>CM021741.1:12599704-12710483 GCA_011075105.1 Heteronetta atricapilla
TTCCTTTCCTTTCCTTTCCTTTCCTTTCCTTTCCTTTCCTTTCCTCTACTCAGTACTATCAGAATGTGCTACTCAGCCAGTTTGGAGCATGGTGTCAGATCAAATGACCTTCAGAGATCCCTTTCAACTTATACTGTAATTACACTTCCAGGTGATTTATCTCCACCTAGTAGGGCAGCACAATGGAATGAAGCTCCTTCTTCCCTGTTTATACAAAGCTTTGATCAAGTACAGCAGTATACGTGAGCTCTGTGCTATTTAAATTTGACTATTGCTATTGATCCTAGTGCTAGGACAAAGGGCAATAGGAGAAGTAACACAGAACTGGATATTGGAAATTAGATGTCAATTATCCACAAATGTCAAACTGCCTCACACAGAAGCAGTAAGTTTCAATTAATGTCTGCATCTCTGTACAAGAGTAATTTCCTCCTCTCTTTATGTAAAAGGACGGAATAGACAGTACGAGAATGCCTTTCAGTTATTCTTCTATTTATACTTTTTTTTTTTTTTTTTAGTAGGTAGGGTGCAGATGGATGCACCTGGGACTCTGGGGGAAAAAGAAAAAAAAAGGTGAAGAGTATTTTTATATATGATTACCATTAAATTAATAGCAGTGTTCCAGAACAGATACATAACTCAAGTTGTTTGGTTAAGCCCTTATTTCCAGATTTTTCTTGTATTTACTGCTAGTGAGATACAGTAGGGATTAAATTCAATGTGTTAGATTAGAAAACTATTCCAGTTATATCTTCAGTAAGTATAGGAAGTCTACCCCACCTCCACTTTAGAGAAAATATCAAAACAAAACCTCAATGGAATTAAGTTGATATCTACATATTATTGAATTTGCTTCTTTTATTTCTTTAAAGTCAGTATGAAAGCTTAGTGAACTTACCTGATTTTAATATCTGATCATTAGATACAGAGGATGTAAATCAGACTTCCAGGTGTTAGCAGTAAGAAAGAGAGGGGAAAAGGGCAACTGTCTTTACTGTGTGCATACATATGCTATTAATATCAAAGACACTAAGAGTTAAAATGTCCATAACCATAAATGCAGGACAAAATAGCCATTTTGAAAATTTGGATATATTTGGATGGCCATTTAGATGATACCCACTACCTAGAAGAAATGTGTGAATGTTAAAAAAGTTGTACAGAGCTGTCTTCTGATTGGTAGGGAAAAGTCCAACCCTGTAATGTTTTGGAACATTCATCAGAAACAGAAGATACTAACATGAATCGACGAACTGAAATACATACACCAATGACAGCTCCCTGCATTTCTAGATTACTACTGTCAGTTTTCACCTCCCCTGTGCATTTTTCATGATCCCTATTCATGCTTCTTATCTATCTGAATGTGGGTGGTGGTGATACTGTGGGAATCAAATTAGAGCTGTCTGCTGAAAAAAGAAAACTGTGTGAGGACATGGAAAGAACAGAAACCTCCACCTGCTGATTACAACTGGGTGTATACCTACATCATTACTCATTGCTGTATCAGATAATACCTCTCATGGAAAGAAATACAGACTGTATCGTACCTTGAATCTTCAAAATGGAACCTAAAACACTTTCAAAAATTAGGTCCTGGTAGAAAAATGTAAAAACATTGTATTTTACAACAATGCAGCCTCATTCTTTGATTTAGAAATGCTTGATTCCACAAGAATTGGAATACCAATATTAAAAATATATACATGTATTTACTAGAAAGGCCAGAATAAAATTCAAAAAAATGACATCCTTTTTAGTATAGAAGAATAAAACATGCAAAATATGTAATACTTGTATTGTAAATATATATTGCAAATATGTATTGCATATAAATAAATATATATACCTATATACTAATGCAACTTCTGAGAAAAGAAATTAATTTTAAAACTGTGCAGATAGATACATGTATTGGAATTGCTTTGAAATACATGCAAAATTAAGGTGGCAGTGGGCAAGAACTTGATATTTGCCCTTTTCACACTCTGAAGATGACAGAGGTTTCATTGTCTTTTCTCTCTTCAGGATCCTCTAATTGACAAGCAAAAGCATTTGGCACCTTTGCAGAAGGAAATTAGTCTTTTTGTTTTTACACAATGGTGTTAATGAGAGCAAGAGACCCGTGGTTGTTGTTTCCATGTACATCACATACTCTGACATTCATTAAGACAAAACCCGAACCTTTTCTGAAGTGAGTGCTGGTACTGAATTTGGTACTGAATTCCTTAAACTGAAGTGAAATTAAAGTGAACATCAACTGTGACAAACAATGAAACCAGTTTCAGAAGTTCTTATAATCTGTAGCAGTTACAGAAGGTCCAGACGTTGCAAAGCCTGACACCATACATGATTTCCTAGGCTTATCTGTATATAAACATACTAAGAAATATGCTTAAGTACTTTGTAAATGAAGTTCCTTGGAAATCTGGCATTTCACTTACATAAACTGAGGCCAAAAATATACCACTTAAGAGATGGGTACATTAGAATATAATGTTCCTTATTTTTTGACAACGGTGTATGAAGCAGAGGTGCTTTTAAATGCTCAGCCAAATGACAAGGTGCAAGCATCAGAGGCTCTTCATACCTGTTGTTTGCACTGGTATAAGGCCTTAGTGAAACTTCTCCATTAAACTGTGCTCCTTAGATTCTAATCTGCTGTATTGGTTGCAGATCTAATGCCACAAGAAACAATGACTTCATGCTAGGTCTTAACAGGAACAAACAAGCAGTACATGCTCAAGGCCAAATTAAATATTTATTAATGAATTATAACAAAGTAATTAGTGTCAAATTAGAATATACTGGAGATTTGATTAATAGTTAATTGTCTTTATTCACCTGGGACCCTCTTGTTTCTATAGTCTCTGCCAAGATAAAAATACAAAGAAAAAAAAATTGTCCATTACATTGGAATCATACATCATTTTTGAAAGTGTCCATCAAAAGTCAGCAGATCTAAGCAGCTACACTCATATAGAAGTTATATGTATTCTACTAGCACTCTTGAACGTCGCATCTTAATTTGAAGACTTATATTTGTAAACTAAAATGTACGTTACTGGTTCTTTAGCAAATATTACAGCAAGATGATGCCTATGATTTGTCTCACCCAACTTTTAGATTGCTAAAGCTGAATATCTATAGTAGTGTACTGGCAATAGGAGATTAAATAACTAGTTTAGAATAGGATTCTGAAGTGACATGAGGTTGAATAAAAACTAAAAAAAAAGAAACACCAAAAATCTAGAATTCATATCAATAGCTCTTGGTAAAGTTAATATGAATTTATAAGGTGAGGGAATTGTGATATAAATTTAGAAAACAAAAAATATCACAAACTGGGTACATACAGCTGCAGATTGTACAACTCTGCAAGGATAACGATGAAAATACGACAGTCTGGCTTTAACAAACAGCTGTAATCAAAGTGCCTAGTTCTCTTGGCATGCTCTAGACTTGAATTTAACTCTTAATTATAGAAAGCTAGCTCATTTGATGTTCTGTCTGTTAAGATCAGATTTTAACTCCTTCTTCTTCCCACTTGAATTCATCTAATGACAATCAAGAGGAAGAAAATGGGTAACCAGTTGTAATGAATTGTAGATAACCAGTGAGAAGAAAACAAGGAAAGCAAGCTAATCACTGTCATTCGTTCTATTTTTTTCAGGGAAAATGATGGATCATCTCTGCCCTCATGTGGTATTAAAAGGCATTAGAGATTCATAATACCTGCACAGTCAGTGGGCAAACTAGTCTTGTTCTAGAAGCAGAAAAATAAAAAATAATTTAAAAAATGCAATTAATGCCTACATTCTCACAACATTTTCTATTATGAAAAATTAGTCCAAGAAAAGAGAGGACTGAACAGAAAGCAGCACGATAATACAAAGGACTGGAAAGTTACTACTTTCAGAAAATTCACAAAAGAATAAGTATTTAAATGGAGGATCCTATGGGTTACTCACTTTTAGTTCCTTCCTTTAACCTGTCTCTTGGAAAGAATCCATGAAAATACATATACAAAACCACAGATGAAGATGCACAATATATTTTTGCAGTATAAATCTTGAGATCAGTTTTTTCAAGTCTTGGTTCTCTGCCTGTTTGGGGACATTTTAATAAGCTTTTGTCAATTGTGTTTCAAGATAAGGCCTGAATTTCTCAATATTTCTTCCTTTTCTTTTGTACTGGAATACTTTTTGATTTTATCAGATTTACCAAATAATAATAATAATAAAAAAAGACGCAAAAGATATGTTGTCAAAATTGACTCTGTAGGTCAGTAAATAATTTCACTCAAAGTTTGTGGACAAATGAAAGAGTTTTGGTACTGTTCAAAAATAATTTAGGCAGTCATGTTGTTTCAGACCATCACTGAACAGAATAGGGACAAGATCAAAAACCTTTTTTTATTCTTTATTCAGCTGACATAAGCGTAACTCTTTATAATGTGAATAGTTACAGACATGAATAATGTTTGCTTCCTCAAAAAAAAGTTTAAGCCAAAATGATATACATATGGAAAATGGAAGCTTAGATATGTCCCAACAAATTTGTTTTCATTAAGTCAAGAATGACTTAAATCTTGCCCAGCAACAGCATAATAGTGTATTTGCCACAGAGATCTAAAAATTTATACCATTGTTTTCAGCTGATGTCAGCCATTCATGTATCAAGAACACAGGATTGGTAAGTAACAAGATACTGACTGCAGGTAAATATATAACCTATGCTTTAACAAATTATATGACACTGTTTTCTAAGTACACTCACCATTACAATGTTTACAAAGTTCTCTGAAATGTGTACAGATAAAATACTAATTATGTCAGAAACTTCCATTTCCACATAAACAATGTACTTCCTTTGTTCTCTATTCAAATCCACAATAAATTTACTACCAGCAAGATCTTAAAGAAAAAAATATTGAGCTCCGTATTTCACATTCCTAGTATGTAGGAAAGGTGAACATTTTGAAATATCAGCAATTGGTTTAAAAAGCGCTATACATATATACTATACACTTCACCTGATTTTATTATGTCAATGTGTTGTATAAAATATTAAGGTTTTGTTAAGGTTTACAAAGAAGCATGACATACCACATTCTGCATGTCAGAGAAAGAAGCCAAAAATACCATCTTCAAAAACAAACTCTATTGCATGAAAGCACTCAGACATAGGATTTCAGTCTTGCTTAATGAATCTTTTCACTTAGTGGAGACTCCCTTCACTAAAGATATCTGCCCTATTTATCTAGTGATTGTCAACTTCATATATGGACAGTGAAAAAAGGAAATGTGAAGGGATGATTCAGTTCATTACAGACATAAGGTACTTACTAATTACAGTACCTGTTTTCAAGCATTTTCATTCTACCATCTTCATACTTGAACATGTTGAAATAGGATATTTCTTTCCATCTGGTTTCGGAAAGTGGAAACAGTGCAGATATTGCTGAGGGTTAAGATGCTGAAATCAAGTGTTTGGTCTATAGACAGCACAGTGATGTCAGCTCCTAGTTAGGCATGATCAGCATCTAAACCTAGGAAACATAAACCTATCAGCCCTACCCAAATTAATGTGAAGAAAGGCAGGACTACCTTCTATTAATTCACTTTGTAACTAAATTTGAACAACAATAAAGATAATTAGATAGCATTTACAACAAATGAAATTTAAAAGGAATGATATTCCCTTCCCCCCCCCCCCCCTTTTATGTTTCTTTTATTTATTTATTTATTTTCCTGAGGCAACTGAAAGGCCTCAAAATGTAGGAGCATGCAGGAATGAACCCTCAGAGGCAGGCCTTTACATGGAAGAGGTTCTAAATGTCTTTTAAAGATATTTAGAGCTTAATCTTTGGAGAAACTCCTATTTTCAGACAGATCTCATTCAAGTATGGGTACTGAAAGATGGTTAGCACCACTAAAATCTAGGATATTTATTCAAGAGCTTAATTCCCAACATTCTTCCAGTCCTTTGACAAACACTCAAAATATTTCCATTGGGTCCCTTCACAGAAAATAGAGTTGGGATGGAGGGAGCTAACATAAATATCATTCACAACATTTTGTGCAGAAAAAAATCACCTGTATCAATCACCTTTTTTGTTTCATATATTAAATATATGTATATATATATATGAGGTCAGTGGGTTTTGTATGCAAGTTTATGCTCTTATAATCGTATTATAATTCTGGGAACAAAAAGACAACAAAGCAAGCAACTTCTCTCTCAGCTTTTCTCTGACCCAAATTAAATTTCCAAACACATAAAAGAAGCAAAGAGGCCAGTTTCATAAATGTTTGAACTTTTATGAAATTATTCCGTTATTGCCATCTTGTGGATGACCCACAGTATGATACTATTTATTTTGCATCTCTCTTTCCACCTTGTGGAAAAGTGTTTTCCAATATTCCAGACTGCCATTGCAATTTGTTACATGGAAGGAGGGGCGAAGGGGGATAAAAAAAAAAAAAAAAAATCATATTCCATTGAAAAAATGTTCCTTCAGTCAGTTTTCTGCAGCTTGTGGTTTCCTTGTAAACAACCTAACTGTACAAAACCAGACATGGTATCACATTATGATATCAAGTCTTTGGTTTTCACACAACAGCAGAATTTTGTCTTCAGAATAAAACATATTCTTTGTCAAGGAGGACCAATCAGTGCAAAATGAAAGATGACATTATAATAAAGCAGTTTTCACAAACACTTAAGCCACAGTCTAGCAGAAATAAGCCATTGGACAGATTCAGAGGACAATAGATCAGATTTTAACTCCTTTTAATGACTCAAATTACATATTTTGTCAGCCATTTTCTGACTATATAGGACTGTCTGTCATTAAAAATAAATGACAAATGTAGTTTTTCCATATGGTTTTCCCTGCAGTCGTTCATTAATTTCAGACTTTGAGGCCACAATTACTCCATGCCTATCCACACAAACTCTGCAAGTTTGCAAAGCACTATTCACAGAAAAGAGGGCTGATCTAAAATCCTTTAAAGTCAGCTAACAAACTCTGTTTATTTAAAATGTATACCACAATATTGCTGTCAAAATTACAGCATTTCCATTTTTTTAGGTGCTAGGAGCCTCTTGATATGCTTCTGCATTTGGAATGAGAGAGATAAAAGGGAGGTGGGCAAGTCATGTGGTAATTGACTGGACTACTTTCATAATAATTGTTAGATGAAAATTATTCATGCTATATAGAAAAGTTCATTTTTCCATCCTAGTGTAGTCTTATACATTGTACTCACATTTGAACCATTCTTCATAGAGGGTATCTGAGAAAGTGCAACAGATATGGAGCTGAACACTAATATAAGAAAAATATTTACAAATTTACATATATGTACATATTTACAAAGAAAATGCAATTTAACTGTATTGTCTTCTATTAATAAAGAAATCCTGGTCACAAATTGCAAATCTCCTCAAATCATAAAGTTCCTGAATCTCAAGGTCAAGGAATGCTCTTGTAAGCCACATTGTAAACTGCTAGATTCAATGGTCAATTAATGTGGCCATCTACAGGGTCATCACATTTGGTCACCTGGCACTGTATAACATCATCCTTTGGGGTTTGCATCTTTTGCTAGCCCATTGACATTGTAATTAATATTCACAAAGCTTCATTTGCCCTTCAGACCCACTGCTACATTTCATTGACTCAGGGTGTAAGCAACATGACTGGACACAAGTCAGCAAATGTAAAGTAGCTCTGTGATAGAAGATTATTTTTTTAACTGATAATGTTGGTTAGAACATTTATATTTTGTCTGAAACACTAATTTAATTGGTCTTTGCATAAAAATATTTAAAGATTTGAGAGAAAGCGCAGGCAAGCTGTCAAATGATTAAAACATACCCCAGTTCAAGCTTATAACACTTTCCATGATATATTTTATTTCACAACAAAAATTATTTCATCTTCAGAAAAGTAATGATTGAAGGAAGAGTGGATAGCAGCTTTTGAAGTTATTTTACACTTCTCTCTATAAAAAGTTCTCACAATTCCTTACTGTAAGTTTTTACTAGGTAAAAGTAACAAAGATGTCTCTTCATAAGAGATCTCTGAAACATGGAAAGCAATAGTATTCTCTTTCAGAAAGGTGCTTTTCCATTTTATTTTGTAATTACACTGTGGTTAAACTAAGTTCTATGTTGTTAGACTTCTCTCTTTGGGGTAATGTTTTTTTTTTTTTTCCTTGATGTCACATATTAGAGGGACAGAGGCAATTGATGGAGGATAGACCTTCTATACGTACTAGAATTTGCTAATTTTCATGGGGTCAACCAGAAAAAAAGACAATTTAAAAAATTTACTAGTAGCCCTGGCTAACCGGGAATGTTCCAGCTGATTGGAGTTTGGTGAATGTGACACCCATCTACAAGAAGGGCTAGAAGGAGGATCCAGGGATGGTCAGTCTGACCTCAGTGCCAGGAAAGGTCATGGAGCAGACCTGGATGTGCTGTATGAGTACCGTTGCACAGCACATCCAGAATAACCAGATAAGACTCAGTCAGCATGGGTTTCTGAAAGTGAGGTCCTGCCTGACCAACCTGATTGCTTCTACAATAAGATGACCCAGTCAGCAGGCAAGGGAAAGGCTGTGGATGATTACTTGGACTCTTATCAAGGCATTCAATACCGTTTCTTACAGCATTCTCCTGAATAAACTGGCTAGATGGCTGGGCCCACAGGTCATTGTAAATGGAGTTAGTATCTAGTTGGCAACTGGTCACAAGTGGTGCTTCTCAGAATTGGGGACAGTTGCATTTAATATCTTGATCAATGATATTAATGAGAAGATTGAGTGCACCCTCAGTAAGTCTTCATTTGACACCAAGTTGGGTGAGAGTGCTGATTTGCTTGAGGGTAGGAAGGCTCTGCAGAGGGATCTGCACAGGCTACATCGATGTGCCAAGTCCAGTCTCATAGCATTCAACAAGGCTACATGCTGGCTGCTCTCTTGGGTCATAACAGCCCAGTGCAGCGGTACAGGCTTGGGGAAGAATGGCTGGAAAGTTGCCTAGCAGAAAAGGACCTGGGGGTGCTGGTGAGCAGCTCACTGAACATGAACCAGCAGTGTGCCCAGGAGGCAAAAAAAGCCAATGGCATCCCGGCCTGTATCAGAAATAGTGTGGCCAGCAGGGCTAGGGAAGTGATCATCCCTCTGCACTTGCTACTGGTGAAACAGCATTTCAACAGGCTGCCCAGGGAGGTGGTGGAGTTACCATCCTGTGTGGATGCGGAGCTAAGGGTTTAGCAGTGGATTTGTATTGTTAGGTAGAGGGCTGGACTTAGTGATCCTAAAGGCCTTTTCCAACCTAAATGATTCAATGATTCTATATGGACGATTTATATTACCTAGCCAATTAAGTCCACAATTAAGATGTACCAAATATAAATGCATATTCATAATCTTTAATGTATTTCCTTGCCCATGTGCTTTATTGCCTAGACATTAATTATATGATTGAATCCTATTTCCCCCCAAAGTAACTCTATGACACTAGCTATTTGTGTATTTCTTCAGGGGCTTAGATCCCATCAAATGATAGCAATGCACATTTAACGTGCATTTAACATTAACACTGATGATTTCAGCTTCAGGACTCTTTGGCATGAATGAACTACAAAACAGACTTTTAGAGCCCTGAACAAGATGCCTTAAGTAATTTTAAATAACTTTCATTTATGTTGCTTAAAAGATCTGAGAAAGCGTTTACTTCCTGAGGCTATTTTTAAGTTTTGATGTTTTAAGAACTCAAAATACAAACAGTTTTCATGAAAATACTGAATTTCATCAGAGATTATTAGAAAAATTGAAAGGTCCTAAGACACAGAAGTAATTGATCTGTTCTATTCAAAAGAACACTTGTGTAAAGCTTAATAAAAAGCATCTCTCATAAAGATTATGTCCTATGTATTGTGGGAATTCTGTCACCACAGACAACCTAGATTAATTGTAATAAACAGAAATTGTCACTAAAGCTCACAGCTTATGCCACCTGATATTGTGTGAATAAATTTCATTTTCTAACATTATGAAACAGCCAAGAATATAATAAATCACCTACCTAAGTCCTCTGAGAATTTTTGCATAATTTACCAAAACAAATTGATTTTAGCAGAAAAGCTACTAATTTACATGGGGAAGGATGGTTTTCTTAGTGTGATGAATTTAATTTCAATTTCCCTGTTTGCATGAATTCACTCCAGTAATTCATCACTGCTGGAATTAAACTACAACAACGTTTTAGTTGAACAGGCACATAACTTACACCTCAATGACAATAAACTGCCTTTAAAAGGTAACATTAAATTTGTGGAAGATATCTAGTGAAAACCACTGGAAAGGCCACAGTACCTATCAAAAACATAAATAGAATGCTACATAATAACATTAAACATTTAGAGAATTTTATCCCAAGGTTAGGTGTCAACTCTACATTTCAGAAGTGTAAGCATCCTAATCTTTTTTTTTTTTTTCTATAATAGGATACTTTCTTGTAAAACAACAGAGGTGTAAAAGAAAGCTCAAATGTGTTTGAATCAGATCAGAATGAACTCTCACATGATTTCTGAAATGAGTGATGCATCCAAATACTTAGAACATATATGATATGGGAATAAATCTTTTTCAGTCAGTTCAAGTTGGGTCAGCTTGGACTGAAAAGTAAAATGATATGATTGGCAACCCAAATGTAAAATTAACGGATTTGTAGGTTTGTGCCCCTAGTCTAAAATAAAATAATCCAGTGGCTACTGGCAATCCAAAGTGAATGAATTTAAGGTTCTGGCAATCAGTGCAAGAAACTGTTTTCCCTAATTGTCCTCTTTAGTGAACACTGATGGCAAGGATCAGACTCATCCCGAGATTTCTTTAGAGTTGGGCTCCAGTCAGCATTATTCTGAGATGCTATTATTTCAACAAGGCAGAATGTGAGGCAAACTTTTCAGAACTGTTTTTTGGTTGTTTCATTTCATTTTTTAAGCATGTATTAAACCTGTGTTCTCTGTCTTAATCCACAGCTTATACATTACCATAATTTTTAAACGTGGTTTTCTACGATATTGAGGTTAACATGATATGTGAATATGTCTGTCTCCAAGCACAACAGTTCTTGATGATTTACACAATTTCAGAAAAAAAAAAAAAAATCTGAGAAGAGAAGCAGGTGACTCAAAGACTTTTGGTGAAAGACTTGTGAAAACAGGAGAGGATAAAGTACTATCAGTGCTCTTATTGAGGAAAAAAGTCAATGCAAGTACATGAAAGAAAGCATAGACAAGCACTTAAAAGTTTTAACTAATAAAAAAAAAAAAAAAGGAAAAAGGAAAAGGCCTTAAAAGCCTCCTCTGATAGAAAACCAAATGAAAACTTCCAGAATATGCAGAAATCCAGGATAGAAAGCACAGTAGCTAAAAATGAACTAGTTCTTTTCTGCCTCTTGGAAAGTTGAGGCAGCAAATCTATTGCTCTCTAACATAACAATAACTACAACAACAACAAAAACCAGTAAATGAAGTTTCTTTGTTTGCCTGCTGAGCTGCAGAGTTATATTTCAAACCATATTATTTATTGGGGTTTTTGACCCTTGGATATTTGTGGAATATTATTCTACAAAAGAGAATGATAGATCCAAAAAATTACGAAAATGGAATCAACACGCATACCGAATGGCTACTACAAGCCATTCTGATCAAGTGGAATATTATTCTACAAAAGAGAATGATAGATCCAAAAAATTACGAAAATGGAATCAACACGCATACCGAATGGCTACTACAAGCCATTCTGATCAACCATTTTTAACATCCATCATCCACAGTTGTATATTAAGATAAAAAGCAGAACATTTCATTGCCATGATTAAGAACTGTTTTACCACAAAGCCACTCACCTCACTAATTTATACATTTATACCGATGTTAACTTACAATACCACAGAATCTGTTAGCTAGATAATGACAAGATTTATAATAAAAGTACTTCTCCTCCTTATACACTGGGAAAGGAGAGTTGTCACTCTGTTTACCAGACACAATATGTAAATGAATTTCACAAAAAGTAACTTGTTTCTCAAAGGGAAAAGGACACTGAAGATATTTATGGATTATTTCATTACTTTCTTTCAGCAGCACTGAAATAGGACGATGCTGTAGCAGTCTGTATTTACTTAATAATGGACCTGTAAAGAATCCATCATTTGCATGTTTCTCACAAGCACCAGATGCACACTCTTAAATATAGCAACAAATGGCACTGACAAGACTTCATTTTTAAATGACAACAGAAACATCGATGGTACAGACTGTGTCAGTACTTCATTTTCCAAATTCTATATGCTTTATTGTCTAAAAATTCTATAAATGTTCTCAATTAGAATAAGAAGGGAAGCTGAAGCCTCACTTGAAAATGCACTTGTTTGCTTGTGGAGTCTATGTACATTCAACAATTTTTGATTTTCATAGGTATAATTATTCTAAATACAACTGCCTAAATAAATACTTTTACATAGAGCAGAGTAATTTTTACCTCCAACCACTTATTCTACCTCATCGTTGCAAGATTCATATCTGTGCACTGTTGACATTGCTCGAACTATACTGCTTCTTAGGAAGTTTTCCATATTTATAGGTTGTAATAGTGCCAACAGTAAACTTGAGGGGTTATCTTTATTTTATTTTATTAAACCAGTTCAAGAGTTTTCTGAGTGGGTAACAACATATAATTAGATGAGCTCAACAGCAACATACAGAAAATTTTACTTGAAATCTGTTTATGGGTAAATGGTTAAGTTTTAAGTCAATTTTTTCTAAATCATGAACTGCTAACTTTAACACTCATGTTCTTTGCTACATCTTGAATGTGTTCTAAATGGATGCATTATTGCTACAGTTTTCACCACCAGCTCCTGCAGTAATCCTTCTGTTTAATGATCCTGATTTAAAAATCATTACAGTTAACAACTACTGATATTTTACTTTCAGCATTTTGGCATTCAGAACTGCTTAAATGAAACAGTTCAATCATCAAAGTGACAATAATAGTTCTCATTATACCAACCTGCAGGACTTCCATTCTGCTACATTTTGATATATTACAGTCTGCTCTGCTATAATCATTAGCATATTATTAAAAATACACTTAATCTTTGTCAGAAAGCTCATCAAATATTGATTTTTGTTGTTGTTGTTGTTCGGAAACGTAACTGTTTCTTCCTGAAAAATACTTCCTCTTCCCATGTTGGACACGGGAAGAAGTCTATCTTACAGTCTAGAGGTCTGACTTGACCATTCTGTTATACAAGTATGTATATCAGCGTATTAAAGCTACAAATGCTTGCCTATTTCATGAGTACTACAGTCTGTACTGTCCTTTTGGAAGCTCTGGGCAGCCTTTCAAATAAGTTCGTTAAATAATGCTGATAGCACTGTAACATTTAAAGGTCTCAACTCAGTTCCACATTTCTAAGAAGTGATTAATTTTACTCCTGTTTATTTTATATTGATACAAAAGGTGATTCCCCTTATATTACTAAGAGATTAAAAACCCTCAAGGAAAAAAATACTGACATTTCTGCTTGTATTTTCATTAGAGTAACAGACGTTACTTCCTGGAAGATAACTGTCAAAATAATAATAAACAGAGAAAACATGCAAAATTCTCATTCCTATGTACTCATAAAAGGTAGAACGCTTTTGCCAAGAAGGCAAAATATTTCCAGTATTTTCCTCTTTTGCTTATCTGTATGAGGTGAGAAATATCAGAATCTCACATTAAAATACCAATCAACTAAAGTGTTGAGGGGAAAAGTCACTTCTTTTCATCCTTACGGGTAAAAACTGTAATAGTTCTCTACCTATATAACTGAAGTCTAGAAGCTGCTCCTTGATTGCTTTCTTATACATTAAGGCCTTAAGGTCAGATACTAACTCCTGCTTTCCACAACCTACTTTATCTTTGAATAGCTGTCAATATCAGTGAATCCATGTTCATTTCTAGCCACTGAAGTTTAGAGTGCTTTCTGACTGATGGTTTAAATGATCCAGAAGTCAGCCCACATCCTCCTGTGGTCACAAACCTTGTCATCATATGAAGTCACTGAGTTTTTTTACTGTCTGTATCCAAATACCAATGAGTAGAATGGGGTTTTAAAGGTCTGTAGCACTTCTCAAAAGCTCCACGAGAAAATTTTAAAAGCAGTTTTTGATACACGTGGACTGGTGTCAGATACACATGTGAAAGCCATCCACGGTGGCTGATGACCTTACAGAACCCATTATAAGAGAACAAGAGGACTGATTAGCACCTGATATAGCAAAATACTGTAAATCACAAGCTTCATATCCCAGACCGCATCCCTGGAAGAGTTCAAGGCCAGGCTGGATGGGGCTTTGAGCAACCTGATTGCAGGGGACATGTCGTTGCCCATGTCAGGGGGCTTGGAGTTATATGATCTTTAAGGTCGCGTCCACTCCAAAACATTCTATTATTCTATATCAGCTGTCAGCGACTGTTTACAGAAGCTAGCGTTAGACATACAGGAAAATGTTCAGAGTGGTTCTCCATACTTCATGAAGCATAAATGGCTTGTAAATATTGGTCAGTTTGTGCAAACACTGTCATTCCTTTCTGGAGTAATTTATACTGCAGTGAAGTACTAAAGGGTCAAGCACGGTCTGTGATTAAGCAAAGAAAGATAAGAGAAAACTTTCCTTTCCACCATGTCTGGGAAGCATAGTGACAACTTGACTACAAATTAACACAGAGCTGAGCATAATAGAAAACAGATTTGCACTTAGAGATTTAATAAGCATGGCAACAAGTTCAGTACTTTACCAATGAGGAAGCAAAAGGGAAGCTGTTGAAGCTTTGCAATTTCAAACTTCTGTCTCGAGAATCAGATAGGATCCAGGGAGCAAAAGCAGGAAACAAGATTGGGACTGACTTGGCTTAAGAGATCAGTGAGGTAATGGGGAGGAAAATCAAGGTTAAACCTTTTACTGAAAAAATAAAATCTCACAAACATTAATCCTTTAACAGAGTCAGCAGAGATGGGAAAGGGAACTGGCTATGTTGAAGTAATTGTGAGAATAAAGATTCTTTGCTATTTAATTTTGGACTATGTGTATGGTTATATTTATTTGTGAATTTCTGAAAATTACTTCACTGAGAACGTCAATAAACTTTTTCTTCAGTTAAGTTAAAAACAACATTCAAAAGAGCAATGCCACAGAAAAGGGTGATATGAAGCAGCTTTCAGTAATAAAAGGGAAACACACAACAAAAAGCTGTCTGTTAAATAATCTTATTGGGGAATTAAGATAACCAAGTCTTGACAAGCAAGTTCAGTTTTAAAAGCTCAGACTCAGAAAGTCAAATGAAACTTCAACTGAAATTATTAGAGAAAATAAAATGAAAACAACAAGGAGTAGGGGGAAATGGTATTCTTGAAATTTGCCAAAGGATATAAATTTTTCCACTTCTGACATTATAGTAAAGAAAGGTTAAGAGAAAAAAAATCAATATAATTTGCTTCACAGCCACCATGGAAAGGGAAGATCACATTCTGTTTTCTGTGTGATTGAATTGTCTGTTTGTCCATCCAGTAGTTCGGAGGAATTTGAGAAATGGGCAGATAATAAATTTCTATGAATTTTATGAAAACAGGGAGCTACACAGCTCCAAGCAGATATAGCTCCATTTATTCTATTCGGCCTCTTGCTGGCTAATATATATGGAACAGAAATAAGCTGAAAGTACTAAGAAACAGCGATTTTACGTGATATAGGGGAGAAGAAAGAGTATCATGCAGAAGATGGAAATTAAAAGAGTGATGGAAGATGTAGGAAGAAAAAAATATCAGCTCTGACTTTCTTTTAATCGGAAAGTATTCAATCAAACCTTGGTAGGGTGATTTTACAAGCACAAGAACAGGACAAGTAATAACAAAACACAGAGGTTTCCAATGTCTCTAATGCAAGAAGTTTCATTTGATAGAGATGTCTGTGGACACCACGCAAAACGGTGAAGACCTTGGAAATTCCATGTTCTTGTGAAGATAGGACATTCTACTTTAAAAACTGATGGGAAGACATGATGATAGGAAGGTGTGGAGACAACAGTTGACCTTAAACATTATTTTGATGTCTAGCATTACTGTCAGTTTAAGGCATGGAAATTATTTAGAAGAGGGTTCCAAAGTCCAGATGCCATATACAGAAGGTCTCATGCTGGAAGCTATCACCTCACAGTTGATGTAGAAATAGACACAATACTCTAGGCATGCATTACAAATTTGCTGCATGTGTAGCCTGTAGTCCTCTGCACTGTGGTAAACATGATGTCAACTACCAACTATGTCAATCCCAACTATACATACTGAAGTGAATCCTGGCTTCATACTCATATTCTTTTCATCAATGAATCAGTCCAGTTATATTTTTAAATTCTCATTTATTTTCCCCAGATAAAATGCTGTTTAGGCATCAGATCTTTTCATGTTAATGTAGCAATTGATACATACATTACACACTTTTATTTAAATTATAGTTTATGATTCTTTATGTAAATATCTGTCTCACTATTGTTGTGTTTTAGGGCATACCATACCATAGGGAAACTCATTTGCATTTTAATAAGGAGATTAACTCATTACAGAGGCTGTATCATTGGAGGCTGACTGCAAGGCTAAAACTCCCACGGAAAGCCTGAAGGAAGACCAAATGGCTTGCAAGGGACTCCCCTTTAGATTATTTATACTATATGCCATGTGTTTATAATCTGCTAACTAACATTGTTACAGTCTCATCGAATTTGGTGGCTGCAATCCAGATTTTGATGGCTAAACCATCAAACAAAATTATAAATGTACCCCTAATTTACAAACAGACCAATGCCAATACACAAAAATCAAAGGATTTAAAAATTGTTCTCATAAACAGCAGCACTATTGAAGAACAGCAAGCAATTAAAACAAAGTACTTCTAGAACATCACATTGAAGGAAGCCACAATTAATGGGCTTTAAAAATAGTAATAATAATAATAATAATAATAAAGTAATTAAAAAAAAACCACTGAAATAGCCATGTGGAGAATGAAAGAATGAGATGTTTCTTTGGGCTTGTTTTGTTCAATCTACTGCATAAAGATGTGTCACAATACAAAAGGGATCATCCAGAGGAGAACGGGGACAGATCAAATTTTCATCTCACCTTCCTACTTAAATAATGTAATTACTTTTTTGATATCCTTCATCTCCAAACCCACTGTAGGAGACCTTTTCTGGTCCGGAAAAACTTCTGATATAGCATTGGTCAGAAATGACCAGGGGAAACTCAGAAAATGAGTTCAGAGATTAGTAAAACTCATTTTAAGTTCTTAAATCCATTTATTTTGCAAGCCAATATAGGCCAATTGCATTGTGTACAAAAATGACTAACCTTGTCTGCTTCTCCTAAATACACAATATCATTTTGATTCACTACATAGAGAATTAAGAACAATTTCCACTTCTGAAGGCTTGATTGTTTGGGAAAGACTTCATTCTCTATAACTTTGAAGGCAATTTTTAGTTCTCTTCTCTAGCTGAAAAGGACTCTTCCTACAGTAAACACAGCTTTGCTGTTTCACTTTTATATACCCACAAAATGCTTATTGGGCCAGCAGATACACACCCTGCAGCAGAGTATGGAAAATTTATCAGTAGGCTTGTGTAGTCAGCAGATCAATAACAGTATGTATTTAGGGAAAGAGACTAGAGGACACTGAAATAGCTCCAGAGAACAATGATAGACAAATAGCATTTGACCAAAGATTTCCTCAGATTTCAATACTTGTTGCATTTATTAATTCATAACCAACTTGTTTAGGTGTTACCCTAGGGACAGGACCTGGCAAATGATTTTCAAAATCAAAACTGTTGAATATAAAGCATGAATGGATTAAGAAAAAAAAATTAAAACAACAACAACAGTTTTGCATTATTTACAACAGCAGAGAATGAATTTCCCAAGGCAAAAATAAGAGATCCTGTATGAGGTTTTCAGTAGGAGAAAAATGTAACATTTCAGATAAAATTACAACTAGAAATATATCTGTATTTTACTTAGAAAGATTGATAGAAATGCACTGAGCAAATCAGCCTTATGAAGTTACAGGAAGAATACTGCTTCAGTAGAATTAAGAATGGTATAGAGAACTGACCAGATTATCTGATAGGTGTTTCAGAGGAAAAAAAAATAGTTTAGATTAGCAATCTGGTGATATCTGATATCATTCAGATTAAAAGTAATGACATAGACTCCCAGGGAATACAGAAAATAAGAGCTCAGGAGTGACAAACAGAGCAACTTCATCTTGTTCAGTTCTTTCTTGTACAAAATGTTCATTTGATGTCTGTATTGTTATGAAAAAGTGACTTCTATAAACACAAAGTATGGAAAGCGAAACAATTCAGTATCAGAACAGCACTTGAAATTTAAATACTTCATTTTGTTTGATCATAATCCTTTGTCTACAACCTCCACTCCTCTGCTTCCAGCTGGGATAGAAAGAACTGGAATAACTTATTTCTGTGCCTTCAGGATCAAAACACCAGCTGCTAACCCTGATTCTAAGACTGTGAGCAGTACAGATGCAGAGAGAGAGAGAAAAGATCCTTTTACTACCTCTACCTCTTGCACTGGCAAACAAACTGGTTATACGTGACATTCACAGCACTGTCAGTAATTGTATGAAATCAAAGAGGATGAAATACAATTCCTAGTTGAGAAAATACCTGAATATTTTGGATGACAGAGAGATTTAGACAGGGTAATACAAAATATCTAAAAAACAGATAGAATTGAAACAATATTTGTGAGTGACAACAAAG
This sequence comes from Heteronetta atricapilla, assembly GCA_011075105.1. Classification (NCBI taxonomy): domain Eukaryota; kingdom Metazoa; phylum Chordata; class Aves; order Anseriformes; family Anatidae; genus Heteronetta; species Heteronetta atricapilla. Next base: position 12,618,613 of record CM021741.1, read on the forward strand.
CCTGGAATCCTAACCAAAGTTTGGAATGGTAAACATTTGGAATGAACTTTGGAGCTGACTATACTTATATACAAATACTAAAACAAAGGTTTTATGATGATAAAAGAACAAAAAAGAAGCATAATTTGCCTGAAATATGTAAAGCATTTTTAAAACAAAGAACTACAATTAAAATGTCAGACGTGGTAAATAAGAATTAAAAAAATAAAAAGACAGCTTGGAAAGGACTTACCAAGGCAGACTATGGCTGTGCAGAAAACAGTAACCTTGTAGACCTGTATGCCACAATTGGCAATAAATGCCAAAAAACAAAACAAAACAAAAACACGTCTTTCCACATCAAATAATTAGACTAAGCCTGGCCTGAAAATATAGTAGGTATTTCACATTGTTGTAAATCACAGCTGTAGGTATCTGAAATGTAAAGTATCTGCTTTTTCCTTTTGATATATTGAAAACAAAATGGTTCCCTTCCATTTGATACAGAGGTAATTATTCAGCAGTGCAAAATCATGATATAAATTTTATTTCCACTACTGTAAATCCTTTTTCTTTTTTTATTATTGTTAGAGGGACAATAAAGAACAGTAAATGAAAAGGAGTTAGAATAAATAGAAACTCTCCTAGGAATGCAAAGATTTTGAATTTGTGTATTACCTGTTCCACAACAGTAAAACCAATTTAGATCAATGAATTGAGGAAATTAATTCCCTCATGCTTTACCTGAGTTAATGTTATATAAGGAAAAACAAACAAGTTCAGCAAGCATACACACATACAAAGAAGTGCAGAAAAATTGTAGCATAAGCCAGAAATGGTTGCAGTGATAAATGTAGATATTCAATTCCTGAAGTTTACTGTGAATACTGAAGTGAGAAAAGTAAAATAACATCTCTCATATTTATATAGGATATAATTTTACATATGAATGTATACATTCATAATGTTCTTTAAACTTTTTGGCTAAGCACAGAGATTACTTCAGCATCTCTACTGAATAAAGATGACATTAAATTGCTACTGCAACATTAATAATGGTCTATCCACAGTGGCAGAAACTGTAATCACAATAGATACCAACAGCCTGTGAATTGCCATGATATATTCCAAATTATTCACATGCACATATTGATATCAAAAGGATTCTTACCTTGTAGAAAAAGTAAGCTCTTCTTTCTTCTATATGTTTAAAGATTTGAGACAATTTTTGAAACATAACTTAGTTCAGAAAACAAAACCATATTCTAGATGTCAGTCAGACAAAAACAGCAGAGTAAATTTGGAAGTTGTTTCTTCACTGCTAAGAACTCAGACAGTAGCTTGTGACTACCATACATTTTGCGGTGAATCTATCTGGAGTTATATTATCTCCTTAGGTGCTTCTCCAGGAAATGTGCTTTACTTTAAAAATACCACCAAATAACAACAACAAAAAACCTACCAATAATACCATACGAGTCTTATTCTATTAACTATTCACCTCCAACAGGCTGGCTGTTGTGGCTATTGCAGATCAATACAAGTAAGTATAAATAGCAGCTCCACTTCTTCTGCAAAATAATTTATCCTAAGTGCTGACCACAATTTAAAAGGCAACTGTTGATCAGACTATAGTATCTTTACAAAGTTTGCACTGAAAAGTACTGAATGTTTCTACCTGGTTAAGATTCATAGTGACAATGCCAAAACATGTATATCACAACATGTTACCAACAGTTACACTAATTTCTACCTAGTCTCATCTACTTTGAGTCAAGGAAGGGCTGACCTGACTGGACTAAATATTTAGTTTTCTTCTGATGGCAGCATCTTGAATGAAATAGAAAACAAAACAAAACAAAACAACAACAACAACAAAAAAAAAGGCCAGGAAGTTGGAGATAATCAAAGCAAGGACATACCCTTTTCCTAGCTCATTAACATGGCAGGCTATGTTTATCTTAAAAATAGAAGACTGAGAAGATTTAACAGGAGAGAGTTGCATATGGAATTATGGTTGTTAGCTATCAGACTATTAAAAAACCATTAGAACTGTCAATGGAAGCGAGGGAAAATATGGTGAAAGACAAACTGTTTCAGGAGCTGACTGAGGCAGGATAACTGGAGATGAAAAATGTGGAGAGACAGAAAACAAAGCAAATCAGTACAACATACATAAATAGTTAATGCACAGTTTTAGCTGTGCAATTTTAACTGTCTGTCTCTTTGAAATCTAGCATTGTGAGCACACCACAGTACAAGAGACTTTAATGTTTGTCTCAAAATGTTGAATTTAACATTATATTAAAGACATAAGAGTTGTATGTTGGGCTTTTAATAGCATGAAAAACTCCCTCTAGGGAATTCTCAAAGAGCTCTGAGATGCCTTTGTGTCCTGTAAGCAATAATGCAATCACAGAATCACAAAATGGCTGAGCTTGAAAGCTGAGCTGGTGGTCATCTTGCCCAATCCTCCCACTAAAGCAAGGCGACCTAGAGTTGGTTGCCCAAGACCATTTCTTGATGGCTTCTCTATCTTTGTTTAGTAGAAGGTCTTGAGAACATATAACTTCTTCTTATGAATGTTTTTTTGAGTTGGCCTCAGGAACTATGTTCTGACTAGACTTAGCATTTTTTGAAGCTGTTCTTACCTCTGCTACTTCTCCTCCCACCTTGTGCTTTGCAGGTCTAGAAATAGGAGAAGTACTGATTCTTCCATGAAATACCTTAATGCCATATGCTTGTGAAGGCATTGTTTCACTCAAACTCCATGTCTCAGAAGAGGTTGAAAGGTGTGCCAGCTTTAATAATTGTTACTGTAATCTGGAAACGTATGTAAAAACCACCACTGAATTACTACTCAAAAAACAGCATAATGAAAAAAAAGATAGTGTTTTATACATGTTAAACCTTATGTCTTGACAGAGTGAGCCAATTAATACAAGATACATTTTAATATAGCTAAGAATCAATGGCCAGTAAATGCAAGACATATTAACAGAAGAGGAAACTGTGGAGAAAGAGGAACTGAATATGACATTAATGTCAGTGATTAGTCAATTTAAAGCTGAAACACAAAGGAAACAAAAAGCAGTAAATAATTTTACTCCTATACCCAGAATACTTCATGCAGATTGTTTGTTCAGATATTGAAGATCGTGCTGAGAAAGTGAAGTATGCTCAGAAAGACAATGTTATATGAAGGCTGCAGAAAAATACTTGCAGTAAGAGACTTAAAGAGTTCAATCTATTCAGCTAACCAAAAAGAAGACAAAGCAATTAAAAATGATTAGCATATAAGTATAGGCAGAAGGGGAAAATACCAGTTACAAAATGGCTCTTTAAATGAGCAGAGCACAGCACAACATGAAAGTGAAGACAGGCAAATCAAAATTTAAAGAAAGGAACAATTGTTTTTAACGGTGACTGTGATGGAACAGCTGGAGTGAACTAACAAATTAATTCACTGAATCACTAAATGCACTGGCATTTGCAAATCTGATTGTATGTAACTGGTATTCTCCTTTTCTGACCTCTGCGGACTATAGTACAATATCTGGTGTCTGTACATGCTAAAGTTTTGCTCTTAATACACAAACAAGAAAATTTACAGTGATTCTCCTAAAATAGGGTTGGGAAAAAATCAACTGAAAGCTGAAAACTTACAAAACCCAGTGATTAAAGCTGTAACAATATCTGAACAATAATAATATAGCACTTCCTTAAAGAGAAAGAAAACCCTTCATTTTTCTGAAACTTTAAAAAGGCAAAACCAGTTCTTTCTTCTGAAATTGTCTTAATCTTAAATTGAATTGTTTCAAAAATAAAATTAGAAAATGGAGAAAGAAATCCCTACTGATTGGGCACGTCAGAAAAATGCTGATAGGCAATATATCATGTTTGACCTCTTTAACCTCTGATCAAAATTTAAATTGTCCTCTGTAAAAATCATTATATTGTAATTATTTTCTCAAAAGGTTCACGATTATTAAAATGGCACAGGATTCATCACTAAGTGATGATCCCAGAACAAAAATGACTACATTAGAATAATAATAATCTTGCTGAAAACATCAGTGTAATAGAAAGTTTGTACCAAATCTAAAAAATTTAAAAATGTCTAAGTCTGCTGCTGAAAAAAATTATCTACATTGTGTAGAAGAACACTGAACTGGTTGCATCTAAGAACTGTAATGAGGACCAGTCTATCTGATTAATGCCTGTCACTTTAATATTATCTTGATGACTCTTTTTTGGACTCTTAACTTCTTTGCACTACAACACAAGGAGCAGAAATTTGGCAACTCTTGTCATGTGGTTTATTGGAGAATAGGTTAATTAGCCTTTTTCACATGCATCAGCAGAATAATCTAACATCAAAAAACTATTAACAGTCCCTACAAATAACTGCATATTATCAAAAGAGACTCAATGAAAGACAAGCATCTGTTTCAGTCTCTGAACAAACTTCGTATCTTACATTTTTTGATGCACTTGAAAAATTAAAAGAGTTTTTCAGTAAAACTGTTGATATTAGTTGGGTAGTTTGATTTTACAATCTTCTTTTGTTTTACAATTTTATGACTATGGTCATTCATTAATGAGACAGCTTTTTTTTTTTTTTTACTATCATTAAAACTTCATTTGTCAAAGTATATAATTACGTAAATACAAATAAAACCGTTAATAAAAATATAGAAGAACAATAACCTTTAAATACAGTGTTAATTTCAAAGATCACTCCAGAAATTGCATGCATACAATCTGAAATTTCTAGCTTACAGTATCTCATACTGGAACAGGTTGTCAAGAGAAGTTGTGGTTGCCCCATCCCTGGAGCTGTTCAAAGCCAGGCTAGATGGGGCCTTGGCTGACCTGAGCTAGTGGGTGGCATCCCTGCCTATGGCAGGGGGGTTGGAATTAGATGATCTTAAATGTCCCTTTCAACCCGAGCCATTCTATGATTCTGATACTGGGGCTGTAGCTATAATTTCTTTGTACCCTCTGCTCTTACTCCAGTTCTTTTTCATCAAGTATTCCATTGCTTTACCCGCTTTTCCATCTCTATTTCTTCTTCTCTTCCCTCAACCCTCTCATCTCCTGTATGCATTTAATGACACCAACAATACTCTGGTCAGAAGTCAAATATTTTTAAGTTCATACCTTTGAGGGCGGGGCAAATATATTCTGTACTGAACAAGGCACCCGGTACCTAAAAATATACCACATCACAAAAATCCACTAGGATAAGACAATTTCCATGTAATAGAAATATGTGTTGCCAAAAACATGCAAGACTAAGAGTTCAATGTATTTTGCAGGATAGTATAACCACTGCAAGCCGAGTTGTACATTATGCTTTGGAGATTGAACACCTGTTTGAGCCTATTACAATCAAGAACTTTGCACAGACATGAGAACATTTCACACAGAAGAAAGCTTTCTGTTTCAGAACATCACTGCTTTGTTCAGGCCACATACAGCTAGGTCTGAAAATGTATTAGTTATGAAATTTCATTAACGTGAATATTTTTGCTACTTTCTGCAATAAACCTGATCAGAATACAGACGTGACTCACAGAATGTAAGTATGAATCACAGCAAGTGTTGCTTTTTTCTTAAATTTACAAACAAAATGGACTCTCCAGTAGATTCCTTCATTCCCTTACCTCTTCATGATCGCCCTAAACAGCTGTCATCATTATAACACCTGGAATGGCAGATAAGCAGCTCAATTTGGAACAGTGCAGTCAGCAACTTTCTCCAGGAAACTGAATTTGTCACTTCTGCCAAACATCCATCTTCTTGCCAGTTCTGGACTTAATATCCCCAGGCAATGCTCAAAATAGGACTACCCGTATTGGAACGTGTTGGTTTGCCACAGTCTAGCTTAGCAAAATATTGAATATCTCAAGAAATTATCCGAGTGACCTCAAGCTAACACAGCAGGGTATACACACAAATTTAGTATTTGTTCACTGATATTATAGGAAATATTATTTTGAAATATGCTAAATAATATATGATACTTATGGAACACACATGTATCAGGAGAGGCATGCTGCTGAGGACTTTTTACTCCATTCAGAGCTAATAAAGCTCTGGATTGGCTTTTTCATATCTAATGAATAAAGCCAATTGGAAACTTCCAGAATACTTAGATGACATCTCTGAGGAAGTTCCTGGAAACAGAAATAAGAAATGTGTATTCACTAAGCTACAGATTTTCCAAGGAGCAAACTAATACCTCTGTTTAATTAAAAGGGCCATGAAGTTCGTCAAGTTATTGCCAACAGACACTTTTTTTTTTTTTTTTTTTTTTTTATACTAGATATCAGAATGACTGCTGTTTGCAGTCATTAAAGTAAGCAAAACATTCTTCTTGTTAAGGTACTGACCTAGTACATTTGTAAGATCCCACCACGAGGAGTCTATGTTAACACGTCATTTCTTTCCCTGGATCTCTCAGTTCTTAAAGATTCTTTATAAAGACTGTTCAAAATACGAAAACTAAAACATGTTCAGAAATTGTCCTTCCTTGTGTGATCTCTTGGCTCTCAGTCCATTTGTGCTCTAAGCACCATTTCACACCTACAATTTTTTTATTGATACTTTTAACATTCCTATCCACAATCATTTTTGTAGCTTTACTGCTCTCTGTTCTAATGATTGTGTTTCACCTTACAGGTGTCTGGATTTCTGTAATGCTGGCAACAGTCCTTCCTTGGTGCACACATAAAATAATAAAAACAAAACAAACAAACAAAAAACCTCTTGAAATGAAAACAGACATAAAATTGGAATGCAGTTTTATCATCTCTGTAAAAGACATACTGAAAGATTTTTTTCATTCGTGTCATTCACTTAAGGCCCAAATCAGCATAATTACAACTGTTTCACTTTAATATACAGCAGACCAAGAAGTTCCTGAAGCACAGTTTATTCTCGTGATTCACCCAATTGGGATTTGGAGTGTTTAATCCCAGTACAACTATGGTACTCCTGTCACCTGTGTTCTCTATTTTAGTCGCTCTTAAGGAGTGCAAAGCACTCTTGGTAGCCACCGTATAAGAAGCCTTGTTGCTATACTGCCTCAGAACAAAAAGCACCTCTTTGCTCTCAACAAAACTGCTGCATACAAGACAAGCATTTAACTCCAAATGAGTAGGTGTTCTCTTTAGTATATTTGCCTCCCTCTGTTCTAGTCTTTGCATGTGGTGTTATTTTCATAATATTCTTAGGTTCAGACTCCTGAAACATATGTACTTCGGCTTATTTCTTAATACAGGTAAAATAAAATGCATGCCAGTGAGTGTGAATTTAAGGGAGTACTATAGGGAGCTTTACCCATTCTGATGTGAATGACCATTTGACCCCAGATTTATGCTGTGGGTAGCATGAACATTAATGCCTTTTTCAGATAATACATTAGTCTTATTTTCATATTATGCTTCCATAAATCTTTGGAATAGCTGTTCTAAAGATGAATGACTATGCAGCTTCTGTTGAGAAATTAATAGGAGGTTTGCAAACCATAGCCAATGGAAACATCGTCAACCCACGTATCAGCTCAGCAATGTTTTTACTAAAATTATCTGCAGCTGGGTGATTTGAGTGCAATTTATTTTCAAAGGCCATCATTTCAGGCAGTTTCAGATGGCTTTTTATGGACATTAGCGGCATTGCCCTGCATTAATCGTAGGTATTACATATATTTCTTTTATATCTGTGCTTCTGTTCATGGGAAGGCAAGTACCTATTGGAAGTGTCAAAACAGAATCACAAAATGGATGAAGCTGGAAGGGACCTCTGGAGACTGAATAATCTAACCCTCCGCCCCAAATCATGGTTAGCAATAGCAGGTTGCTCACAGCTGCATCCATGTCTGGTTTTGAATATCAAACAGGATGGATGGAGAACCCACAACCCTTCTGGACAACCTGTTCCAGTGTTAGACTGTTCTCACAGTGATTTTTTTCTTATGTTTAAATGGAATTTCCTGTATCTCAGTTTGTTGAAATTGCCTCTTCTATTTTTGCTACATACCACTGAGAAGAGTATGGCTCCATTTTCTTTACTTCCTGCCCACCCCATCATGTATTTATATGCTCCTGTACTATTAATCATTACCATCAGCAACATATAAATGAGAAAAAAAAAAAAGGAAAATAAATCTTGTAACAACAAAATAATGCCTTGTTCCATAAATTTTTGGATTTGCAATGAGAATAACCATTTAATTTAGATTGTTTAGAGTCAAAATATCAAAAAGACTAAGACAGATTTGGTGCCAGTAAAGGAGTGGAGAGGAAACTTCAGTCTTCAAAATATTTTAACTACTCATTCATTCTCCTCCACCCCAGCAGTGGGACAGAGGAGAAACTATGATGAAGAGTGAGAAAACTTGCAGGTTGAAATAAACAGAGGGAAATCTCTTACCAAGTACTGTTGTGGGCAAAACACATTCAGGTTGGGGAATTTGCCTTAATTTATTGCCAATAAGCATGAATAGTTACTGATTTTAGTACTGATTTGAGAAACAAAACCCACAAACCTTTAAAAAACTTAACCTCCTCCTTTCCCAGCCTCAGCTTCACTCCAGACACTTCTTCCACCTTATTATTGTTCAGCTTACACTCAATCCCTTGAGTGAGGCAACATGCAGCGCAGTGGGTTGGGGTCAGGAAAAAGCAGTTCCTTTCTGCTGCTCCTATGCTCTGGTTTGGGACCTCCATGGGCTACAGTCCCTTTGAGTGTGCACCTGCTGTGGTATGGGCACATCCACAGGCCCTTCTGAGGCATACCTGCTTCACCATGCATCTCCCACTCTCCTGATACTGATATTCCGTCATTCCTGCTGTTGGTCCCTTCACTGTTTCCTCCTACATGTCTTCACAGAGACACCACAAACTCGTCCAGTTGTCTCTGTTTTGGCATACAATGGGACTGTTGCCAGTCTTACTAATAATACCTTGCCATTTATACCCAAACAAACAAGCAAATATAAAAACACCATTTCCAGTGTATCACGGAGTTATTAATAAGTGTCCTAATTAAATACAATAAAGTTTAACTGTAATTTAAATGAACAACACACAAAAAAAAGTAGTAAAGGAGCAGATGATCACACAAATTTTTAGCCCCTGGAAAATCTTTCCACAGTTACAAAGAATATAAAATATTAGTTTCTAAAGCCTCAGAGCTGGTGTGAACTACTACTGAACACTGCTAGTATCTCAGTTTTCTGGAGAAAAAAGCAAGTTTTCCAACTCTGCCCTGATGTTTTTTTCCCAAGTTTCTAGGAAAAAGAATATCACTTTCGAGTTTTAGCTTCATTTTCCACTTTCCATTTCTGATCATAAACTCCTTCCTACTCTCATACAAGAACAGGTAGGATACAGACATGAATTTACACTTCATTATATATTTCATTACAAAAGCAGACTGGAAAATTTGTTTGACTGACAGAATTCTGAGCTACTTAACAAAATTATTTTCCTTAAGTCTTCTTAAATTTCTACTTATCGTAAGTTTGTTTTGCAGAAGTGCAACAGCATAGGGTTACCAGAAGAAGCAGGGCAAGAGCAGTAATTACCATAGAGCTTTATTATACAGTCCACAGAGAAAGTAGAATATTTGTACCTAAAACCCTGAACATTTTCACATAGCATATTAAAGTTCAAATGCAAACATGCATTTTAAAAGACTAAGAAAAATCAGTACTCTGGCACATGACACTAAAACGTCAAATTTTAGCATTTCTTCAAAGCAGTTCACACTACAGCAGAAAATAATTCTGTGCATACTTTGAGAACATTTCTAGCAAGCATTATCACTTCTGTTCCTTGTATATCATAATATTCATCACAACAAATTTTTGTCTAGACAGTTTCTTCTCATGATTAAAAATGTATATTTATAAAATAATTGAGTTTCACAGTTGAGTTTAAGTGACTTCAAAAAGTAAACAAATCTACCTATTTTCTGTATACAGATCTCAGGATTTGAATATGTAGGTAGATGCCATTTGTATCTGTTGCCACATTTAATTTTAGTGTAATTTATCAAGCTTTACAAAAGTTTCTCTGCAATATCTTGATTAAACAAACATTAAATCGTTAGATTAAGCAGAGCTTTCATAGTATGTCCATATAATATTTATTAGAATGAGTGTGGGTTGTAACTGAGATTCCTTCACGTTCAAGTACTGCAACAGACAGGTTACTAAAATGACCATAATATTTAACTGCTCTATGCTTAGACTACATTGCAGTTTCTGGTGACTACAATAGAAGCAGTGCTAAGGAAGACTTAGATTGATGCAAAGACATGTAAAGTCATGTGAAAAATATTAATACAAAAAACCCACAGAAAATCTATTCTACTTATCCATTAATAAACATTTGGCATGTCTTTGGACAAATGAGCACAAGTGAAATTGAAGCTAAAGGTTTGGGCCAAAGACTCTTGACATAACAGAAAACTCAAGTGACTTCAAAGAGCTTTGCATCAGAAGACAAGCCTACTGTGGATTAAAAAAAAAAAAAAAAAAAAAAAAAAAGACATTCGGCATCAGATCTGCTAATTTAAACTGCAGCTATTGCCCTTCCAACCAGAATTTATGATGAAAGCAGATCTGACAATTAAACTGAGTTCTACAACTGACCCTTTAAAGCAGTGCTATGATGTCTGCCTATTCAGAACATTACAATCTAAGGGTCCCAGAGACAACTGTAAAACACTGAAGGCAGTAAGGGTATGAATCATGATAAAGTCTGTCCCCTTTGGGAAGAACCATGCCTTGCATAAGTAAACAAACTTTCTCTATTATTAGGGGACTTCTGAGAATTTTAAAAGTGTAGTGGCAAAGAATTCCTGTTTTGTATCAGTATATACAGCCTACATATATCAGTTTACATCTTAATTATTTCCACTAATTTCCATCCAAAAAGGCTTAATGCACAAATTAACCCCTTTTATTAGACCAGAGACAGCCTTTATGCAAATTGTATGGTAAAAGAAGGTGTTTATAGCTCTCTTTAAACAAGAATACTACTTAGAAGCATAATGTGTCTTCTGTCTGACAGATCCAGTGCAATATAAAATGTCTCAGGAAATATGAAAGGAAACCATTTTAGTTTTCTTTGTTTAACAGTGCACCTGTTTCCCATATTCCCAGCAAGCCAAATGATTATCTTTTCCTTACCATTACAGTCCACAGCTAATGAAAACTATCTTTTGATCAGTTTCTCCTTCAATTCCCATGTTTAGCATAAACGTCAGAGACGGTTTTAAAATCTATCCCTCTGTCAAACAAAGTAATTACAAACCTAAAACTGCAGCTAAGCTCTTCAAGGCTGGTTTCTAGACCTGCTTTATCTCACCAGCCAATAAGGACCATTTTAGATCATCTCTGTTGTGGTTGCTGTTTTTCCAGAGTTCAAGGTGCCTACTGAACTATAAAGCCTGTATTCTGTATTTCTGGTTTTGTTTCATTCTATCCATTCCCTGTTCACATTCTTTAATCTGATAGTGGCTTTGTCTACGGTTATAAAAGTAAAGGTGGGCTTTTGTCTGTACAGGAAAATGTTTCTCGTCTACTTATAAAGCCATAAAAAACAAACAGACAAATGCCCAACTACATTTGAGAACTTTTTTTCAAGAAGAATGGTTTACATTTGTTCAGTGTTAATAATTAGGAAATGGTTTAACTAAGGATGCTATTTTTCTAATGGGAGGCATGTCCGCAGGAGGGAGTAATGTATATTACATTCCGGAAAGATACTGGGTGTCATTCCTGGGCGTGACACACAGAAATGCCATGCAGTACGTACTTCCTGGGACAAAAATAAGTGAACTTTTTCTGATCAAAGAATCATAGTATCATTTAGGTTAGAAAAGAAACATAAGATTATCAAGGCCAACCATCACATTACCCTATCAAGTCCACCACTAAACCATGTCCCTAGGCGCCACATCCACGCACCTCTTAAATACCTCTAGGGTTGGAGGCTCTACCACTTTCCTGGGAAGCCTGTTTCCAATTTACCACCTTTGCCATGACGAAATTCTTCCTGACATCTAATCAAAAACTCCTCTGACACAACTTGAGAGGAGTGCTTCATTTCCCAGCACTTGTCACCTAAGAAAAGAGAGTGATACCAACCTCGCTACAACCTCCTTTGAGGAATCTGTAGAGAGTGATGAGGTCTCCCCTCAGCCTCCTCTTCTCAAGACCGATGTATGCATTCAATGATTTTGCATGGAACCCACTCCCAGTCCTGCCTTCTCTATACAAACTCTCCTATACGCTTTCTCTTGAATTTCTCAGTCAACTTCAAGCATTGTTTACACATTTTTTTTATTTTTATTTTTTGGAATTCATAATACACTAAGAATACAATGTACTTTCTCCAAACTAAATAGCACTGACAATTACTGTGCACTGTATTTTTTTTCAGCCTTATCATAAATTCAATGATTGCTTTCCTACACAGTAGCAAATTGTGATATATTCTTCTATACCCTTCAGTCACTTTTAATTTAAGATATATTTCTTAAATTAAATTTTTCTTAAAAATTTAAAATAATATAAATTTTATATTATAAATAATATAAAATATAATAAAAATATATTTCTTAAATTAAATTTTAAAAAGTTTGAAATTGCTGATCCTAAAGACAAGACAGGGAACTTCCTGTTAATGGCAGGATATTTTGCTTTCAGAAAACCATAGTATATCTACATTTTGGCAAGAAGCCATCATCTACCCACTAGCTATATGGTAAGTGCTGGCTGATCCTTAAAGGTCTGCTCTTTTGTCACTCATTCTACATGACAGCTGTCACTGCCTTTTCCTCTGTTCCAGCAGTCTAGTAAATGGTACAACCCATATATACTGCTGCCCAAACAAATACCATGGGAGACTAGATTCCAAACTTTAACAGATATATCTTTCTTTATACAGAAAGTAATACAAGATACATTTATTAGCACATACCAGAAACAAGAATATTACAGCATATTCAAGCTGCTCATGCACATTCATATCAAATGCTGGTATTCTAGACATGATTGGCACAGGTTAGCCAGATTCATTCTGACTTACAAGCCGATTTTGAATTAGAGTGAATGTAGATAGATGAAAGTCCCTGGAAGTCCAGCCTAGATCAAATGAAACTACAGGCTCTTCATTTTCAGTATCTATCTGTAGCATTTAGACCTGTAGAAGACCTTGGTAGTAGCTGACAGCTTCCTTGCCAGTTGTCATATGCGATTTTTATGATCATTTAGGCACAGGCCTATACTCAGGACTGAATTAACTGGAAAGAATGTATTGACAATAGCCTGGTGAGATCTAGTGTGTTTGCATCAAATTGCTATTGAAGTAGAAGTAGTGCTACCAGGGAAGAACAGAATGGCAGGCTGCTAAACGCCAACAAAATGTGAAAGGATTGCATAGACAACAAGCTTTCTCCTCTTTCTCACTGAAGTTTAAATATAAATCTTGGTAAGCAAATAGAAGCAGAATCTGCCCTCACCAAGCACAGAGGGCTGCTGCCTTAAAACTTCTAAAAAGCACTCCCCATCTGCCTGTGTGGAGTTCCTTCAAAACACTGGCATACACAGGTGCACAGGAAAAATTAATTAGGATTTCAGGAATCAAAGTGCTTTGCAGTGGACAGTTTGAAGGGGGGGGGGGAGGGGGGGAGCAAATACTTTTACAAAGGCATTTCCTTATTGACATTACAGTTTCTCTCTGACATAATAGTTCACATACCAGTAATGTGAGAAATGAAACCTATAGACAAGCAATTCCAGCTTAGATCATCTTGTCTAGGCTTCCACATGGATAAAACATGCTGTGATAGTTCTATATAGTGGCTTAATTTTAAAATCACTGAACCCTGAAAGCTTTAAATGAGTTTTCCCTTCCTGAAACTGAAAATAAAACTTCATGATTCAACTGTTGAAAAGCTTTCCTAAATCTTCTGTGAATCACTGTGCAGAATTTTATACTGCATCATACCCATAAATTTTCATTAAAATACTCAGCTATATAAGACTGAGTATGTTCTATGTGCGACCTTGTTTACATTTATTGCAATCTTCAAAATAAATGTATTTAAAAATTGCCATATGACATGTTAACGTATACAGAAGAAGTACTAAATGATCCTAAAGCATGATACACATTGATGCTAAATGTTGAATTTGAGGGGCAAAGGACAAAAGTTTAAAGTAAATCTTCCCACTGACCATTTCAAAGACACTCTGTGAGTAGAAGTTGGAAGGTACCATGCATTATACAACAGCAAAAAAAGTGATTAGCAAGGTCAGACAATTTCTAGAAGCAGTGTTTAAATGCTGCTTTTAGTGAAACTTGAAAAAATTGCAAAGTCAAGGGACAACACTGTTAAGAGAGAAAGAAAAAAAAAACCTAAGTGGAAAAAGACTTTCCTCACAGGGAGGATGAAAACAAAAACAGAAATCCACTTAGGTAAGTAACAAAGTATAGCCAGTAGAATCCAATACAAGGAAAAAAAAAAAAAAAAAAAAAAAACCACCTGAAAATAAAATAAAAACAGAGGAAGAAATGTGTAATTACCGGAAAAAAAAAAAAAGCAGAACCTTCTTAGTGCACTGTAAGGATGCCAAGCTCCTACAGTGTATAGCAGAGCCAACCACTATGATCTATTGGGTGTCAAATGGACCTACTGCAAAGACATGCACACCTGCCAATGAGGGCAGAACAAGGTTAAGGAGACAATGAGATTCAGCAATGATTGAAGCTAGTGGAATTAAAATACAGGAAGCTGACAACAACAAAGAGCATGGCTTGAAGCATGTGAGCCTGTAACGACGGTCATCCTGGAAAGCATGCAGCTGCAATACTCAACTATGGATGCCACTGTCTTGGAAAGACATTTCATTTTATTTCTATGAGAAAGAGTAAAATATTTGAATGCAATTATTGTGACTATGAATTACTTCACTGTGATTCCTTTCTCTCCATTCTGTGCTGCTGATTCTGCAAATGACCTGAAATATTTGAATACACAGAGTTAAACCTAGTGTGGTCTCAGGAAAGTTATGTAGAATAGTTTTCCAATCCAATGTGTAGGAACAAACCTAGAAATAATTTGTCCCATTAGTCTTCTAATAACATATCAATGACCATTTTATTCAAGTGCCTTCCAAAAACAAACAATGCTACCACAAAAATAAGAGCACCTGTAACAGTTTAGGTAAAAGGCCTGTTTTCCCTTATTGCCCAACTATCATAGCTCTGGACCATTATTTAGGAAAGAGTATAGAAAAAGTCAAGTACTTGCAGAATTTTTCTCAGCAATTTACATTGAGCAATTTCCCCAGCCAGATGTTTTCAATGGATTTCACTTTGTTTTCAATAGATTTCTACTCAATGATTTTGAGTCTCATCAAAATCCAAATAAATGACTTGCTTCTGCATATGTATGAAATTTCATTACTTAACAAGGTGTACATTTAAAAAAACCGATATTTTAAGTTAAAAAAATGAGTACTGAATTTTTTCAGCACTGTCCCCTTTGTCTGTCTGCATTCATTCTGTACACCAAAATGACAATAAATCCTTTTTTTTTTTTTTTTTTTTTTTTGAATATTAAGGCTATGCAACTGTGTATGTGTTTAAAGAACTAATGTTACTGTGCAAGTGCTTGTGCTTTTGGTAGTGGAGAGAATACCGAATTTTTAACCATAGTGAAATACGAAGACTGAAAAAGGTGAAATGAATGATACTCAGTCTCATTTACTACCTGAACGGTCTGTTTGAATAGAAATTCAACTGTTATACTCTGATTTGCCTCAAGATGGCAGTGGTATCATTCAAACTTTTCTCATAGTTAAAATATGCAACTGCACAGCCTCAAGAAAGTCAAACACCTCCTTTTGTCATCCTCAACACATAACTGAAACCATTTCAGGCAGCTGCTCTGAAATATTTTTAGCCTCTTTCTTCTCTAATTTACAGTAATGTATATATAGAACAATACCTTGTTCACAATACATTATGGTGGAAATAACATCTAATGAACTGTTTTTCAACCTTTTTTTTTTTTTTTTTTTTTTTTCTACAGTTCTAAGTTAGCCTTTCAGAGTGAGCTTTACTATAGGTGGGAAAATTATGGATGTTTCAGTTCTGTATGCAAGCCCTCAAAAAATAGAGAATGTTTTGACTGACTTGTAACAGAACTTGTGGATAGAAGACACAGCAAGAAAACAGAGGTGAAGGAAGAAAAAAAAATCACCTTATTGGTGTAGCCTGAAATGTAGCATTTAAATCAAATATACTGCACAGAAGCAACAACAACAAAAATTTTGAGAAATTATTGAATATTTAGATGTGTTTATTTATCATACAGAATTTCAATTTGAAATTTGTAACAACGAAACACAAATCACTATTCCTTATTTCTGACTGGAGGATTCACTAATTATAATATAGAAGAACTAAACACTTCAGCTGTCCTTCCAGTAGGATCAGGTAAACCCTTCTTTGGTATTAGCAGGAAGAACCAGGAGGACTGGGGACTATCACTGGGTATTTATAAGTGAAAGATACAGGTTATATATATAGATAGATCATTCAAAAAAAGCTAGATATAAAGATATCATTTACAGTCAGTTGATGTTACTCAGCTAAATGGCTTTGAATTTACATTTTTCAGCTATTTGATCTATTTTATTTGACTTTTTCATTTTCAGTATAATTGTTTGATATGCCAACAGAATATAAGCTTACTTTACTGCAGAAGTGCACAAAAACTGAATGTTCTAATCTCCCCATAATGAAATGTAAAAGATTTGAGTGTAAGCTTAAAAAAAAAAAACACCACCACCAAAAAAAACAAACAAAAAACTTCCATTATAGCTCTTCATCTAAAGTATTTCTACACATCAGGCAGCATCCTGGAGTTTAATGGGAAATCTCTTTTTAAATTTACTGGAAGTAAATGATACAATGCCTTGAAAGGCATTCACCTTGTGTTGAAAACTGGTGGTACAAGGTGATCCAACGTCTACTCAGGTAAGTGGACAGACTTGTTTGGATCAAGACCTTTGTGTGCTGACTATCTCAAGTAAAAGAACTCATTTTTTGTTTGAAAGATGATCTGATTCATAAGCCCACATTACTGAATAAGAGAGAGAGAACTTTTTGCTATTCCAAGGCATTCAAAAGAAAACTATTCTAACATACCTAGAGCAGGCAAGAATCACCTTGCTATTCTCATAGTTTCTTCCAAGGAACAGGATTCTGACTGCTAGCTATTTGACAGAAAAATCCTACGTGTATTGCAGAACAGTACTCAAAACACAATTCCACCTACTACATTGAAGCACACTTAATGTTCTTGCCAATGCAAGTATGCCAACTACAGTTTAGCATATCTAAAGAATGGACGAAGTCCTTCAGATTAAAGTCTGCAATAACTTTATTGCTTGAAAGAAAAATACTTGTGGAAAAAAAAAAGTATCAGGGTTGGGGCAGAGGTATAATTTCTCAAATTTATAAATTTCTACCACAGTAGCATGGAAAACTCAGCTTCGAAAAAGCAACTGTATTAAAACAGAGAACAGATTCATGTAATCAAATACAAAATAGTCAGAAAAAAAAAAAAATAAACAGCATGGCTATCAGTAACTTTACTGGACACTGAATAATACCATTAGATGTAACTGACAATTTTCTCTAATAAAAAGCCAAAAATATGCCATAATTTTTCATAAATATTCATAGAATCATGTAAACTAAAGAACAAGGAACCCATTCCTTGCAAACATCTTGAGAGAGCAGCTGTGGAACCTGAATGTGGATCATCTAAATAAGGAATTATTTCAAAATATACATATATATATATTAAAGCATTTACATATCCAAATTATTTTTTGAGGGTCACATCATACACATTCAGATAATACCCAGTCCTTCTCAGAAAGCCCACACACTAGAAACAAAACATACAAAATTGAGTTTACCAAGAGACTTGGGCACACCATAACATTAAAAAAAAAAAAAAAAAAAAAAGGCACAAGACACAGACCTCAGTCTTCATTCAACTAAAGCAGATCTCTGAATCAATTTTCAATTTCAGCTGCTTCCACATCTATTAAACAAAAGAACTGCATCTGCTTGACAAATCTGTAGCCAACACAAGTGTGGCTTTATTTCCCCCTAGCTATTGTATAAAGATTATAATTAATGTCCTTCATGAACACTGAAGAACTTCTTTTTATCACACCAAATATCTGAAAGATTTCAAGCATCAATGGTGATACATTTCTGTATTTTTCTCACCATTCAATATTCTTCACAAGTCAACAATGCTACATTTTTTTGGAAGGTATTCTTCAGTGTTGCTGAAGGAAGCAAGTCTTCCTTTTGAAGTTAGGAGAAAGAACTCCAAAATTTCAGCCTCACAGTTTCAGTCGAGATTACATTTGTACTGGTTTTGAGTACTCAGGTAGGATCCTGAAAGCTATGTTTTATTTTTTTAAAACAAACAAACAAACAACAAAAAAAACCCTACACCACATTATCTTTGATCTATTATTGGTTGTTCTGTTTTACATGTTTTGAAGTTTTGTGATGTGTTATTACAAGAATCCTTTTACCACCAGCATCCTCCATCTTCCCTTCATTTTTTGCTGCTTGACATCTGTTTTTTATCAGAACACATTATCTCTATTACTCGCCTATATTCTATTATCTGCCAACTTATGTTTTTTTGGTGAAGTTTTTGTTTGCTTACATCTCACTTTGAATTTGAATTCTTAGTCATTGAGACTGTTATGCAAGTAGCTCCAGTTCAGCTGTGCTTTCACTTTTTCTAAAGGACAAATAACAGAATATAATGGTCCAGTGAGAACCACAAAGATTATTTTATGTTCTTTGCAGTATTTGCCGCCCCCCAATTTCTTAAAATGCTTCTTTACTTAAAAAAAAAAAAAAAAAAAAAAAAAAGTAAGATTTCCTTATTGGACAAGCATATCCCGTAATACAGAGTTCATCTTTTCTGACTATTCATGGTTTAAATGGACTAATTTCAAATGCATTTCTATAACTCACAGATGTCTCTAAATTAATGCTCTAATAATCAGAAATAACTGTGACTTTTTTGTTTTTGTTATTTGTCTGGAAGGCCATCCACAGAAGACAGCATGAGGAGAAGAGCTATGTTCTTCCTCTTTTTACACTGTAAAAACAAATGTTCCCCTGAAGTTCTTTTCATAATGCAAAAATAGCTGGAACCAAGCAAAGCACTTCTTCTATTGGGACTCCTTTTAGTGCAAAGTACACTTAGGAGCTACTCCCTCTGTGTCTATAGACACCACCATACCACACCTTGCTGTTCCATTTAGGGCTTCTGGACAGAAAGAAGTCACGACACTGAAGGGGAAAATCATGCTGGAAAATTCAGGTGAATGTATAAAGCAGGACACTCACCATATACTTAATTATATTACTAAAGCAGAGCACATATGGAAGCTGAGAGCCTGAACAAGTTCGTTGTTCTTGGGCCTGCTAACAATAAAATACAAGAAAGAATAAAAGATTGCACTCAATCCTTACTGATCATATTTAAAGCATCTGATACTTTAAAAAAAAAAAAAAAAAAAAAAAAAAAAAAAGGATAAACACCTTCTTTGGTAAAGCAATTGAGACTACACATCCTGAGCAAGAACCTACAGCCTTGGATGAGGCCTCTCACAACAAAGAAGCTATTTTTTCCCAGCTAATTTCTCTAGTGATTAAATCTATCAGCTTTGACTAGAACGATTTGAATCCTATTCCATGACATTAATTTCTAATTATTGCAATTGCATAGGTGTATATACAACACTTCCTATGTTCTAGTTCCATTCTGAGCATTGTGGGATTAAAAGCTTTATGCATAGCACATAGATTTTTATTTACTTATTTTGTTAGACTGTAAGGCTAGCACAATTTGCACCTATTATACGGTTGACAGAACTAAGAAATCTACTCTCTTTTCTCTTATCTAAGAATCCAAACCAACCACTCAAGCATGCAAATAAAGTTTCTTCTGCAAGATGAATATAAAAATCTTTATTGGAGCTCTCCTTGCTTATCACCCTCAAAAGCCATGATTTTGTCTGCCAGAATCCTTAACGTAAACTACTTATGGCTATAATTTCTGATTTCAGCCAATCAACAACAGTGTTTCTCAGTCATTTTGATTCTAAACAATGTGTGCCATCTCTAATAGTCAAGTGGACAGGTTTGTATTTCATTGTGTTCTTACCAATATAAAGTACCCAAGATTACAGAATGTCTTTTTTTTTTTTTTTTTTTTTAAGGCTAGCTAGTTAGATTGTTTGATTAGATTGTCTAACTAGCTAGCTAGTTAGATTGTTTACATATATGCTTTCAGTAATGCTGTTGCATCTTTGAACTCATTCTAAAACATTTGTTTGTTAGATTGTCTAACTAGCTAGCTAGTTAGATTGTTTACATATATGCTTTCAGTAATGCTGTTGCATCTTCGAACTCATTCTAAAACATTTGTTTAAATGATAGCAATGGTCTAAATTTCTTTTACCTTATTAATAGAAATGACTATCATTTTCACTTACAGTAGTACAGCATTTTTGTAATTTTAAACTAATCCAGCTCTCACTATTTACCTTAATATGTGTTGTATATTAATTGTATTATTCTTGGCTGCATTTTTAGCTTCATGAAAACTACACAACCTGCTTTAGTATTCTTTAGTCTTTAACAAGTGAGACTGGGAATTGAGGAATAATCAGTAATGGTTATCTGCCTTTCCTATTTAAAAACAATAATGATGTTCACTCATCCTGAACAAGGCCTTTAATTAATCATTGTAGTAATGCAGACTGAAGTCCCAGCGTTACTATCACTGACGCATAACAGTAATATAATCTCCTGCTTATATGCTTTTGTTCTGTGAAATAAATCTTTACATTGATTCCCAGTAATTTAGTAAAATTAAAATATAGCCTCATTATTCTATTTATCACAATATTTTCAGCTAGGTATACAGGTATACTTTTTTTTTTTTTTTATCATTCAGTGGCTGAAAACTGTACTTCATTTAGAGGGCGCCTTATCAGGCAGTTTATAAATAAATATACTTTTATATATTCAACAGGCATATTTCTTTTATATATATAATTAATTCTCACTCTTGTAGGCTAATTCCTCCATATTCTTCCATATATATTTTTAAATTCAATTTTACAACATGTAACTAAATTCCACAAAGCATTGTTTAACCTCATGTTTTTTATTGTTGTTGTCATTTTCTTTTTTTTCTTAAGATTACTGTATTAATGGGTATCGGGAGCACTATAAAACCATATGCATTACCTAAAAGATTAGTACTCGTATTGGCTGAAATATAATGTTAATCTTCTATCTGGAGATGAACATCTAGTACTACTAGATAATAGACTAATACTAGATAATTTGATTAAAAGTTTGCCAGTGCAGTGTCTTTTTCCCAGTGAATAATTCAAGTGAAATGACTAATTAAATTCTTAAGGGAGCCATACATCTATTTATGATGATAACTTGGAGTTCTTTTTAAAGCGGCTATGCACACATCTTTTTCCACCGTCAGACTTCAGTATATACCCCCTAGGTTGGAAACTGTAGAAGTAAAGACTATGCAGATGAATTCTCTAAGGAGCAAGAATCAGATGCATAGGGACTTAAACTGCAGTCTCTAATGGAGAAAGAAAACCCCAAAGAAAATACAAGTGTACTGTAGCCTCCAGTAGCCTGAAAAGTAAAGGGCTACATTTCCTCTCCATATGCTATGCTATATATACTGTAATACTCTGAAAGGCAATGAATTACACATAACCACTATTATTTTTGACACCTGAATCCACATAGATTCTGTCAGGATTTATTACAGTTTTTCCCAAGCTTTACCATGGCTTTATCTGCCACAACTACTCAAAACAAATAAATAAACAACAACAAAAATGGATACTATTAACTTTGCTTTCCATCTTAAATTGCCTATATGTTTTTTTGTATACCATGCAAGTAGGAGAGTGCCTCAGCAAGGCACTAAGCATATTGCCTTCATATGGAGATTTTTTTTTTTTTTTTTTCCTGAATGAAAGAACATTGGTTGTATGCTTAATGGATGACATGGAATTCCAGAGACAGGGACTGTGTCTTGCATTCTAGGTGACTGTGGAGAAACCTCTTAACATCTGAGTTTTCATTCCCAATATAAAATATAGTTATGCTGACTTTTCCTTGCCAAGGTCATTAGGTCACATACAAACATATCAATCAGTGGTTGTTAGGCACATTGGTAATACAGAAATCAAAGTAATAAGTATAGTGTCTAGATACATAGAAACCTGATATCAAGCTCTCTGCATGAAAATTGAATTTGACTCTTAATGAGGAGGTTCGGATAGGTGGTCTGGTTTTGAACTTAAAAACACTGAGAAACACTTTCCAAGTATATTTCTGTCCATTTAATTAGAGACTTTTTTCATTTTTCCAATCCCTTTCAACAATCCTGTAATATTTTTACAGCCTTGCCTTTTGAGGGGCAGACACAAAGTGAGCCAGATACACTGAACAAGGAGATATCAAAGAATGAATTTCCCCTGTTGCTTTAACCACACGAAAGCTCTCCAAATGTATTCCCTTGCTTCTCTTAGTGGTTTGTATAATGAGATCAGTAGAAGTGAACACTAACATCTCCCTGTTCCATTTGCAGCTGCTAGTAGCTGAAGGATAACTGTGCTATGGTAATGATTCTATTTAAAAAGGGAATATT
Organism: Heteronetta atricapilla; assembly: GCA_011075105.1. Taxonomy (NCBI): domain Eukaryota; kingdom Metazoa; phylum Chordata; class Aves; order Anseriformes; family Anatidae; genus Heteronetta; species Heteronetta atricapilla. The sequence continues at coordinate 12,641,431 of CM021741.1, forward strand.
TATTACTGCATTTTTTTTTAACGTTTTGACAGTTTCTTAGTTTTGGAGGGAAGAGGGAAAAAAAAAAGGGATGAACCCTGCCTCACGAATTTCAAGAATTTAAATTCTGAAGAAAGAAAAAACAGGACAGAATTAACTGGTGGTCTCAGAGGACAGAGATCATGGGGTAGGGAGGAAAGAAAGCATAGTGGTTGCTTATCAGTTGAACTTGAACATCCAAGTTATTTTATGTCGATCTTCAGAGTTAGGAACAGTAAAACTCCACAAGCATGGAAGGTTACAGAATACAGGGTGTATTGCTTGGGCTACACTATAAAATTTCTACCCTCTTGGATCCTTCAGTTAATCCCTGTGGTACTGATCTGTGCTGAGTGTAGATGCTTGAATTACCTAAGGCTTTGTCAACTGTGAAAAGTCACTCAGTATAGTATTACATAAAGATCTGTGTGAAAAGAGATTCCAAATGAAAAGGCTCCATGCAGGTCTATTCTTAGACAGATTCATGAATTAGGACTCTACATTTATCCTATTTTAGGACACCTCTCATCTCTCTCACATTAACATGTCAATCCCATGTTCTTCTATTACTCCATCCTCCCCCTACAGTACTCATCCTCCCACCAACCAGTTCTTCCTCAGCCTGCTCTTGCATTCTCAGACTATAGGTTCTGATAATGGCTGAATACCTGCACAACCAGCAAGATGCTACTTGCCTGTTTCTATCTAAAGCAGTGTTCTAAGGAGAAAAAGTCTTACGAGGAGTGGCTGAGGGAGCTGGGATTTTTCAGTCTGGAAAAGAGAAGGCTCAGGGCCAACCTTAACACACTATACAGGCACCTTAAAGGAGGCTGTAACGAGGTCGGGGTTGGTCTATTCTCCCACGTGCCTGGTGACAGGACGAGGGGGAATGGGCTAAAGTTGCGTCAGGGGAGGTTTAGGTTGGGTATTAGGAAGAACTTCTTTACTGAAAGGGTTGTTAGGGATTGGAATAGGCTGCCCAGGGAAGTGGTTGAGTCACCATCCCTGGAGGTCTTTAAAAGACGTTTAGATGTAGAGCTTAGGGATATGGTTTAGTGGAGGATTGGTAGTGTTAGGTCAGAGGTTGGACTAAATGATCTTGGAGGTCTCTTCCAACCCAGACGATTCTGTGGGTATTATGATAGCAGGTGATGCAAGCTACTGTGTTATCAACAGTATCTTGCTGCTGTCCAGGGTAACGGCTACTGCTTTTGCTCAGTTTGCAATACCAGCTTAGCTGGAACGTTCCCTTACGCTTTCACACTGAAGTGCACTAGATGAAGTATGAGCACACAATCTTTTTTGTATTTTCTCTGAGGAAGGGATCAGGAACTAATACATTTGTGTATTTGACCACAGTATTAAGGCCCACTTCCCAAAATCCTTGTTAGTATTTCACTGCTATACCGCACTGTCGGTGCAGAGATATTTCCCACTCCTCTAAATGAATCTGCCTCTCACTCTTTCCTGGAGTAAACCGTCTTGTGAGAGTCCAGTCCTCCTCCCAAATACTCCTGACTTCAGAACACAACCTATTGTGAGAGATGTTGAAACACCACCTTGCAACATTCAATACCTTTCCTTTCCTTTCTCCAGAAATATCTCAAGAATATTTTACTTTTAAAATCAGAGAACCCAAACATTATGGAGCTTTACTAATTCTTCTCCTCTAATTACAGCATGTGCAGTGGGACATGGGAGTACTGTAACACATGAGAACAACCCTGTAACAAGGAACTCAGAATGGGGTCTTTGAAGACATATATTGCTTTGAGGGTTGCTTATGTTAATAAAACTAAGATCAAGAAGCAGAGTTTGAAAATCCCAACCTGTCTCATCTTTGGTCAGAGAAAAATACCAGATTGGTGAGGGGGGGTAGCGCCATTTTTACTAGTGTTGTCTGTAGATCAGCTGCTGTTAAATGTGAAAGTACCAGCAGTTGATAGTTCACTTGAACACCGTATAGAAAAAACTTCCCTGTTATTTTTGGTGGTATGTCTTTTTACACAGTAACAATAAAAAATGGATCAAACACTGAAACAGTTGCTTTGTTTGCCAGTCAGAGAACAATGACAACTGTCAGCATTTGAATTATTATAGAACCATTTGACGTGTACAAAAAAGACTCTGTATTCGTGAATTGCCTTGTATTGCATCAGCAATAGAATTACTTAATGGGATTACTATTGAGCTATACTGTACACTTGTATTTCAGTTACAGCCTTTGTACATTGCCTCTCTTTGTACTTTACATGTGTAACTATAATATTAAAAAGAAAAATTAAACATTGAAGAGCAGGCTGCCTCATTAAAGAATTTTAGGCATGTTTCAAAATATCATTAAGCTTAACCAGTGATGGTAAAACAAACTCCACTAAATCACATTCTAAAAATTAATTTTAATTACTCAATAAATATTTTTAATTATTTGATGATTAATAATATATAATTCTGAATATTTATCCTGCTCCTGTTATTTATGCTTTCCAGTAAAAAAGAATAAATCAACTGAATTAATGGAAGAAAGCATTATTTTGATGGGTCCAATTCTTGTACCTAGAGGGAAACACTGCAAAACTAGAATCTCACACACTGGCAGGAGTGAAAATTCAAACTGCTCAATAGTAAATGGGCATAATCTGAGGGAGGTTACTGTTAAGACATCCAAGCACAGTGGTGTTTTTAAGCTGATACACTTCCTGCTCTGAGATGAATCTTGCTGAACATGAAGTTAAAGAAAGTACTGACAAGTGCCAGAAATAAGTGTCATGCTAGCATTCTGTAATATAAACAAATCAATATTATAATATTTTCTTCTTCCAATTAGAAGTGGATTGTTTTATTATATCTTCTAATCTTCATGACATGAAATAATTATTTTATGTAATTTTATGTATTTTTTTTTTCTTGAGATCAATCACTTCAGGTCAAGTGGAGTACATTCTGCTCTCACTTGAGCTGATCTGTCCAGCTGTATGCTCAGTGACCTGGGGCTCCATGGGCTTACAGACTCACAGAATTTATTATGTGGGTATTAACTGCGGACACTTGAGAAAAACTGATTTTTCTAGAAGACGGTAAGTAGTAAAAGGAAAATATTTGTTTTAATCTTTTCTGAAACAAAAAAAAAAAAGAAAAAAGTTTGAGAGTATAATACAAGGAGGATACCTTTAGTCACTGTAAACGCATAGTATTTACAACATTAAAGAAATTTTAGAAAGGTTTACTAAGTGCATGATGAATCGGACCATAATTATTTTTGCTACAATATGCTAAAGCTCTAAGTAATGGAAAATTAAGGCATATTTGGACTTGTACTATTTCAAAGAAAAAACTCTGAAAAATGTCTTGCAAAGAACACGTTTGATTTCAGTATGTAAATGTGTATGCGTGCCAAGTCACTGAGTGTTTTTATGTATCTAAGGGTTTCAACAGTAATTCTCCAAATCGCAATGAAATTATCTTTACTATTCCTTCTCAGATATGTAATTTATGTGAAGATTAACTCCCTCAGACAGGAAGTATATATCTACCATTACATTCAACATAATCTGGAACATAAATGCAGCAAACATGGGAAAAAAATATTACTCATGAATAGATAACACCTTGTCAATAAATGACATCTATATACCTGTAGGAATAATGTTCTTCAGTTTCATCATATCAATTTCCAACCGCTTTCCAGAAGAAAACACTAACATGGCAGGGGGGTTGGACCCAATCATCTCTCAAGGTCCAACTCCTACAATTCTGTGATTCTGTGATTTCAACAATACAAACCCTATCATTATAAAGACTTGAAGAAGATTTAAAGTCATTTTAAGTAACATGAATAAGGATCTGTGACAAGAAGCATTAAAAATGTTTACAGATTTTTTCATATAAAAATACTTTCCACGTCTAAATTAGTAATAAGCATAAAATTTGGAAAGGAAAAATGAAACAATGCTTTGAGAACTTGTAGAAAGCACAGTGGAAAAGTTTAATTTATTTTTTTCATCAACTAGATTGTGATTGCTCTTTGTCTGTTTTCTCCTTTGAAGTATAAGATCTATGTATTTCACTAAAGAGTTTATATACAGCTTTGGAAAACTACAATAATAAATGTGTCCAGACATAAAGCAGCAGCCTTTTTAAGAGTCTTTTTGCACAATGTTCCCAGCTGTGCTGGAGAGAATACACAGGAAGAGCCAGAATGAAGACAATGATGAAAATCTTAGTTCTAAATTTCATTGTTGCAACCAGCACCTTTACGAAGTGCAACATTTCTGCCAAGTTTTACTAGATACAGAAACAAAGATGGGCTTGGATGTCTTTGTTTTGTACTGACTAACAGTGCTAAGATGAACAGAACCTGACACATACAGTAGTGGAAACCAGTGACTAAAATCCTTATGTTCAACAGACTGAAGTAACTCCACTGGTTGGTGGATTTTGAATGAATATTCAAAAAAGCAATCTCACCAAGAATTTATGTACACTTATTTCAGTGCAGTACATCTCATTCTAAGCATACCAGGTTCCATAAAAGAAGGTAGGGTTACTGATTCTACAATAAAGACTGCATGCATCTGTTACATTTCTGTTACATTTCTAATCATATTTTGGATGAACATTTCTTAGTGTCATTTATTCATTAGTCATATACGGTTTAGGTCAGGTAAGGATATCTGTTCATGCTCAGTAAATCCTTGCTCTTTGTTTACCCTTCATAAATACCCCAAGCTCCATAAAAACAGGATAAAAAGTAAAGTAGCAATATAAAACGCAGATGATTCAGATTTCCACCTAATGACATGTACTTTCATGTGATCAATGGTAGCTTATCTTTTTAATATCTTAATTTGTATCTTTTGTGGGGATAATATTTCCAGAAGGCTGTCTTTTCAAAGTAAGAACGATTATGTTAAAGATACGGTCTTCTATTTCCCAATCTAGGGCAATTCCTTTTTATTCAAATCCACCAGATTGAGTAAGTGTATTGTTGGGAGCGTTTCTTAAGGAATTTAGTAATTCTTACCCTCTCTCCTGACACAAAGAAGATGATAAAATACAAGCTTAAGCTTGCCACACAAGGCAGTAGGCTACCTATTTTACCTTACACTTTTACAGAAGCTTTTATTTAAAGTGTGGATTATAGAATCCAAATTTAGTTAGATTGCTTTCAGATTCAGATATCTCACTTGAGCCCGACTTTTCACCATTAAATCCTTCATTCCAGGACATTATCCAGAAAGCTGGTAATAATAACTACTATTTAAACTTCTGGCAAATAATTTGTCACAGCTGTAGTTGTTCACATGCATCATTAACTGCCTGGACACATTCTGAAAAGTTTCCTGTTTTTTTCAGGGCTTTTCATAACTTTTTTGTTGTAAGACTATTAAACTGAACTATAAAAAAAAAATATCCCCCAATTCCAGACTACATCTCATCCTCCAAAAAACAAGATTTTAAATACACTTATTAGAATTCTTCACAGTGGTTAGAAGCAACCATCACTTCTGTTTACAGTATAGGATTATAAATTATATTGAAATATCATTCAGTTACAGTCATTCTCCAGCACTGCAAAGAGATGGATGGTCTCCAGGGTAAGGTTGTCATAAAAAGGAAAATCAAACCAGCTGAATAATACAATAAGTCTGTGTATCAAGCCAGCTCAACCAAGCAGTGATAAGAACTGTGGCAGCCTTTGAGGAGCTGGCTGACAGATTTCATTTGTCTGAGTTCAGATCTTGCCCCAGTGTCATATGTCATATCTTCCCACCATCCCTTTGGTGTTCTACCAGCACCCCCCCAGGTGCTGTCAGGGGATTAGAAGGAGTCTGCCAGTTAAAATGCTTGAATGAATAAGTCAAGAGTACAAGTAAAGGGCCCATTTGGTTTCTTACTTCCCCAGCCCCGCTTTTTCAGACCATTAAATTGACACATCTTTTGCATTTGCTACTGTAATTAGACATCTATTAAACTTCAGAATATAAATATGCAGTGTTATGTTGAAAAAGGATATTTCTGTGATTTCACATACATGTAGATACTAATGAGTGTGGAAAACCAAGATGATTAAGCCTTTTGGCAACATCAAGAGTTACCTTTAAATCATATGACGACTACTGACACAATATGTGGAACCACATAATCTGCTATTATTAAAGTCTCCACAATTTAAAACATAAAGCATCGCCCACTCAAAAATGAGCCACACCAACATAAAATTTGTTGCATATTAGATACATTTATTTTTCCTGAGAAAATATTTTTAAACTAAAATATTCCTCTTTGATTTCATTTCCTCATACTCTTTCCTAATGCATGGATCACTGTTGCTTTCCACTGTTTAAAATATTTTTTTGCATTTTGTTCCACTGAGATGGCTAGCAAAGAGTTATATTCTACAGACACGTCTAATACAGACCCCTCAGTTCCCCAAAGTGAGTTTGGGAAAATAATTCAGCTGTCTAAGGTAGGCATCTAGTGACACCTTAGATGCATAACTATCCTCCAGCTGCTGCTCTAGAACAGTATGATTCTCCCATGCCATATTTGTCACAGCTATTATGGATGTCATGGTTACACTAATGTGTCTGAAACAGCACTAGATGTCCGTGTTTAGGCACGAGTATGACAAGGTACATGTACACAGCACCAGTCATAAGCAATTGTGCTCAGTTCCAGAAAGCAGCACTGGCATGCTAAAGCAACACATCAAGTAACCTCATATATGTAGAACACCACTGTGGCGGTATCGCCCACTGTTCCAGCTCAGCAGGAGCAAGGGCTGTATCACCATGAATAATATATGTCTCCTTAAGCACACAGGCACTCTCTATAAATTGACTGTTTACTTACCCATGACTTTCCTGGAACAAGAAGAACATGAAGAACAAATCCTTTTCTCAGGAATCTCAGGGCTCCGTGATTCAGTCTTTGAGGCTTCAAGCTCTGGCAGACAGCAAACTTCCATGTCATTTTACACAAACCTCTCCATTACATTTGCCTGTGGACAGAGCATGTAAAACAAAAAAAGAAAAATAAAAATCATCATAGCACTTTTTAGCTGTAAAACTGAATATTACAATTTTTACATGCAAAGTTGGTCTAATTTGAAAAATATAAAGTACATAAATAACTTTTTCAGACATTATTCTCTGTGTACACCTGATGAAAAATAAAGTTAAAAGTTTTAGTCAGCTTCAAATTCTTAGTTTATAGCATGTATAAAGGCACTGAATAGAACTGAAAAAGGATAAAGATCAGTTTAAATGTAAATAACATTCCTGTTTCAGATCAAAACTGAGGAGTTTGCATTGCATTGGTGTTTAAATGCAACAGGTTTTTAAATCCAAGGGAATATAATCTACATGTATGGATGTACATATTTTTTCCCCTGCAAATGTCACTAAATATATGACATATCTGATTATTGAATTGTCAAGACTTATTATTCCTGTATCTATTCCAGGCTTTTTGATCATACACACATCGTAAAGGAGGTGGTCAAACACACATGGCAGATATATAAAAAAAATCCTCTAACAAGTGAGGATTGTACCTGAGCTGCAAATCACAAAAGTAGGATCTTTTGCTAGAGTCTAAATGGAGAATAATTTAGAATTCCATTTCATATTTAGTTAAGAACTATAATCTTAGCTTTTCAATTTTATTGAAAAATATTTAAAGCCGTATTTGTGAGGAAAAAAGGGCACATGAACACAAATATCTGGGAGAAAAAAATAGCACCAACTCAAGCTCACTTTAATCAGTAGCATTCAAGAATAAAATAGCTGTCAGAAAGCTGTTACACTGCATTGTAGTTATCAGTCCAGCCTGATGCCAGAATGCCTGTAGCTATGTTGTTTTGACACACTAGTAACATCTACAACTTGTTAGCAAGAGTTGTATTAAATCACCTTGTCATGAATTCTAGCTTTTATCAAGTTAAACAAATTCATCACTTAAATAGAAAATATTTTAAGTAAGATAAGCCCTAGATAAAACATATCTAAAATCCTATTTTCTTGTCTGTCTACATCACTAGATTTGGGTGTTGACGATAGAAAAAGGCTGAGCACTTTTTGTTTATTACAGGGAAAAAAATAAATAAATTAAGAAATTGTTTTTCCAATCAAACTGGAAAAGTACTTTGACAATGACTTTAGCCAAAAGGAGAAAGAAAAATGGTGGTGGGGTTGGATGTATTCAGCACTACAAAAGAGCTCACAAGACAACTTTCAAGTGTTTAGACTTGGTACCATGTTATATTTTGAAATTTAGCTTCTTTAATACTTTAAGCTCCCCCCCCCCAAATAAAATAAAATAAAATAAAATTTTATAGTGAAGTCAAAAGAAGTATGTTAAGGATGGCACAAAATGATAATGTGCTAGCAGGAGATGGATTGATAGCCTGACATATGTCATCAATATGATTCAAACAGTAGAAAAGCTTAACTTGTCAGAGAAGATGCATTCTGAGAGGATAAGGTAAAAAGCACAGATAACCCTAAATGAACACGGTATGCACATGTCCTTATGTTTGTGAAGGAGGGTTAATTCTGCTTCCATTGAGAAAATCACGAATCGGTGAATTTAACAAATGGAAAATATAAGCCCTATGCATTGCACTTTTTTAGACAGCTCAGAATCAAAATAGTAAATCTGGCTACGTCAGTTCCAGGGATAAAAATACAAATAGTGTACCTCTCTGCATCCTGGTCCTCCATCAGTATTAGTATATGGTTACTAGAAGTGAGTACACTATACACAGCGATGAGTCAGTGACTCTTCCCGACTTTAAATTAGAGTTACAACTCCAGTGATATAGCTTGGAGAGTGGGATATTAGTTTTCCTCTGCTTTTAAAAGAACTTTATCTTAGCTTCTTAGAAATCAGTGATAAAAATTCTACCAGTAGCTGGATCTGACTTCCAGCTTTCTGAAGGCTAACAGAAATATAGAAATTAGACTAGATGGCAACAAAATGAGCAGCAAATCTGGACTCCCACTTAGAAGTTAAAATGAATTCTGTATGAGAAAATAGTCGCTATTTTTTCCCCAGTGAGCTTCTTGCAAATCACTTTTTAACTCAGTGAACACTGGGAGAAGAGCAGACTAATATACTTGATTCTATCTGAGCCCTTATATTACACAAACATGTAGAAGAAAAATGCCTTAAAATATTTCAACAGTTTCTCTTTAAACTATCTGAAAAATTTGCTTACACATCTGTTTTCTCTTCACTAAAATAGTCATAATAATCACAGCTTAAATCCTGTGTCTAATGTTATTTTTTTAAAAAACAACACTTTTCAGCCTACACTTATATTATTCCTAATTCTAGATATTACTAACAAATATGCTGATAAAAAATTAAAATTTTCTCATTAGTTTTCAATCAATATTTACTTTCCTAAATTATATTATTCTTTTTTTTTTTTCTAAAGTTTGGAGAAATTGGTTGTGGTTCATCTCACAGAAACAAGTCTCTTAGAAAAGTCCAATACTGGGAAGGAAAGAGTGGGTTACATGGCCATTTTCCAGTGAACTTCACAGAGAAATGCAGTGACTCCTAGCTCTGAACTCATTGTATCTGGGTCAAGTACAATCTTCCTAAACTTTCAGAAAATTGGAAAGTAAACCTAACTCTCAGTGGGACAGGCCTTCATATGTTCTTCTGGATGAATAAACACTGCAATTGTTTTGAATAAGCTGTTGTGAGTCACTTGAATTAGCAAGAGCTCCCAGAGGAGAATTTCCTACTCATGGCAAATTCAACTGGGATTTTAACATAAGCACAGTTATAAAAGAGAAGACCGTAACCAGAGAATTCAGGCTAAGAATGATTAATCCCACTGTTCTGCCCATGAGAGAAGGAAAGGAGGTTGCAAATGTTCCTACAGTTTGAAAAAAGCAGCAGAATGCTCCAGTGACCATGCTCTCCACCCATGAACACTAACACATAGTCTTACATAAAAGCAGACATTTACAAAGTCTTTGCAATCCATTTACCATGTCCCAACTGCCTTGCTTTGCCAGCTACATCCCTCTAATCAACATCTTGATTCTGAAGAAAATTACCTTCACCAGTCACATGTGATGGCTAAATATAAGCCAAATAACTAATTACATCAACACGAGTTCTTATTTTTCAAAAAAAAAAAAAAAAAAAAAGGAAATATATGCACAAATGCAGAGAAGAGCACTGCAAAATACACTTTGAACCCACAACTGAGCTTTTTTTTTTTTTTTTAAGAGCTAAATAATAAAATATCAGGGATTTTTTTCTTCTTCAAAATCCATCAACTATCACAGAACAGTCTAGGTGGGCAAACTTTATGCCTCAACTAGTAACTTATGACAGTTCTGCACGACTGACTTAAAGGGTATCTTGATTATTGCAGTGACAGTAAAGCTCTTGAAGTTTCATATCTCAGTAAAGTTACTAAATCTCTTGGATTTTTTGTAAATACACAATAACACAATTCTGACCTTCTCCCTCTGGGATTTAAAGCGAATGCCATGCTCCTCACCTTAAAAATTCCCTTGTTGCCCAGAAAAGTCAAAGCATGTGTCAGGAGGTGATGTCAGACTTGTCTGTCACTCAAGCATTTAGCAAGATTGTTGGGCTCTTTGCTACTTCTCTCTGTATGGCTTGACTGCAATACTGAGTCTACAAAGGTGCTTGCTTGGAGACCTAGCAGAGTACCTGGTTCCCAAGAGGATATGCACTAATGGGTGTGGATGAATGAGTTTAGCATTCTGAATGACAAAATGCTTTCCCCTCTAGATCTTTGAATTATGCTAATTTTAGAGAAAGGTCTAGGAGTCCATTTGCTGCTTCTGTACTGGAAATACTATTAGGTAAATTACTGGTTGGTAAGTTTCTTCAACATTCAGCATTAATACAGTGGGATTCCTCACGCTTCTGTGAGCTCTATCTTTAGTTAATTCCTTAGAGCACTATTGTTCATATACTGTCAGATAACAGCACAGAATAGCTTTATCTGAGTGAGGTAGGAAAAATAAAGGGAAAACTGACTTCACAATAATAAGCAAAAATGTGTTGGCTGAATAAGTGACTTAATTGAGAATTCCAGGTATACAACCTACTCTATGTCTATCTGTACATAAATTACCTAAGTTACCTTTATTTAAAGATAAAAATGGGATTATTGAGGAGCTTCACCGCTATCCCAGATAAATTGGACAACAAGTTTAGGCATTAACACAAATACATTACAAATTTAAAATCTTAGATCTCTATCTATACGTGGGAAAATATTTTATTTACATACCTATAAACAAAAGCCAAGACGAGAAACTTTAATTGAAGTCCAGAATTAAGATTAAGCCCAGATTTTGCTCAAAATCATTGAAATGTTATTGGGTAGACAAAATCTCACAACCAGCAAACACCCATTTACATTCTGCACTTTGTCTATGCTGAAAATCCTTATTTTTATGGCTTTATAAAAGGAATTAAATCTGCAAATATCATTGACATGTTCTGGAGTGAAGTTTTACAAAAGTAAAGAACCTCTTTTTTTCTTAGTTATGAGAAAAAATGGTAATATAAGAAAAACATGAAAAGATGAAATGTTTCATTTGAGAAATCTGAAGGATTAGTGGTTCTTCTAATATCACTATATGAGGTATGAGATTGTGTCTAGAAAAGTTTAAATAGTTTATTAATCTACAGTGAAGAACACAGACAGAACTCAGAACTATTATCACATAACAGAGTATCTTGGAATAAAAACTAAATACTTATGAGTCTGTACTACTCAAAAAAGGAAGTTTGGATTTTCCCAAAGATTTCAGTTGGCATTGGATCAATCCTTAAAATAACATTAATTTTGAAAAGACAAAATAATAGAACCATAATAAGAGAGTTATAACATCTTACACTAATTTAAAGTTTTAAAACTTCCTAAGTGGTATTTATTCTGTCTGGCTAATTTTAAGATATTTGGAACAAAAAACATCTTTTCTTCTGTCCCTTTATTTGCTGCCAAATATGCTGAACAATTCTGAAAAGCAGTACAGAGAGTTTTTATTAAGAAAGATTTCTAAGGTATGTCAGGAAAATCTCCATGGAGAGTTTAGTAAATGCTTCTCTGTATTTAATAATAAATATTGATTATTTAACAGCCAGGCTTCCAGATGCTGATGGCAGCAGTTCAACAGACTTCTAAATCTCTACGCTGAGTATAAAAAAAGTGCAGTCACCTTGGGAATTACTTTATTTCTCTAAGTTGTCTCAGTCCACACATTTGTTCTTGTTGTAGTATTAGGGGATTTTTGTTTGTTTTGTTTGTTTGTTCATTTCTTTACTTACCATATTTACCATTACTTCCTGGTCACCAAATTCTCATTGTGCAAATGAGAAACAAAACAACAACAACAACAAAAAAACATACCTCAATCCCAGAATACTACAAGAAATTTATTTCAAAAAGGCTACATTTAGATCTTATTCTTGTTCACACAGGGATTCCATAGCTACTGTAATTCAACTGGAAACTTGCTAAACCTTTATAAAACGCTTTTTAACATATATACCAGTTATACGTACTTCCAGGGCTTTATCCTAACAAACTTGAAGCTTAATACAAATGGTTAACTAAAGCACAGTAAAATGAAATGGCTCTTAGTGCAATACCAATTTTGTGAGCAATATGAAATTGTTATTGAAATGCTTCTCGTATGTATTTTTTTTAAAAAGAAAGGGGTATAAAGAAAACTTTTTGCATCAGGTTAGTACTTGTTTTGTATTTACCAATGGAGAAAAGCCATTTAAACTTAACATGTTCAGTGCCTCACTGTGTACAAGGTACGCGACCTTACTAGCACCAAACAACTGCTAAAAAGAAGCTTGATTGATTTCAAATCTCAGTCATTTAACTACAAGTCAAAAAGAGCATTGGTCTGCAGTTAAGAAACAAACACAGTTCCAATCACAACAGTTGACATAGATCTAGCTAAGTAGGAGAAAAGTACCTAACAACATAGAAAGAATGAAGAATATGGATGTACAGAGATGTGGGCATGGGAGTTGTTCATTATGCTTATACACTAATTGAAACAAAGAATTTTTCTATAGACATCAAACAGTCTTAAACATTAAATAACATTTGGGAAACTGAATACAAAGATGTTTTGTGCATCACCACATGCTCTGAGTTTTAGAGACTCCCTGCTCCACAGAGCAGTCTGTTCAAAGCCTGAGGAAGAAGTTCATGAGCCTGACATTAGAAATACTTTCAGGCCTTCCACAGAACAGCTTTGATAAAGCTTCACACATACAACCAGAACACCTTTTGAATGAAAGTCATACCTCTAAGCTGTTTTTAACATCCATTCAGCACTGGAACTATTTGTAATTCTGCAAGTAACATTATGAAACAGTCACAGTCTTAAGATTCAGTTTATTTAATCTTTAAGGAACTCATAATGTTCAAAATAACTACTGTAACAGTCTTTTATCATAGGTATGACAGACTATAAATATTTGTGGAAAATACAAGAACATAAAAAGATACTCGGCCTGAAGAGAGAGAACAATTAATCATTCACAAACAATTTAAGTTTATTAAACTATGTCATATCTTAGACATAAACACAGGGTGAGAAAAACAGTGAGAAAACCCACAAAACACAGCATGAATCATGGTAACAACAGACTAGGAATATTCAGAGTAGATACACCTCTTACATAAGTACACTCCTTTGAGGAGGGGGAGTAAGGGAGTGGTTGTGGTACAGTATAGCTTTCCATCAGGGCAAAACCACCACAATACTTTACTTCATCTGTGGTGTTTTGACTTAAGCCACCAATAAAAATTAACATTGGGTGTTAAGTTATGGATTTAAGAAATCAGTAAGTTTCTAGACAAATTAACAAGTTGTTGCATCACTTCTTATATTTTGAATTACTTCTTCATCATCTCTCCAAAGCTAGCTGAAAATACTTCATCAGCTCATTAGCTAAGCCTACTCTGTGGAGTAAGCCATCTCCCTTGACATAAAATTTGACATTTTCTTCTGAGATGCAATGGTGAGAAATAGGCAATAGATATGTTGATATAAATCAAAGTTTAATCTATATCTAGGAAGACCAATTATGATTATTACAACTAAAATAATCAGAAGAAATTCAGGAAAACCTAATCCCCTTACCTGGCTGTATGCACCTTTTGACTAACCTGATTTCCACAATCATTATTTGTGCTTCATTACTGTGAACATCATAACGGGTTCTACAGCAAAAGGCAATGAATAACATAATCCATATCTCTCAAATAAATGCTGGTGTACATAATTTTTTCAAGCTATTATGAGCCACAACATAATTACTAAGTTATTCCTAACCCCTGAAAGAGACCCCTTGGTTACTGTTGCACAGAATTAGGTATTTATGAGCAATTAGGGATTTATTAGTTTCAATGTGCAGAATTTGTACCCACCGTATGCTTCTCACATATCTCTGAACTACTGCAGGTTGCCATGGCATTTGTTTTTTTTTTAAAAAAAACAAACAACAAACAAACTAACAAACAAAAAACTTTTCCAGAAAACACAGATATATCTAATGTCACCAAACTTGCTACAGCAAGGCTTGCTCTGTCAGGCAGCCCGTTCTCCCCACCCTCAGTTTTGCTGGCCAAGGGTTGTGCATTTGCTTTATTTTCTGAGTTCTGTTCAGTAACAAAACATAACGGATCATTGAGGTGCTAAATATTACTTTTGAAGTATTGAGTGTACTAGCTCAGTTTCTTCAGTGTTTTTAATCATGCCAATTGGTGTAAATACTTTACCTCCTCATGGGCTAAATTACAGAGCAGAAGTGATTTTGCAGAAGTAATGAGGTCACCAAAAGGACAAGATGAAAAATGCAACATCCTACTCTTAGACAGAGTGAACTTTATGAGACCATATTCGCAGTAGAGCTTCCAGTACTACCCTAAATAATTTTGTTAATACTTTTGGTCTCTCTCTACATGCATATATGATCATACCAGGAAAATTTTCTCAACTCCAACAGTACACAAGGATGAAAGGCTAGATCTGCAAACCTAACAGTGTAACTGACACCTATCAGTTTCAAGGGGAGTACTGAAGAGATTATGTATCACATTATATCAACAGGAGTCAAACCGCCACCTATTTTTGTCAATTTTGGTGTTAATGCTATTCTTAATTATATGATACTTTATAGCATGCTCTCCAGTCCTTGACATCAACAATTTTGATTAATACAGTATTTACCATACAAAGCCAAGCAAAATATAATGCATAGTACTAGATGCAGTGTCTTATCAGCAATAGTTAGACTACTAAATCTACAGGAACTCCTATCCAGAACTCTAATTTCTTTTCACAAGATAATTGTAAGGTCAATTAAGGGAAGTGCTACCTGCAGTTGAACCTTTTGCCCTCTGTATTTACTGAAAGAACATAGGAAATAATGTTAAATAATTAATTTTAATTAACAATTTGTTCACCACGTACTAAAATAGACAGTACATAAGTTGAATTTGACTGTGAAGTTTCACGTGACTTCTAAATAATGCTGGACTACAAAGCTCAGTATAATTATTGTAAAATTTACCTTTTTAGTTGTTATTGCAATTAGAATTTTCTTGGACATTATTTAAAGGTAAAAGCATGAATTAAAAATACCTATCTGTAACTATTTCCACTGCAAGAAGTTCTGAATTAAAACCAAGAAAGTAGTGTTTTTATCTTTCTACATGCTTGGTGACCTTCACTGACACAGCAGCTGGGACTGAATGTGGAGAGCAGTATTGTGGCAGAGGGTGAACACCTCTATCAAGGTGGTGATTTGATTCAAGTAAAATCACACTTTTCCCACTGGAGTTCTATCTGAGAGGATTTGTCAGACCAGAGATGCCATGCAACAGAATGAATTCTATAGCTATTGAAACCTACTAAATTTATACTCTGAAGGTGGACAAGATTTTTTTTTTATTATTATTTTTTTTTTAAATCAAGGACAACTGATAGAAGCCTGATCCATCTCAGGCCTTAATCTATACTCCACTGAATTCTACAGCACAAAGTTCATATATAATATATGCCCCTGCTCCACTTGGATGGGCTGCACCAAAAAAAAAAAATGCCCACAGCATTGCATGTGAAGTTTACATCTCAGGGCTTACATTAGAAGCATAGATTCCATCAGCTAATGTGCCTAAAAATACAGAACAATGCAAATACTTTATGCATTTAAGAATAGCAGTGAAAGTTCAGCTTGGCTTGGATCTGCAAGCTACTAGATATAATGAAAAAGGCTTGAGAAGACCCACTTGGTGAACTCTGCACAAAATGTTCCTTTTTGTAGTTATGCATAATTATGAATTTCAAATTGGAAATAGGCATGTGTTAACACAGTGTAACAAGAAAGTAAGGACAGATAACATCATTTCCTTGAAAAAAATATCCCTTTTCCATGTTAACATTAACATCATGCATTAAGTATTTTAATACTCTTCCTTCTCCTTTTTTTCACGATAATAGTAGTTCAGGAGAAACAAGGTACAGAGGTGTGGGGAGAAAGAAGATCGTAGGTCGAGGATGCCCTTTTCCTATGAAACATCCATTCCACCTTCACAATGATAGGAAAAGAAGTGACTTCTAAATACATCAATAACAACTCCCATTTTTGGGTTCTCTGCTGCCCTCTGAATCCCTTATCTTTATGGCAGGCTGTGATATTATCTGTCTCACTGCAGGAGAGAAAATAAGAGGGCTGTCAGAATGACATGCACCTAAAAGCAATAGCTTATAATTAAATGGAAGACCTTCCTACAATGATATAAAATATTTTCTCTTTTTGTTGGGTTATTTCATATTGTTTTATTTGCCAATATATACTGATGGAGGGTGAAAAGGGGGAAAAATGTTTCTAATTGTTTATCAAATCCAAGAATTTGCACTGTTCGCACTGAGGATGCATAGCTGTACAATGTCAAGAAGCTGCAAGTCTCACACAGATTCTGTCCCCAGTACAGAAACAGCATTGGTACTTCTACCCAGGCACTTTTGAACATAGTAGGTTTACAGAAGTTGGTTTCCTCAATACAGAAGTTTTACAAGAGCAGTAAGTCCACTGTTTTAAAACATTTTGCCCCATTGAAGAATTAATGCAAGTTGGTCACTAGAGCCACCTCTGGTATTTAATGTTAGTATACAGCCAATGGATAAAGGCATAGAGTGAGCTGAGTAGACACATGCATAGCATACTTTATTAGGAGGATTGGGCAAGTCATAAGAGAAAGGAATATGAACATTTAAAACCCATGGAGCCAGCAACACCACAATAAGCACTAATTAAAATCCAATTGCATTTTTTCACATTATATGACTCATCATTTTATTGAGCATAATATTTTTGGTATTATGGTCAGCTTTAGGTTCCTGTATATGTTGAAAATTCCCCTAAGTTGTTCATTGGTAGGTTAATAGGTTTATCCAGCAATATGCGTTTCTTTGTCCCAGTTATCTGCACAATAAACACAGACTGTACTTCCATACTACAAAATATTTACAGTATTAAACTGAATACTTATACATTCACTAAAGTAGTCCCTTCAGTTTTCACACAAGTTGAAGATTAAGTACTGAGCAACATAAATATTTAATAATCAGATAATAATCTTCAGCCCTCTTTTACAGATAATCCATTTTCCCTAAAGTAAAAATATTTTGCTTTGAAAGTACTCATTTTCATTAACGTGATTCTCATACTTTATTAAAAAATGAAGTTTTTACTTCATGAATGAAGTACTTGTCAGAACTGTAGAAATAAAAATAAGTGCCAAACAAAATTGAATTTAAGTTGCATTATTAACTATATCCAAATTACATGATACTTCAGTGACACTATTGAGTGAGCTCTAAATTAATCCAATGGGAGATTTTATATGGTTAACATCTACAACAAAAAGTAATTAGTCTGAGATTTTGAACAACATTCAATTGAATAACACTGTTGGTTTAACTCTTAGTCCTCAAAAAACAAATGAGGAAAGTTTATATCTGGCTTATGGAAGCAGAATGAAGCTGCTGACTCACCACACAGAATACAAATTGCCTGTTCTTTTTCTGATTACCCGCTCAAAAATCTGTTATCTTCAACGCATTTTTAGGAATCATACACCAAAATTCAGTTCCAAGTGCATGTATCATTGTAAACAGAAAGACAGATTAAAGTGATAAATTGTCCAGTTAGGCCGGGTCTATTGAGAATAATAATTAATACCTGACATATTTACCAAGATTTTTTTTTTTTGCATAGCATGAAATAAATATGAAAAACTCATGAAACTCTTCCAAGCACTACCAAAAATTTGGCCCTTTCCTTAAAATCTTTAATATACGAGTGGCTTTCATGGTAAAATCTACTTTTTTTGCCATGCAAGCTCAACTGATATGTATGTATTTGAATTATAAAATAGAACATGTAAACTGCAGGTAGAATTTTGGTAATTATAGGAAAACATGAAAAGAAGAATTTATATAATGAAGACCTCAACAGACTGAACAGCAGGCATTCTCACTTTTTACCTTTCACTTTTGTTTTGATTCTTCTGAGAGCAAAACAGTAATATTGCATACCTTATGTAGCTAATATCTTCCCTTATATCAAGTAAATTATCCGCTTTTCCTGCCTCCTGTAATGTACGAGTCTGTTTTTCTGATAAGCCTACAATATTGCATTGCTAATCATCTCACTCATTTAAGTGAAAACAGCAACACTGTCAAAATCTCCTCTCTCTGCAAGATGAACCACAGCTTGTACTAAGCCTTTTCACAGTAAATATCTATTAACCTTTGTCAGTAAATTATGGAGACATCTATATTATTAGCTTTCTTTGGAGAGTAAATTTATATTTGCTATAAATGTAAATCTTCCTCAGATGTGACTGGTTTGCCTCCAATATAGTAGAGTACTTACTGCTCTGGTAAGTTTTACTAGACTTTTATTTGGTCGCTCACAGGTGCTTGGCAGCCCATTAACTGGTGCACTCGCATCAGTGTGAAAAGCAATGAGGAAAGAAGGGCTAAACCAGACAACCAGCAGGCTATCCTTCAGTGGGGAAGTTCCCAGCCAAACAGAGATATTCCCAGAAAAAAAGAATCCACATTTATGTAATACCTGAATGTACTGCTTGCATGTTGGTGTAGCCTATACGTATAGGCAAAATGACACCCTACAAGATGTGTACTGTGCAATCTGATATTGCAGATATGTGGGAGGTTTGTGAAGGCTTTGGGGAATGTAAGTCCAACTCTTCTCCAAGTGATTTTAGTACTGAAAATAGTACTGAAAACCTGATAGATATTACAAAGCTAGACTACTTAGATGCAAGATAGCATGGGGAGATACAGAGCAGCAGAATGCAGGGAATGGCCTAGCATTGAGACCAAATTGTCCAGTGCTTGATCAGCTTGCCTGGGAGTACCATGACTCAAGAAACCTGGTATCACATAGAGGAACAATGGCGTAGCACAGAAGTGCTGCAACCAAAGCAGTATCAGTAAAAACAGGAAAGAACATTTTCACCTCTCTTCTTGCTGGCTGGTGAATTCCACAACTTAAACCTTGTTTAAAAGTACTTTTTTATTATTATTAACTAATGTTTTCATCTCAAAGAGGAAGTCTCGATAACCAAGAGATATGTGATACTGCTCGGTGTAATTCATTCTAGACATTTACTCATATGAAGAAATACTATGTAGGTCAGAGCTATTAACTCAGTTTATGGCTTCCAGAAGGCCGCTGTTTTATTCCCAGTTTATGTCTTCTATGAAAATATAGGAAAAACACTATTTAAAAATTTCATCTCAATATAATCTTCTCTAAATTTATTCATTTGGTGCTTGCAATTAACTCAGTAATCTGCTTTTTAATAAGGGCTTTGCTATTTCTTATTTAGTGTTCTTGTGGACTATGCCATTATTTCATAGTGTGTTTTTTTCTTGGAGATGCCTATGTGCTAACAAAAATAATAAGATTGAAAATAGTGTCTTGTTATTTATAATATGGTATATTTTTTAGGGTATTTCTAAAGAATTAGAAGTACCTAAATAGTAGCAGAAAATAGACAGCAGTTAAGTATTCTATCATGTGACACCAATAGTAGACCTTTGGAATCCAAGTGTGGTTAACTCCGATGACAGTATTATTATTAGCATTTAATTACCTAAACACTACAAAGATTGTAATTCATGTCTGGCATTTGTAGGAGCTTCAGTTTTCTTGTATTTCTATCATCTTAATCAGTGATATTCCTGGTGAGGCCATGATTTACAGCGTGTATAAATTCCCAGCAAAACCTAACAGCATCTTTTTAGGACAAACTCCATTAAACTGCTGAAGAGACTAAGCTGTCTTATTGACTTTTGTAGAAGAAATATAATGTCTCATGTTTTTAGACTTGATTTTAATCTAAACTCGGTATCTGACTGACCTCAGTCAGGTGCCTTATAGGAATCCTTTGATGCAGGCTTTTTTTGGTGTATATCAACTAAAGACCCTCACTCCAAAGACCTGTGATGATTAATGCTTGGATGTTCTGGTCCTTAATAAATGAAAATTCAATTATTTCACATGATGCTGGATTTTTAAGGTATTCTTTAACCAGTAAATATGCATGGAAAATATTATATTTTCATTTGTCAGAGCTTTTACCACTCCCACCCCCTGCAGAAACTTTCATTTACCTTCTGTCCGCAAGGCTACTTTTTTGAGCACAAACATCCCACATTTCTCTTCTGAAAGAAATATCATCCACTCCTCCTTCTGTTCCTCACCATCACAAATACAATTATTTTCAGTAAGATAGCTTCTTAGACTTGACATCGAGTATATGCTCAAAGTGATTGTTATGTTGATTTAGAAAGTTCCTGACTCTTGAAACTCGGTATTAAAAAATCTTATAACATCATCTTTCTTATATATATATATAATTACTATTTACTCCACAGAAAATAAAGACATTTAAAAATCTGAAGAAGCACTTTGATTTATAGTTATATATGACAAACGATGCATGATTGAAAACGATCTGGTTAACAGTATCATGTTGTAAAACTTACTAACTTGAAATTGAGAAACGTGTTGCAGTTTGAAATTTAAGCAAAAAGAATTCCTTATATATTATTACTCATTCCTTTGTATATATCACCTGATGAAATGAAAAAGGCAGAGATTTGAAACAAAAGAATCCATCTACATTGAATAGCTTAGACCCTAACAGCTATAACAAATGTATTTACTTCCCCAAACTTCCACTTATTGATGATGTAGTTTTCTTTCAGCAGTCTTCACTTATAGATCTCACAGAAGTGAAAAAGTCTCACTACATACTTGGCCAGAAAACTATCTGTTAGATACCTTGATAATGTTCTAAAGTGTATTTGAAAACCTTCTGGCATCAGCCTTTCCCTGTTGCCAGTCAAGGTGAAAGTTTATGTCAATGATAGTGCCAGTTAGCAATAGTTTACATGAGACTTCTATCATAACCTCTTTCCAAAAGACTAAAAACTCTATTAACAACCACAAGAAGAGCTGATGAAAAGCCCTCTTGGATTACTAGAGTTACACATGCCCGATATTTTCTGCTGCTTGAAAGATGCATCCACACAGAAAAAAAACAAACAAACAAAAAACATCACATATCAAAATGTTCACAGCAAGAAAGAGGTCAACTAACTTCACTCACACTCCCCATACTCCTGTATAGTTGCTCCGATGCAGCCAGAGAGGCAGGAAACTTGAACCTCTTGTACATACAACAGTCCAAGAGCACAACTTGCTAATGCACATCTTAAAATTACTTGTGAATTAACTAAAATACTTCCATCTCAGTCCTATTTAAATCTGAGGTGTGGTTAATTACGCAATCCTTCTTAAAATAAGCTGCTTTCAGCATGACTGTGCCCTATACACACATATGTTTTTGTGAGAATGGACTAATTGCTTTCTGTGAACAGCAACCATGATTTCAACAACAGGTTTTTGTTACATGGGGGCAATATGCAACTCTGTGCATCTAAAGTGAACAAGAATGCAGAAAAGTGAATACAATTTTTTTCCAGAGTTAATCTAACATACAGCAATTTCTTCCTAATAAACTTTTCAACACCCACATTGTGCCTATTGAAAGCATTTATAGCAGTTTCCCACAAAACTTGCCTGTTTCCTTACAATTGACAGTGAAGCGTGGCATGCCTTTGAAAAATAACAAACTCTGGGAAACCACTAGTACCTCCTTCTCTTCAAGAAAATGAGGATACTGCCCTAGAGATTTCTCCCATAATACTATCTGTGTATTTTTTCTTTACTGGTTCCATCTCATGGCTCCTCAAATAATAACAATAAAAAAGATAGCTCTTTTCAAAGCATTTTTTTTGTTTGTTTTCTAAAATACCTGCAATTTGAAAATACATACCAAAAAAAGTGCTGGGAATATCCAGTCTACCACGTATTACAGTTACTTCTGGCAAGGACACCACCAGTACATATCCTGTTATTGATCTGCGTGTGCTCAAGTTCCCACTAAAATCAATCGAGGCTTCTCCAGGGAAGAAAAAAAAAAGTAAAATCCAAAGCAGGAAACGGTCTTCTAATTAACAAACTTAAAGTTTACCACATCCCCTATTAGTGAAACAGACCACTCTTTCAGAGAGTATCAGAGAGATGTTAAGCTTACTGCCATTCACTATAAGCTTATGAATATGTTCATTTAAAGTTGCCACAAATCCTGCTGCTACTTTTCCCTACAGCTATCCTCCCAGAAAATATAATGTAGGTTCATTATTTTCCCCTCCTTTTCTGAACATACTGTTAGACTCTCTAGGCACCAGGTGACATCCTGAGTCTCATCCATCCTTATCTCTGCTATTCATGACTGCTTTTCAACATGTTTTCTTCCTTGGATCAATCAGGGATGGAACAGCATTATTGCTAACAAGACCTATCCAGGCAATCCATTTGGGAACAAAACATAATGGAGAGGAAACTTTAAACTGTACTTTTAATATTCAAACACCCACTTCCTCAGATCTGTCACAACGCTTAGGGGAGGCTTAGGCATAGATAATAAAAAGTTTATTTTTTCAAGGTTTAGGAAGTTCTATGCTTTTTCTGCAGCACTATTATATGAACAAAATCATAGGCAGTGAAAAGAGTTTCTAAATTCCTGGGAAGAGATAATAAAGTCATTACCTTTGTTACTACCTCACCTCAATCCATACATCACCTTGAAAATAACTTAAGCTGTATCTAGTGATCTAAAGGATCATGAAACAGAGCTTTAGGCATTACTTAGTGCTATATTTATATAAAATCTGCCGGTGGCATAAGATAAAAATAGACACAGAAAGGAGTCTAAGTGGTCCTTAAACAATCCTCTCTTTCTTTTTGTATATAACTTCAAAATTAAGTAAATACTTCCAGAGTCCTTGAAATGTTTTTCTTTTTAATTATTTTTTTTTTAATTCCAATTTGACCAATACTTCATTTTAAATTCTTCAAGTTAACAGCTAAAGTTCATTCTAAGTATGTAGTGCTCTAGAATATGCCATGCAAAGCCAACAGTCCTGCTTCTGAAATGTGAATGCATCATGAGATTCAATGATCATACTGATTCCTAATGAGATTCATAAAAATTCTAAACAATTTATAAAGATAAATTTATAATGGATTTATAAGAAATCAGGAGACTTTCAGAAACATACAAAAGAGAAACACCTGTAGTCTTGTGAAAGTAATACAGTGAATGAAGAAAATCATGGCCACTTCCTAGGTTCTTCAGGATGACAAAGGTTAAGTTTATAAGAAAAAAAAAAAAAAAAAATCATTTCCTCTATGGTTTCATTTGATTTTGAATGCAATCTTGGCAGAACCGAAGGCAACTGTAGTTTACTACTGACTTGGGAAAAAACAGGAATCCATTCTATCTGGAAAAAACACAGGTTTCTACTTGTGCATTTGTATTTATTTGTTACACTATTATGATAAAGAAATGGTAAAACAGTCTCTATAATTGTGATCTTTATATTAACTACTACATAACTCAGAAAGTGTCTCAGTTGACACTAGCCTGTAATCTGCTATGAAAAGGGCACATACCCATCAGATCTGTTAAATGATTCATCATGTAAGAGGTTACATTGGCACAAATAGACATATCTGTAAGAGATAATACCAGGGAATTTAGCATGTTAACTATTCTTCTGAATCATATTGTTCAAAAATAGTTAACTATTAAGGATTGTTAGATACTATTTTTTTTTACTGCAGTTAGTAGTTCCAATTTAGTATTTTTGGTTTTACATGTGTGAGATTAGATATAAATATTTATATTTTTATATGTGCTTTTAAAAATATAGCTGCCACAGAAACGTGTCATGTAGATGACAGGTTCAGCTGCACTCTATTTTCATATTCTGCGCAACTGCAGAAATAGTTAGCATCAAACGACAGGGAAAGTCTTAAAGAAATCTGTATATCCTTTATGCAATAAAGCATAAAGTAATTGCATTGGAAATATAGTCTCTGATCTTGCAGACATTCCATTTCACCAGCATAACTTCCAAATAATTGGTTTTCATGTAAATGAAAGCCAGAGGAACTGGGAAACGGAAGTTCACACAGCCAGTTAGAGAACCGGATTTCATGAGAATGCTTCACCACAGATTATCCAGTTTCATTTCTACTTTCTAGGTAGAAGTCAAAAATAGGAATTAATCAAATACCATAAATCCATAATCTGTATAGAAGTATGCTTCAGCTATAAATTGTGTCTAGAGCCATCTGTGATAACAGGATATCAAAATCCCATAAGCCAAGTAGATGGCTTATCTGGTAAACAAAAACTATCATTTTGTAAAATGGTTTGGACTCTTCCATTAGCATCTTAGTTCTAATTATTGATCTTATCTATGTAACTGCTCCAGGCATTTCCAACAAGCATGCTGAACCATGTAATACCACAACCCCTAACCAACAGGTTGCTGAAGATAGTTACCTGATCTTACCACTTCTATAATTACTGGTTCCATACAAAAGGCAAAACAATTTGAGTTTAGTAGTGGAGAAGTGGTGGGAGGGGGCTTCAGAAAAAAATATTTTTTTCTGATCCTCAGAAATGCAGGCAGAAATGTATGCCACGTAGCCTTCATTTTTTTTTTTTTTTTTTTTAATTATTGTAGAAATATGGAATTCTCCTCAGACTACCTTCCACCAATTTAATTTAAAATTTAAGCTACAACTATGTTTCTAAAAAAAAAGGGAAAAATGCATACATGGTAGAAAAAGCAAAACCTGCTTGTTTATTACAGGGTGCAAATACTGCCTGGAGCAGCAGGCACAGCTATTCTACTTCAAAGAATAACAATTAAATACTCGATTTCTGATCGTGCCAAAGGCAACAGCAAGAGACAAGTTAGGAAGCAAAAAATGCTAATAATATTGTTTCTAAAGAGCATACACATGATCATCCTCTAGCTCTGCAGTTTCTTGCTTACCTTCTAAGTTGTGTTTTCTGTCAGTCTGAAGTGAATCCAACTGCACAGCAGTAATAGCACTCTAGCAGTCACTTAGCCATCTAGCTGTGCCCACCTGGGAGAAAAGTTTCAGCTTTCCTGAATGAAAAGTTGCTTATTGATCCAGGGATATTTGTTGTGACTTTGCTGTCCTGGCAGATAAGGGGGAGCTTTGGCAATATTTATATAGACGATTGATATATAAACCTGGAATTTGGCATTTAACCCCTCCCCCTCAAAAAAAGAGGGATTCCAAGTTGAAACCAAAATATTTTTGGTACTTCTGGAGCATTTAAAGATGTCTGTAAGAGCTGTAAAAACTATTTTCTTTGAAGTAAACATAGAAATTAAGATTCTATAAAGGACTGTGTAAGTAAATAAAATATGAAACTATACAGCTAAGAGGAACTAAAGCAGGTATTTTGAAATACCTGGGAACTTGAATTGCATATAGTAATTTTTCCAGTTAGAAAACACAAACAGGTGAGTATTATGTTCAGATTCAAATCCTGATCAAGGGAAGAAAACTTTAAGAAAGAGACAAAAATAAATACACCCATTAAATTAATATTTATGTTGATGTTCTGTTTATTGAGCTTCTCCTTTTAGTTATGGGACAAGTAACAATATGTTTGTTTGTTTACCCATATACATATTTAATCATAGAATATCTCAGGTTGGAAGGGACCCAAGGATCAGGTTGGAAGGATCATCTA
Source organism: Heteronetta atricapilla (assembly GCA_011075105.1). Classification (NCBI taxonomy): domain Eukaryota; kingdom Metazoa; phylum Chordata; class Aves; order Anseriformes; family Anatidae; genus Heteronetta; species Heteronetta atricapilla. Next base: position 12,667,742 of record CM021741.1, read on the forward strand.
GTTCCAACTACCCTGCCCTGGGCAGGGATGCTAATATATTGTATGTATATATATTTATATACACTGCTGTATGACAGTTTAACACAAATATACGAAAACCAAACCAACATGATTTTAAAAATTGGGTACATACAGAAGTGTGTTTAATAGCACCAAGTATTTGCAGCCTTGTAGTAAATCTATTTACATACTAATGAAGTTGAAAGCCAGATGCCACTAATTACAACCTATCCACTCTGTCCAATATACCACTAACAAACACTCATGAGTGGACCTCTTAATTCCATTATGCAAATGATGCATAAGTACAGAAATAAATTCCAAGTAGTGGCATCTAAACCAGCATATTGGCAGGAGGTAAATTATTAAATATAGTCAATGAATGGAAATTAAAAGTTATTTTTCAGCACCAGATTAATAATTGCTAAATAAACATAAGAAAACCAATGTTTTTTCTGGTGTTAGTTATAGCAAGGTACTAGTCATTTTATTCTTTAAGACATATTAACCAGTCTTTCCAGAAAGACACCACCACCATTGGTCTGATACAGAGTACACTGAAGAAATTTTAAGTAACTGTTTTGATCAGTAGACATCTAAAGAACTACTTCTCAAGTAGTGAAAGTATAGAATCAGTGTAAAAAGCCCTGTTATCTCTTAGGTAACAGTTTGAGAGAAGATATATAATATTTGTTCTACAGTTTGTGGCTATGACAAATAGTCACTAACCACTGCAAATAATTGTGTTCCACATGCAACTCAATGTCATGCGAAACAGGAAGCATGCAAGCTCAAGATCACTAAAAATTCACTGTTCAGGTTTAGGTTTTGTCTTTCATCTTCACAGAAAGAAATGCAGTTGGGCAGGTGCACTTCACATAGTTCCCTAGAACATTCATTTTAAAAGTGGAAACAAAACCAGAATTTTTTTGACTTCTTTGTTTTTAAGGTTACAGAACTAAAAATATTGTTGTTAACAGACTAACAGAGCAAAGTATAAGAAGTGTTTAATTAACAAATGCATATCAACATTTTAGGACTGCTATTTTGAAGGATTTTAAATAATGAGTATTAATAAAAGCAGAAAGCTATAAAAACATACTGCTTATTCTCACATTTTAATAAAGAAAAGCAGAAAATAATCCTGTTTTCATCTAATTCTGTCTGGCTTTAATCAGTTTTCACTGTAGTATATCCTGTATATAAAAACACATATAATAAGAGATAGGTTTCCCTAATTTCAGCAACAAAAATGACTAGAAAAATGGACTAGAACTATTACTTCTGCAAATATTAAAATTTGAGTTATAAAAATCAGAGTATTTGTTTATTTAATATAAATTATCTGTTGTCCAATAAACATGATGCAAACTTTAAGGACCTGAGTGAAAAACATATTTCCACAATCATTTAGCAGTCTATTATACCTTCTTGGCATAACACTCTAGGTATTTGGTTGGCTTTACCTTTATTCTGGAAGGAAAATACTATTTGTTGTTATACCCATGACATGTAGCATTTAGTCATATTCATTTGCCTTAAGACCCTTTTTTTGGTTACCTCTAGACTTATGTTCTGGAAGCATCAGGGTGACCAAGCATAATCCAAAATTTTTATTATGTTTATGGTGGGCCAGAGATTTTTTTTTCATGATATATTACATCTTGAAGTATCTCTTAGGTGTTTAAATGGATACAACTTCTTTGATTTTGCAAGTGATCATAAAGCAGTAGTTTACAATAATTTGCTTGGTAGCTTTTAAGTTGTGGTACATTGTGATATGCATTGACAGTTCTGTATGAAACTGTCTTAATGCAGTACTAGTCCAATTTTAAGCGATTACGTTTTTGAAGTTGTTAATGAAACATTCTGATCTACAAAATTTACATTTCACTGAAACAATTTTCTCACTAGCTGCTTTTAATTTACTCATTGTTTGGAGATTATTGACATGTTTTTCAGAACTGATGGCATCTAGTGGAAAAAAAATCAAAGCAGAGGGAAAATTACTTTGGTGTGAATTCCTTCACTATATAGCTTTCTAGGTTTTAGTTTTACTTTTATGCTTTTTTTGCATCTTTGTATGCTATGTGAAGGTCAAGTTTGCACATATAGTATTAAAAGCTTTAGGAGGTTTCCAATTTTACCAGTGACATTTTATATGGTATTCTAAGTACTTTTCAACTACAGAGCTTTCTGAGTTCATATTTTCATCTTTATCAAAATAAATTATAGCCATCACACAATATGTTCTGTTGTCTAGAATATTTTTTAAATGGATTTGACCTAAACTACTAGAAGTCTTGCTTTCTATCTAGGTTACAGTTAGAGAGTTGATATCTGAGAAGCAATATTACATCCAAATATATCAGCCAATAAGATACTCTGTTAGGACAAAATACTCAGTTTGTCCCTTCTAAGTATTCTGTCATGAACACCACTCCAGGTCCCTCCTGCCTGCACTGCAGATCCAGGTACATTTGTGTATTTGGAACAACAACAAATTTACTGACTTAATCCAGACTTTGAAGAAGGAACACAGAGCCATATAACACTCAGATAAGTTACTCGCTTCACCTTTTTTTTCCCCCCCAGCAAAGAACTTCCGCTTTACCACCTTCATCTCTCCCTTAAAAAAAAAAAAAAAAAAAAAAAAAAAAAAAAAACCCTCATGCTTGTTTGTGGTGCCACAAACCAGTGTAATCCACCTACTACACATTTCATAGTTTCCTAAGTGCTCATGCGTGACTTTTTCAGGATGAAAAAAGAACATGAATTGAGCTGCTGTTTCTCTAATATAAGTAGAGAAACTTGGACATTCAAAGGTAAAAGACTCATATAGTATTCCACAAGAAATTAAAAAACAACAAACTCTGTCACATATATATGCTATAGTATTACTGGAAATATCAAGTAATTTGATTGACAGTTTTCAGGCAAGGAAAGCAGAGCTTAGTAATTTTTTTATAATTCATTTCTACTGCAAAACACTATAGGAAGAAATTGTAGCTGAAACTTGAAGGATAAACACAGTGGTCTTAAAAAGCAAAGTTGCTGTACTGTTCCATAAAATATACCCAAGACAATAAATATCTCAACACGTAAGAAGAAAGTACTAGAATATTCACTATACAGAACTAGTCAAGTGACATGAGATTCATTAATTACTTCAATTTGATGTTTTCATATGGTGTAATTGATTGCAGATAGAATGTCAAAGGCATACAAGAAAAGCAAAAGTTACACCCAAGACCTGATTATGTTAGCATCCTTTTTAAGGATGATACAGGTACAAATACAATCTTTATCTCAGTATTTTTGAGAAATTGCACTACTATTCCCAAACAGGGCTGAAGTCATTCAAAACAACTTTCTACACAAAGTGGAGGCAGTCTGAACTGAGTGACTTCAGAGAACTTAGTAAGTAATTGTATTTTGTACTAACAAGCTGGGGTGTGTTGGGGCTTGGTATTAAAAAAATAAATAAATAAAAATAAAAAATCTTTTTATATACCTGACACATTTTAACTGATCACAGAAATGGCCTAAAGCTATGAGACCTTTGCAAACTGTTACTCACCATAATCAAAAATGTTTATGTGAGCTGCAAAAACACTGCAAGATCAAGTTGTCCTAAGAAACATACAAAGGACACTATAATTACCTGTCACTGAATGAGCTTAGTTATTTCCTTCACATTTAAGAATCAAAATCTATGTAACACTTGAGATTGTTCCTCTTATAACAACGCTACACTAGGAACTCACAGGCCTGTAAGGTTTTAAACATTATGCAACAATGCCAATATGAAGATATGTTCTAAACACGAGCATGTGTGTTGGGGTAAAGAAGGCAGGACTATTGTCCTACAGCAGCTCAGCATAAGTAGTGTATCACGCTACATACACACTTACTTGTATTTAAGTGCCACACTCAGGTGTGACGTAAACATTACTTCTTATCAAAATAGGACTCTTGTACATAATAGTTCTTTCTGAATTCTATTAAAAATGGCTTGCAATACTGCAGAAAATGGTATTTGCAGTTGTCACAGTCTATTTCATGCACAGCATCACAGATATCACGCTGATAATTATGGAGTTTATGACCATATGCATTTCTGATATCCCAATTTATGACCAGGATTTTAGTATTCCCTCTTATTTATCAATTAAGAAATGATAAAAATCTCTTCTTCCCCACTCAGACAAGCAACTGTTCCTTATTGCAAACAAACAGATAGCAATGTTTCTTAACTCATTATAATTAAGCCAAACTATGTTATGTGACAGATTACTCAAGTACTCTTATAAACTATGGACTTTTATCTTCTCAGTTATCAGGTCAAGAAGTTGCTTGCAATACAGTTTCTTAATTAGATTTTTATTGGAAAATTTATATCGCTACCCTTTGCATTTAAGTTTGAGCAGATGAATACAGAGATTTTCACACCAATTTTCTTTTAACTAACTACAGGTCTATGTTCTTTTTCTTCAAACTTAATTAAACGTACTTACTGAAGACTAAAGCTTGGACAAGATTAATAATTTCAAAGGGCACTGAAGACAACGTATAGCGTCCTCAAAGTCTTAGAACATGAAAACCTGGAAACAGATATTTAAGGAATAAAAAAAATATGTTGTATATATTTCTCTCAGACTACCGTCAGTGATCTGGTTGAGCTCTGTTTTTGTTCTTACTTTCATCATTCAACTTATCTAAACAATATCAAATCACTTTTACTCTGAAAAAAACCACTCTTCTTGGCCTCTCTTTCTGACATTTAAAAAATTAAGAGGAGATGTGTATTATCAGTCTAGAGACTCAAGAAGTGATGGCCCATGGAATTTTATGAACCAGTAGGCTTTACTACTAGCTGATGGTCTTTTTGTCATTGTCTCTAAGTTTGATATTTTTGAGCAACTATAAACAGCTTTGCCATATCTGATATAGATGCTTTGCTTCTCATCTTGAAAGTAGCAAAAGAAATATCACCAAGAAAAAGGAGTAAAGTTCATTGCAGTTTTCTAAGCAACCTGACAATACTCAGTGCTAAGATACTGTAGGTCATAACACAATGAACATATATCTTGCCTTCCCCCTGCCCATGTTAAGAAGATAGATCTCCCTATCATCTGGGTAAATGATGAACGCACTAGTGTTTACGTGGATGATTCACTATGAAAAATTTTAGCCATTTACATCCAGAGGTAGGTGCTCTTTGTGCTCTGAAGTTGCAGAGCTTCTGTGTTACATAATGAGTCTTCATAGCACCAAAAAAAAACCTTGAAACAAAAAAATGGTTTATTACATGCGACTTTATACAGTAGTAAGGGGAAATCCAATCTCAAAACAATTTTGTGAAACCAAAAAGAACACAATGCAACTGCTAAGAAAGCAATCAGACTTTATGCTACCTGTCTTGATTTTTAATAGAGATAACTGTATCTCTCAAGACAATTTGATACTGAATATAGCCCCCCCCACCCCCCAAAAAAATAACTTTAAAGTGTCTCTTTCAGAATTTTAAAATAAAGCAATTTACATTTAAGATATGCAAGGAAGAAAAACATATGTATTGATCTATTTCAATCTATTAGATTGAAAATCTATTTCCTTGCTTCTATGCATACAAAATGAATGGTAGTAATACACCTAAGAAATCAGTATTCATAATTATTCTTCATATTTCAGGAGTTTTTTTCTCTACCAGAAAGCATAGAAAAGCATCATGTTTTTTGCATCTTCCTTTGAAGATAACTACTAAACCCTGAGATATTTTTTGTTCGTATGCCATTAACTTGAAAGCTAAAATTATTTGGAATGACAGGTCACATAGAAAACAGAAAAGCATCAGAAAGTCAAGAAAACACAATGGTGCTGTTTTTTCACATTAACACATATCTTACTTGACCATATAAGTTACTATTGACTAGCATTACTAGAGAAAAACATTTAAATTTAAATAAGTTTGAATTCTATTTGTACCTATGACCTTTAGGAAAAAATGGCCTGTAATAATTTCAGTTTAATTATTTAATACTGTTTTCATTTTTGTTTTCATTTCCACGAAATAAAACCTTTTGTCTTTTAAGTCTTAATTGCTTCTGTAATTCCATGTACTATCTGAAATAGTAAAATATCTGGAAAGTTATGTTAGATGTTATTGCTCATATGCATCCACAATCACTCATTTGAATGGAATACCTCTTTCCATTTCAGATTACACATTAATGTGTAATCATATGACACTCATTAAAATGTAATAAGTAAAATAAATAAATCAGGCTTTAAAGGCATCAAACTTTACTTACTAACATTCTATAAAGAATGTTAAAGACTCATCTGAAAATATTATTTACTAAGTTTTTTTTTTTTTTTTTGCATTTTTCATTCAGTTCTTCCTAGTCCATTCTCCACAGACATGAAAGTACATCAGAATATAAGAATGCAGATATTGTAGCTCGGCTGCAAGAAACTGCAAGATATGATTACAAAGACATCTAAATACAGGGAAGGAATGATTGAGTTTGTTACTGGGAGAAAAAGTTAGGCATGTATTCACCTTTTGGTAAAGATCCATTCTTCAAAAGGGAGTGTTTTTTTTTTTGTTTTTGTTTTTTAAATATCCACTAAAAAAAGTCATACTGTAAAAGGACAAGTATGAATAAAACAGTCTTGAACAGAGTAAGGCAATAGTAATCTTTGTTACCTACCCTGGTAACTTATCCAAGACTTAGCAGTTTCAGCTTAAGTATAGCAGTAGAAAATTTTCTCTAGACATCCTCAGCCTAAGTTTAAAGGCTTCTGGGCTTCATTATAATTCTTGAAGTTGTTTTTCCAAAAGTAGCATACTATTACCATACCCGTCAATGGAAGACCATAAATACATTGAGTTGTTCCCTTACCGAAAGGAAAATGTAAGCACATTCTTTTCTTGTGGAGCTTAATTCAACAGAGCAACTCTCAGACCAAAGACTGAGACCGTCTGAGATTGAGACTTTTAAACAGGGTTTAAACATGGGTTAGCAAAGATGCAGTGAAAATGGCTAATGACTTCCACAGCAAACAAAAGTAGTACTTAACTTCTGATCTGAAGGTAATTAAATTTATTAGAAATGCAGATTTGAAGCCATCAAGCCTAATATAATCCAGCAAAGCCTTCTGATCAGTGCAAGTCAGGCATCCGCATGTCTTCACGTTACTGAGTCAATGTTACTTTCAGCATTTGTATTATTTTTTATATTTGTATTATAAAATAACACACATAAGCCTGATTCTGCTCAAAGTATCTCAGGCAAAATTAGTTGACAGTGTTTACTTTCTGCAAAAGTGATTACTACTTTTTGTCACTAAAATAAAGCTCTGTAGGAAATCTCCTTACCAGTCAATAAAATATAATCATGGATACTAAGAGAAGGAGAGCACTGAAAGTATAAAAATAGGTGAAATTCTTCTGTAGATGAGTATAACTGGAGAATAATGAAGTGTAAAGAGAGATTATGAATACACATGAAAAAAGTTCTCACACACACCCCTCCAATCAGTGGTGTAAACAACTTATCATCAGTCACTATAACGTGCTACAGATCAGAGTTGGAATCTACTCATTTCAGCTTTCCATGCTCACTGACCTCTGAAGTAAACACTAGAGAGACTAACTTAAGTGATTGAAATAGAACTCTAAATACATGCATAGCAGAAACTGTTTTTATGTGCTCTTTTATTCCACAGGCTGTCCTAGTAATTTTTAACTCAATTGCTTTTATTCAACATAATAGGCCTTTGTGACTACATAAATTGTTAAAATATGTAAGTTCTTAACACAAAATTGAACTGTACATTACATAACCATCTTGTTCCAGTTATAGATAGAACTGACACTTAAAGTGCACTATGGTTCCACACCTTTCTCAAGTGGCATAGCAAATCTTAACTCATGTTCTTCATTCTGAATTCTATTAGCAGCAATGAGACTTGGAAAGAAGTAATGATTACTTAGTCATACATTTGTTGATTAACCTAGTTAAGAGTTAATTAAATGATAATTAAGATTTTATTTTGTAGACTTAAGTACCCTAACATCTAGAACATCTACTTGCAAGCTATTAGGCATAAATAGAATTACCTGCATTAAGCAAAAATGCTCTTTTCTATACATCCATTAATGTATGAACATCAGAATTACAATACCAATTACATGAAAGAATGTAAACACACCAAAGTCCATGACAAACATATCCAGCAAAGTAGATATTAGTAACCCATTCTAGAATGTTTACATGGTATTTTACAAATCAGAAGAAAGTTCATGTGAATATTTAAGAACATACACTTGCATGCAAGAATGACATGTTTAGTGTCTATTTTAAAGTGATCTAACAACTTCCAGAATCATCTCCTGTTAATAGGAAAAAAAAAAAAAAAAAAAAAAAAAACAACTAAAGCAACAACAGTATTTATCTAGTCTGCAAGAACAAGATTCAGGTTCCATGACTTGGTTTTGTAGAGAACTCATCACCTAAAACTATAGTTAGCTGCTCAACTAGGAGCTAACATACTACCAGCATACAGCTCACAAATGTGAAGTAGCCTGCACATTCTGTTTTTAACTGAGTGTCTTAACAGGGATTGATGCTGAGAAGTCAGTATTTTGCAAATATCACAGACATTCAAACATCTAATTTTATCTCTGAACTACAAAAATAGCAAAACATCAGCAATGAATGCAAATATGTAATGAAACACCTATCAGTGATGTAACTGCTATTTAAAAAAAAACAAAAAAAAAAACAAAAAAAAAAAAACCCACACACTTCTTTCCTCTGTCACCTACAACTTCTTGGTTTCCTCAGGTAAGCAGAAGGTCTCCTGCCTCCCATTTGATCGGAACTTGATTGCTTTAAGGAGTAATTATTCAGATAATAGCAATGCCTGACTTAGAAGCAATGAACTCTTAACATCACCCAACAGGCAAGATGGGAAAGAAAGAACTGACAAGGTTTGCTTTGGCTTCCTTAATAGCGTAATTTCATTTTCCCAGTTCAAGGACCTAATTTTACTGAGGTACAGCATATTATATTTAGAAAAACAAACAAACAAACAAAAAAACATTAGTTTTTCCCCCCAGGTGTCCAGGAATAACTTATTTCTCAACTCACACAAAAATTCATATTGAAACAAATTTTTGACTTCTCATATTAAGACTAACACAGTATGCTTATGACAATTTGGAATTATATTAGGACCACAAAATGCGTTCACTGGACAATAGCATTGAGGCATTATAGTATTGCCATTATTACCACTTGAAAACTATTAGATTAAGCCAATAATTGATCATACATGTACAATACAAAGATGAAAAGATAACATGCAGAAGTGGAAAAATAATGCAGAGGAGGATATAAAATTGTAACTGTTATTCAGTTGTCAGTGAGTAATAAGAATCTATCCCCTTAATTACTGCATATAGACTTTCCTAGTTCAGTGTAAGCTACACCGATCATTATTCTATTGCATTGCCAATTGACACTGTACATCCTCTGCTATGATACTGTTAGAAGTGTGGCATCCATAGGTTACTCGGTGATGACTATTTACACATGCCTGAGGATACCAGGGTCCGGCATTCAATCCCTTCATATTTTATCACAGAATATCCCGAGTTGGAAGGGACCCATAATGATCATCAAGTCCAGCTCCTTATAATCTATCAGAGCCATTTCCATAATAATCTATCCTATTCATACTGCCTTGATATTGTTAACAGTACAGTTCAACTTAATCATCTCATCAAAAAAAGTTAAGAACTCAGAAAGCATAGTTTCACATAAGGTATTTTATTTCTAACGTGGTTTTATAGCTCTGGTTTATATTCCTCACTCCCTGACATTTTGCATGTCATCTGGTTAGTTTCCTCAGGGAAGGTAAATCAGCCTCACTCCTGGAGTGCAAGCTTTTTAATAAATTTTAAAAAAGTTCTTTGTTTGAGAGCAAAAGTATTGTACAGTTGTTATGGTAACTGGATTTTAAAGAGAAGTACACAGCTTTGAAGGGCATCTGTTTAATTCCCAAACAAATCCTTCACCCCAGCTGTCCTCAAAGGAATGATTTTAAGTCAGTCTCTTGCAAGATGCAAAGAGTGACTTCCAGCTGAGAAGCTTAGCACAGCTCCCACTGACTCAATGAAAGGGGTGATCCCTTTATTTCAGCTGGAAGAGTTGCTGTTTGCGAGCCACATGAGTTCTTACTTACATCTCAGTTCTGTTACTGCAAAGGGTCAATACATTGAAAGTCCAGCAGCAGCGGAACTCAGTGATTACATAGTGCTATAGAACTTAACTGTACTTGGGAGAAATACCCTTGTCTCTTCCTGGACATACAAACAAGAATAAGTTTTAATGCAGGTATAAGGTGCTGTACAGATACACAAAAAGGAATATGCATAAATGGAAATCTACTTGGCAAGTACAGCAGTAGTATGGGGGCAGAGACACAGAAAGAGCAAATCTGACAATGCTGCCCATGGATGCAACCATACCATCAGCATCTATGAAAGGAGTTTTAATATGAAGCTATGAACTGAGAAATAAAGTTTTCATATTTTTTAAAAGGCTACTAATACTTGAATCAGCCAAAACATTGTCTTACTGGTGCAGGCTACCCCCACTTTCCAAACACCCCTTCCTTCTTGCTGAAGATGCAGCACTTGCATATGCAACGTGCATAAACAAAAAGATAAAATTGCAAATGAATATCCATACTAGTGAGTAGCTATACAATGCCAAGTAGTTTTGTATAAATAATAAGGCCATCAAACAACCAAAACAATAATCCAACAACTCAGAACTACAACCAAAGAGTCAGGTAAGATTGTTAATGTGATACATGGATATACAAACTAATTCTTTCAAAGACATTTACCATCCAGCACAGTGTTAAATAATGTAACTGTGACTAATGACTGAATATGCCAAGAATCAAGCATTATATTAGCTTCAGCAACAGTTACCTATCTTCTCAGTCTTTTACTGAATTAGATCCAAAAACAAGTTTAAAAGACTGGGTGGGTTGAGAAAGGGTAAAACGCTGTATCTAAATTTCTGTAATCAGCGATAGAAAAAGATATCCAGAGTCAACTAAAGCAAAGAGTTCAAAATGAAAGACTTTTAAATACTACATCACATTTCAGCTGTTAAAAAACACACCTACTTCTCCAATTACCTGATTGCATAAATGCAACATGTTTGTATTTAATCTTAATAAATGCAATTCTTAATTATAACAAAACATCAGTATTTCATACTGATAGAAACAACACATATGAATAAGCACAGTAGAATTCATTATTTATATGATTGCTCTACGCTCACTTCCTTTTATTTAAGTGTCTTTCTGTTTTTAAGCCTGATTTGAAAGATTTGAATCAGGTGGCTGTTTATACACAGGAAAAACATCTTTAAAGATCTCTAGATTATATCTAGTTTATAAACACTGCCAACTTTCTGCACCTGTATTGAATCAAGACGGTTTATAAAGTAGGAATTGTATGTTCACAGATGTATCTTAACATTAAAGTCCATTTTATTTACATGACCCTGGAGCCTTGTCCAACCAAGCTCACTTGAGCTTTAACCAGATGGTGGCCATTTGCTTGGGCTTCATTTATTACTATTCCCGTAAGTTAAGGCAGGCAGCCAGCTGGCAGAGAATCACAGACTTTTGCTGCAGGGATTATGTCTTCATCTTTGCATTGAAAATAAAGGAATGACAGTTATAAATGTGCTAATGTTTGCATCACTTTTTTGCTTAACCTACTGTGTAGATGCTTATTTTGTGCCTGAAAACAATGTACACGTAACATTAATAAACAGCCATGAAAGAAATGCAGCAAGAGCAGAATGGAGTTTACCTGAATTAACAGTATACTAGTATTGCAATCTAAATCTGAAATAAATCTTCAAACCTGAAAAGAGTCAGGTTACAGTGGAATAGAAGATGAAGTATAAGAGAACAGGATGCTGTGAAGATACAGAGCAATTTTGCAGCATGTTCATACTGAATTATATTAATATGAAGCTTTTTTATTAAAAAAATAAAGTATTATGATAACATTATTAAACAGATGTATGAATACATTAGTGTTTATTTAAAATTTCACAAGGCTTTTTATTCTATATCTTAGCATATGTGCAACAAAAAAACCTGGTGCTGCCTGCAAGAAACTTACATGCTAAACTGAAACTTTACTAGTGCGTAATATGACTTATCTGTGAAAATAAAATGGCATTTATTTCTTTAAGAGATTCATACATTTGTTTATTATTATAATAATAACATTTAAAAAGCTATTACAGAATTGCATGGTGATAAGTAAACTTATTAGCACTGTATTTTCCTTAAGGTATCACTTGTTATCATATGTGATCCACTGAGCTTTATCCAGTTTGAAACAGAAATAACAAAAACAGAAAAAATGAAAACCTTTCTTAAAGAGCCTGCCCATCTAAGAACCAAGTGGATGTTAAGAGAAACACACCAGCAGACCACAAACTGTCACACATATGTTGAATAGCATATCTTTATCTGAGTACTATACAGTTAAACACCACCACTCTACTAATAAAATGAAATGACTAGTATATAACATGGAACAGTGTAGATTTATATTACAAAGATAGACATCAATATTTATACAATATCCAGCCTTAAACTAAATATAACTCCTTATATTCCATCAACATTAATAATATCAGTACCTGCAAAACTTTATCATGTTCCTGAAAGATGAATTCCCAAGTAACTAATGAACATACAGACAAGCTTACCATTGAATTAGAGCAGCTTCCCCACCACCACGTATTAAAAAACAATTTATGTACTATAAGTTAACTTCTGAGTTTTTAGAATTTTATCATTTTATGGTCAGGGGAGATAAATTCAGAACAGCTTTAGAGTCTCATGTGAATGCCCAACTTTTCTGGATAGAAAGTTATGTTTAGAATCCCCCCCCCTTCATCCAGAAAGCCAACTTTGTCTACTAGAAGTAGGCAAATAAATACTGAAGCCCCCAAGAAACAATAAATATTTGACTAAACAAGATGTGCAACCATTTCTTCATTTTGCACATAAAAATAAAAAAATCTAGTTTTATTTCAAGAACTCTAAATCAATCAAGAATTAAAATAATTCCTTTTCAACATAAGGCTGCGCCATTCTAACGAACCAAACGATACCCACAAGCACACAAGAACCACTACAAAAGAAATCTTACCACACAACCTAGGCCAGGCCATTATTATTATTATTATTATTATTATTTTTTTTAAGTACACAGCACAACACTGCCCCCAACCTCACAGAAGAACCTGAATGTACTTACCTCCTCCCACCTCCCTAAATAGAACACAAGCTGAAAGAAATCTGAGTAGAGAAGAGCCTTTCTTTGAGGCATTTTACAGAGCTATTCTGACACATAGCAAAACAGGTGCACAAAAAGTTTAGTATTATGAAAATAAGAAACTATTGAAAGAAGTGTTTTATGCCCCATCTCCCTAGCTTCTTATTCTTCTCTTGTATAACTATGGGTGTATTTAGACACACTTTTTCTATAAACTTAAATTCTTTATACTAGAAAAACAATAAGCATACAAGGCTTTTTTTTGAACTGATCAGACTTTTAGAACAATCTGTATTGCCATTTTCTGCTAGACATCTCATAATGTGGTATAATATTATAGATTTAATTAGCAACTAAACACATTTTCTGTGTTAACAATCCCTGAATCCCTTCAGGGAAGTGACACACATTCCTCCATGACAGCTGCCCCCTCAATTCTCTTACCCTGTAGGGCTCCAGAGCAGCATTAATACTATTTTAAAAAGCAAAATTCTAAAATGGGGAAAGCTTCTACAAGCAACTTGGTCAGTTCCAGGTGTAGAAGTTACATAGTAGAGCAGAACCACAACTTTTAACTTCAACAAGCAGTAGGCAAACAAGCACTTACATTGTATAAATTAACAACACAATGCTACCATACTTGAAAGGTGTTTATACCACATTACTAACAAATTACAACACAGACTTACTTGGAGCACTGAGGAATAACTTCTCAATAAAGTCACAACTTGAAGCGTTTTTTCTTATGAAAAAACACAGAAGCTTTCTTTAACAAAACACCACTAGCATTGTTATCTCAATGCCAGCGAGGCACAGCAGGAGATACTTAGGCCATATGTTGTACGGCTGCTCTGTGTTATTATCTGCCTCACCTGGTAAGTGTGAGGTAAAACTATTTCCCTCCTTTTCCACTGTTCAAAAGAGCGCAAGGAAGTCTGAGGAAAACTCCTTGATTCTCCTTGCCTATAACAGGGAAATGTGCCCTGCTGTTATGTTATCTCATTGTGCTCTGCAGTGGAAGCTTCCAGAAAGCACTGAGCGGGACAGGGCTGTACTGCTAGGCCTAGGTGAAATGGCAGCACTTCTGTGGCCTCCACAGGCTGTGAGGAGAACTTCAGCCTGTGACACCACAGGAAAGCACACTGTGAAGGAGAATACTACCTTGCCTTACCGCTTTGTTGCTCCTAACGGTATGGTGACTGGGTTTGGTGTTTTTTGGGGGAAATGGGGAGTTCAGCATTGGGTAACTTCTCTGGGAATTGATGACTGTTGTGGTAAGGGTGTGGCCTCCGTCCCTTCTGTCTTACCCCCTTACTTCTCAGACTGTAGCATGTGCATTGGCTATTGCTTCCCCACAGAAATGTTTCTGTGGGGCCCTGGGGACTTTGAGGACCAGCTGCTGCTGGGGTGTGCTTGGTGCCTTCTCCCTGCTGGGCAGGCTGGCCTTGTGAGTGATTTTATGCTGTTATTTAGATGTAAGCAAGGAAATGCTTTTCAGGTACAGGTTTACTGTATGTTTTGTTGTTGTTAGCTGTGGATGCTTTAAAGCTAACTTTCTTAATTGTTTTTACACTGAAATTAACTAAGGGATTTGGGAAGGCATGTGTTTAAATTCTTCCGGGAACTGAAGTGCTTGTTAATGATTTAGTGAAATGTTTTTCAGTAACATTTCCTTTAGTCTAGATATTAATGTAAACAATACCTCATTTGTATCAAAGTCCAGTCTACAGTCAAATAATAGTTGCAGAATATTATTGGGACTGACAACCCTCAAGTGTTGGGTTTTGTGCTCCGGTTTGTGCTGCCTTGCACTGAGAATTCCTGGTGCTGGTTGTTGCGGCATTCCTCCCCATCAACTCTGAATTTGTTGGAAGTGTTTTTATCCTCAATATATTATTTTATTTTATTTTGCATATGCTTATAAATTAAAAATTCTTCTTCCTAGTAATCATATCTGCTCAATATGTGGATTCCTGTAGCTAATAAGTTTCAAAGCAATAAGCATGTTGTATCTCAGACAGTTACTGTTCTCACAAACTAGAAATTGATTTTCCTTCCTTTTTTTTTTTTTTTTTTGTCATCTTGACCCCACCTGTATCACAACAAAGCTTTTTGATAAAGCCAAGGACTTGATAGGCTTGTAATCTAATCTTTACTGCTAATTCCTGTAGTACCAAGGACTTAATATTATTTATTTATTTGATTTTTTTGCAGTCAGTGTGCTGTTTGGGGGAGTGGGGTGCAGATTTCTAATTACAGAATTATAGCAAGATTTTACATTTGAAGAATGACACAATCTTCAGCTTCTGGATAGTTACAAAACTAATCTGTAGTTTCATATTCTTTAATATTTTCATATGAAATGGCTACAAAATGCAGATGTAATAAAGCTGTTGCTTTTGGCCTTCATAAACCCTGATAACTCACACATTTAAATTAAATTATTGCCCAAATTTTCTTCAGATGTCTTCTATGTTTCTAGTGACTTTTCCCTTGTAAGATGTTTTATTTCCAGGTTAAGGCTGTCTGTCTTTTATTTCTCTGACTGCTATTACAGTCTGGTATGTGAAAATTACTGTCAGCTTCAACAGGCTTGAAGATGTTGCAATTCAATCACAACATAGCAGTTTTGTCTCTTTACTGCAATGTGGGCTTCTCTAGGCATCTCAAAGATGACTTCCCTCTGAGGTCAAAATATTTAATGGTATGTTTCACAAGACAGAATCTTGTAGAAACTTTCTTGCATAACACTGAAAAAAAACTTTAAAGAAGTTTACAGGTAAATTTTAAGCCAAAGAAGAATTGAACTGAAAAGTGCAGTGGAGTTCAAAAGTAGAAATCCTACTAATAAAGGTAGAATTGCATCAGGAAAATGTGAGTAGTATCTGAGGTACTAGTGTATCATGATGTGAGATGCTATTTCTATATTTTTTTAATAAGTTACTTTTCACTAATGTTTAGCTTCTGTGTTCTATGCACAAACATTCCAGCATATATAGGAAATCACATTTTTCAGTTATATGAACGATTGTCTTGAATCCAGATTTTTTGCAACAAACTCTAAAGTCAATATGTGGGAAATATTTTACAATTACAAGAATTAAATCACACAGTTTTGAAATTAACATATAAAAAATTCATTTTTACATAGTAGAGTAATTGTCCGGAAATGATCTCTAAGAAAGGAGAAGTCGAGGAAATTCTGTCAATAGCCATTTCTTCTTTATAGTATGGGATTTCTTCATTTCATCATGTGTATGTGTGATAAAACATTCTGATGGCTGGTAAGTCCTAGAGCGTTGTCCTTCCTGTTCTAACTCAACACTGAGTTGTGTTTATCACCTCTTGTGAGCTTTCCTAGACATTTCCTGGAAATCTCCTAGGTTATAAACATGGAACTTCAGCGCTAGGTCTCTGATCCTGGCAATGTTGTACAGGCTACAAAAGCAATTCTTGCAGGATCAGTCTATTAAAGAGGGTTCTCTTGATGGCAAATTTTAGCCCATGGAGTGGATGCTAAGAGGGGGGAAAAGGTTCCTAATAGTAATTAGAATTCTTGGTTGTAGTTAGTTATATGTAGCTGGCCAAAGCTAATTGGATTTGTTAATTTAGTTTAACAAATTGCTCGTGGATTGCTAATTACTTTGCGGCCTCAGATAATAAATTCATTACATCAGCAATTTTCCCATGAACATTGAGTTTTGAAGGATTAGTACTCACCAGACTGTTCAAGTGTACCATGAAAAATGCAAAGAATGAAAATTACTTATTTTGATGTCTAACCCTTTGTTATTTTTCTTAAGAAGTCTTCAAGTATTTATTTGACTCTAGAAGAACTGTGGCAGATTATGTTCATAGTATGAGCACTGTATAAATTCCATAGTTCTGAGTCTGAATACTATTTAGAAATCTGTTCTTAATTAGTGTGAAGGAACAACTGTGTTTTTGTAGTGTAGTGGCTTTTATTGTTTTAGAAGTGTTAAGGGAACATAACTGACAACAGAAGTAACCTTAAGTTCATTTTAAGTGCAATTCATAAAGGGTCAATACCTTTATTACTATTTCATGGATGAGGAGCAACTTTAGACACTCTTCATTTGTCTGCCAACTTCTTAACTGGAGGGATGTGTGTTTATTTGTTGCCTAGTTCTGGTATTTGTATGTATGAGTGTTTCAGCAAAGTTGAAACAAATGCCCATCTCCTGAAAATCTGTCGTCTTCTTTTTTTTTTTTTTTTGTTTAGCTTGATCATTTCAGTTTTGTTGCCAATTTTCTGTGGGTTTACTTCTGATATTGGTGTAAATGCTTTTGTAGCATCAACGGAAGTATCTCATATATATTTTCCCTGACATGGTAACAGCCCCAGAGGAGCCATTACCATCGCATTCCAGGCACTGGAGCTGTTACAGTGTCAATGAAGTGTCTCTCATACTTCCATCGATATGGTAACAGCCCCAGAGGAGTCATTACAATGTCAGTGCAAGTGCCTGAGTGGTTATGATGTCAGTGGAAGTGCTGTTTTAATGCCAGTGTAGAATGGCTGTGCAAAATTCCATAACTGTGATGAAAGAAGGGGATTATTTTTAGCATATCATTTTAGGTTGAGCAACCAAAATATTTGAATATAAGCTTTGAAGAGACAGAGATCCTCTGTAATGTCCTATATATGTCCCATGGCATGCTAATTAAGACCAAAATTATTTAGGAATCTGCAACTTCTACTACACTGCATAGTGACAACATATTATAAAGGTGCACCACAGCACAGTTGATGCAATAGAACAGCAACCATTTTGTAATTAGACAAATACTGAAAACCTCATTTGTGACAAAAAAAAAAGTTGTATTCTCACTGCATTTGAAGAACCCTTAGAGCTGAGTGTTTTAATCAATGTTGTTAGATAGCCAGATGAACAAGGTGAATTAAGCTTTGCCAGATGTGTTCCTCAAACCAGAAGTTTGCGAATAATTGCACTGAAAACTTGGATTTACATCAGAAACCAATGAGTAACATTAAAAAAAGGAATAAAAATGTTTTTTCACTGAAGCAGATGACAGAAAATGTAAGAGTGGTAGTTCTTGGCTACTTCTGTGTACAACTTTGAGTAATATTAAGCATTTTGATTTGTCATGCTTAAATGATTCATGCTGAAGAACATAAATTGTGATAAAGGGACATGAAAGAACCAAAATTTTCATCTGTGTCATAGTCATTTTTTATAATGTATGTTCATGTTTTTTTGTGTGAATTATTTGGTTACAAGAGCTATCACATCTGATCTATATCTTATGCCTTGTCATTACTCTTATTTTAAATCAACATAGCAGTTGGTTAGTGATTAAAAATGAATCCCAATAGTAGTTCACAAATAATGGTATAGGGCAGTAAAATGGCTATTGTCAAATTAATTTTATCAATATGAATTATTTCTGAACAGTTGCTCAAAAGTGAAGTTTACTGTAAAGAAATTGCTAAAGTCTAAAGTATAGACTGCACAATACATATATATTTTAAAATAATAAAGTTAAACATCTAATGCTTTATTAGTTCATATAAATATGTTTACAATAAAATGTTTCCAGGCTGGTTGACTTTCATACAGCAAAAGACAAATTAATAATTGATTATATGTTTCCTTCTTTGGAAGGAAAACAGTCTCTAACTAAATTTTTGCACCCTTTATTCCTTGCACTAATCCACGTGAACACTTGTAAGCTACACCACTGACAGTTTTTTCATTTTTATTGTACCTTTCCTACATTCTAATATCATCTTAGTCATTGTTTAAAATTCCACTTACAGGTACAGTTGAAAAACATAGCCTGACTTCACTGAAGTTGAAAACATCTTTGTTACTTAGTTTAGATATTTCAAATCCAACAGTTCATTAATGCCATACAAGGTTAATTGTTTTCAAAGTTCCATTAACAGGAGTAAGATGTCTTTACTTCTTTTATCTTTTGAAGTAAAGAGTAGTATACATTCTTTTATTCTTGCCTTTATTAATGTGCAGTAAGGGAGTAAGGTGGTAATGGTCCTAGGATTGCAGATTATCTACCTCTACGTAACTATAGTTACTTAAATTCATTATGGTAACATTGTTCAGTTAGTCCTAGCTGTTAGTAATTCACTAAGGGTGATTTTATTTTCAGCTTCTCTAGATTTAGTTTCTCTAAATTTCTTTATATGCATTTTGCAAGTAACCCCAACTTGATAAAGTTTCTTTTCAATTGACCAGTAATTCTGGAGGAAGGCAATCCATACATCTTCATATATGTTTCTACAATTAAATGCGTGAATGGATATGCAATTAAAAATATATACATATTGATGCATATTTCTAAGGTAATATCATCCCTCCTGTGGCAATATTTTGTTTGCATTTACTGTAGTAGATTTTTTTTTTCATAGCAAGCAAGCTCTGTGTGCAGTGTAAAATACATCTTCAGATGGAAGAGCACCATATGTTTTAGTAACTTCAGGAATTTTAGTATTTGCTCTTCAATACTTAGAGAATAAAATACTGTTAGCTTTTTATCTCACTATTTTACCTTTTTTACTGTTTGTTTTGTTTGAATGTCTTGTTTTGTATTAATTAACATTGATAGTTAACCCTCAGTGCCGGAAGGAGTGAGGCCATTCTTTAATCTGGTTGTCTATCATTAATTTACTTACTCTTCGCTTACTTGTCCATTAGAGTAGTCTTATTATGTTTTCCAAATTGTATCTGTCTATAACTATCACTTGGTGGATTTGCACATTCTGTTACTCTTTGCATATCAGGGTTCAATTGTTTTTGCTGGACTAATAGAAAAAAATGCTGTTCTTCTTTGCCATCTGTTCTCAGAAATCCTGAGGGAGGATATTCAAACTAAACCACTTAGTATAGACAAACTCACTATGTTATGTCCCTAGAGGAAGGGCCCCTGGATCCTCTCCTCCATAATTTGCACGAAGTCGTTTAACATTTTAGATGGAAAAACTTTAAGAAACACCTCTAGGAATTCATTAAAGAGAAGTTAATAGGTGGCTTCACCTTTTTTTTCTAAATCATTTACTAGTAGAGCTTTATATATTTTGCTGGAATATTTGTGATATAAGAAATTTATTTTGACAATGTGTAATACAATGACATTGCAGTCTGCAGATGTAGGCTGTTAGAGGTTAAAGAAGATTATTTAAAAAGTATCCATTAAAAGAAATGACAAACTAATTCTGAGACAATGTTGATGCAAAATTGCTTAATTTACTCACTCATCCTGACCTTTACTAGCCTGGCTCCATTTTAATTCTGACATCCTAAAAGGTTAGCCTGTAATGTGGACTGTAATGTTAGCTCTGTTTTTACCTCTATTAAGGGACAGCTTTCTTCTTGTCCTGGTTTAAATCTCATGTTTCAATGTGTTGTGATGCTCGTCATGTAAGGGGGAGAAAGAATACTTAAATTGTAGGAAGGGTTTGAAGTTCTTGTGGGGATGGACCTTAAGTAACTTCAGGGTAAGAGCTGCCATTGGTGAACATAATTACATATGGTTGACAATACAACATAAATTAGCATGTGCTCAGAATATACTACATGTTGTATGTATGAAGATGTCAAACCTGTCAGTATCTACAAAAATGTTCTTTAATAATAACTTTCATACCCATATTTCACTTTCTTCCAGGGCTATAGCTTATAAGCTACAAGCAGCTTGAAGAATTGTAGGGGAATTAATTCAACTTTCACATTTTTAAATGGATCTCTGTAAGAACTGCTGAAAATGTTTTTTTTTTTTTTTTAATTTGGATTAGTGTTTTAAGTAACAGTGCTTTGCCTGACTCTTAATACATTACATCCAAGCACTAATGCAATAGAGTGCATAATGATAATATTTGGCTGTGCCACTCCTGCAAACACCCTCATCTCTGTAGAGGATGTGTACTGAATGTGGGTTTCCTCAAATAATATAGTACCGTAGCGTTATTTAGTTGGAGTTCTACCTTTAATTTTTGTCATTGAATAGAAAGAAGGAACGCATGTCCAAACAGCCTGGCTATCTTTATAAAATAACTTTGAGAATAAGTAGTGTACATGAGAAAGGATTCAATATGCACAGATTTAATGTGTATGTTTCCATAAGATGCAATCTACTCCTCTTGGTGAAGTTTCAAGCTCATATTTTTGTCTGATGCTATTTTAAAGTCATTCTATTTCTTTGAATATATGTATATATACACCTTTAAGATGGGTTGAGGATACTGTGTTTAAAGCAGTATGAATTTTGCTGGCCACTTCACTTCCATTCTCATCAGTAAGGTTGACTTTGGTGCTTTGTTCTGTGTAACTTCTAGGTTTTCATATCTATTTTTTCTTTGTCTTTTCTGACATCTCAATAACTGGGAAAAGAATACCTCTTCCTTTGTATTGTTTCCACTCAACAAATCTCGATTGAAACAAAAGTTTTGAGTAACTTGCAAGTAAGGCCTTGGCTGCTGTCCTGTGAACTTATGGTGCTGGTCAAGCAAACTTTTCACTGAACTTGCAATAAAACCAGGAACTGTTTGGCTGTCCTGGAAGTTTTGACCCATTAACAAAATACAATTTCTCCCCTATTTTTAATGCAAATAATATTCATTTGAATAACCACATGTAATTTGATAAGAGAATGGGAAATAAAATAAAAGTACTGGTAAAAAATCAAAAATATTTTCAGAGGTGGTGATTATTAGAAAAGAAGAAACTAGTTAAAAGAAACCCAAACTTCTATCTTACATGGCGTGTGTGCTTTCTCATAGTTTTCTCAGCTCTGCATTTTGCTCAGAGCACACCTTACCTAAGCATCAAAAATAGGCCTTAGATAGCAAAGGAAGTGTCTTCCAGGAAATGTCATGAGGGAACAAAGAGGCTGGAGGTGAACATAAGTGTCTAAAAATTATTAACGAAAACATTCTTGTCCCAGGATGGTATCAGGGAAAACAGTGTGCGAAGAAAAAGCTAGGCAAACGCTTTGATGTTATGGTCTATAATGACCTTGCTGTGTTACCAGTGAGAAAGCAAGCATGACCTGTCTTCACTGGTGTTTTTTTCTCTATTTCTTTAGAGGATAGCATTGTCTGTCAGAATTTTTCTCGCGTGTGCACAAGAACATCACGACTATGGACTTCCTCCTTTTGCTGAGGATACAAGCACATGTGGGAGTTGGAACAGTGGTTTCTGTGCTGTTTCTTTTCCATGCTGTTCTGACTTGTATGGACCAATTAGTGAGATTCAGCATCCAGACCGTGCTTCCTCATCTTGATGACTTCCTGTGGTTTGAAAAAAAATCTTACTTTTTTTCAAGCTGGGGGAGTTTTATCTATGCCTTATCTATTTCCACAACTGAGAAAAATTTTGAAATTTCTGCTGGTTTAGTTGCAACATACATCCCTTGTACTCTTAACTGAAAGCCCCGAGGCTGAGCACGTGTGCTGTCAGACATTTAG
The DNA here is from genome assembly GCA_011075105.1 of Heteronetta atricapilla. Lineage (NCBI taxonomy): Eukaryota > Metazoa > Chordata > Aves > Anseriformes > Anatidae > Heteronetta > Heteronetta atricapilla. The sequence continues at coordinate 12,690,610 of CM021741.1, forward strand.
AGCTGATTGAAGTGCTGGTAAGAATTAGCCACAGTTGTTAATTGTCTAGGGTGTGTTTTGCTCTGAAACCCTTTCCTATTCAGAAATAGGATGTAAAATAATTCTCTTTTAAAAAACAAATAGGCCTTGGCTTGAATATTTTTGTATTTTATGTGCACATTCAGAACACTCTTTATTAGGTAGGCAGCAATGGAACTTTGAAAGCACAAATCTTGCTACATAGAGAAGTGGACAGTAAGTTTTTCATAGCACTTCTTTGAAGACCTAAATAGAAATATCACAGGAATGTAACCAAAATTACAAGAAGTAAAAGAAAAAGCTCTCTTTCCTATCTTTCCAGCTGAGTTTACTTCAAAGAATAGGACTCTATGGATTATGAGTTCTTTCCTTGAAATACCTGGGGATGGGAGATGGGGAGGCTCTGTGTTTATCTGCATTTGCCCTTAACAAGACCTGAAACAATTGCCTTAAGACATAGTGCTCTGGAGTGTGGTGACCTGGTAAAATTTTGCTGTTTGTTCCTCACAGGAGTTATTTTGATGATCACATAACTGTCTCTTCCAAATTGTATGCTCACTGTGACTGTAGACCCCCTCCCACTGCCCTTTTCAAATGCAAATTTTTGCAATAGTAAGCCTTTCTGTACTAGCCTCTAGTCACTGATAGACCTCGAATTCCTACAGTTTATGTATACCTGCTATTTAACTGTCAATCTGTAATGCCTTATTTTTAGGTTTAGGTTAGGTATTACTCCTCATTCCAGGGAGGTGTAGTTTTGAGTGATCTTTGCCATAAGTGACCTAAAATGGAAAAAATAATAAAGATGAGATTTTAATTTCTAGAAGGGCAAGAGAAGTGTTGTATGGTTGTAGGTGTTAAGGATTGCTGCATCTTGAGGTTTCATGTTTACTGACTTTTATTATGCATTTTCAAAAGCCTGGATGCGGTGGACAGATATAATTACATTTCTGCTTAAAGGCAACAATAAACATAGATGTGAAGGAAAAAAAACAACCACTGCTGAATGACCTTGGAGAGGAATGCCTGGGGCACAGTGCTGTGGCAGCTGACATCATTAACTGTGACTGTTATGCTTGGGTCCTGGTATAACCGGACTTTAGAGGAATGTTTCACAGGCAGCACCTTATGGATGTCAGTCTCTCATGCACTCATTATGATGCTCTGTGTGTTTCCTTGTGTGAGACAAGGAAGATCTACCTTGAGGCATATCAGGCAGTGTAGCTGGAGGTATTAGAAATCTTGACAGAGTAAAGCAGTGTATTAAGAGCTTTCACACTGATGATCCTCTTAAAAATTAGACTTCAGAACACCTATTTCATAGCATGATTCATCTAAGACATCAAATAAGATGTTCTTAGACTTTGACTGCAGTCTTATTAATGCTGTGTTCCAACTGAAAAGTAAAATTAGTAATAACTTCTAAAATACATAATGAATTTCTCCGCAATCTTTTTGCATATTTGTCCTGTGAAGAGGTGGATTCCTGAAATCAATCACTAAATCAGTGAACTGAAGCCTGAGTGAAGGCACTGTGAGGATAAAACATTAAAAATTATGCCAACTTCTGCTTTCCATGCTGAAAAGTAATTGATGGTAAATACTTTCTGTATCAAACATCAAAAAATCAGCTGAGATCTCTTTTCCTGTATGTCCTGTTCCTTTAAAGAAAGTTTTATTTCATAGCACCATCTTTTGAATTCCTAACATGTTAACGCCTCATGATGTGTTCTTGTGAGTATTCTGTCTTGAGATGAGGCAGTCTTGTCTAGATTCTCAGTCTTAAGAGTTCAAGCATGGCTTATTCCCACATTCTTCCCCTTATTTCATTGCATTCCAGACACTGTAGGATAGCTATCATGTTTGTGATTTTAACGAGATGTTAGTATGTGATTGACATTTCCAGAAGATATAGAACTACTCTATCCACTTTTTCCATTATGCCACCCTCCCAAATGTTCTCTCAAACCAAAAACTGACCACTTCCCATTTGCATTCACCAATACCTTGATAACGTTACGCAATCTTGAGTAGCAAGGATGTTTTCAATTTGATGTTGATGTACAAACCCTGCATGTCGGGCAAGAATCTGGATAAGTAACCAAACATATAGCGGAAGAACATCATGTTCCAAGCAAGGAAACAATTTATCATAGGTAGCAAGAAATACAGAACTAAAAATCACTTGATTCCATGGTGTTTTACCATACACTTATCCTTCAGGTAATACTAATTGTGGTAATATTAAATATACTTTTGCAATTGAAGAAACTGATTTTGTTAATTAGGGATGATCTCATAATTTCTGAATTTTAGGCTGGGTTACAGAGGAGAAAAGGTTAAATACTGTAGTTTCATAAAGTGACAGTGAGAAAATTACTGGAGCATGTGATGAGCAGGGAAAAAACAGCAAAGATCTGATTCATATGTAATATAATAACTGAGTTATGAATAATAGTATAATACCTTATTTCTGTGCACCAAACAATGCAGATGTCAGCTTTTTCTTCCTTTCTTTTTATTGAAAGCACCTAATTTACTGCTGCTTCACAGTTCTCTAATGCTGATAACAAACATAACAGTACTAACTTTCAAGTAACAGTAGAATCTGTGCCAGTTTCAAATAGTGTTTCTTCAGCAGGCTTCTCTATGCGATAGTTCACATGTAGATTTATTTTCCTTAAAGCTCAGATGATGGCTTACAACCTTAAAGTGTATTTATGGCCAGGAAAAAAAAAATATATATAAATCTATTGGTATTTATTTATCATATAAAGCTTAGCTACTCACATTATGAAGAGAATTGAAAATGATAGACCCATGTGAAATACAAGTACTGTCTAAATGCTGTTATGATCCGTGAGTTGACTGTCAGAGATTTGTCTCTTCTGCTGAAATGCCAGGATTTGGTCAGTTTTCTGTCCTGAACAAGTGACATGGCCCTCTTAGGGTCTGGAAAAGGGAGTTATCTTAACATTCAGAGAAACCATTGCTACTACTTCAGCCAAATTTCTAGATATGATTAGAAATAGAGTGTATTATAGATTCTTAGAAAAAATCTTTTCTCTAAAGAGATAAGCATTTGAATGACCTTTCAGTGTTTAATTTTTGTGTACACAATGTGGGTTTAGATGTATTTGCAGTCAAAGTAGGATTATTTTGGTACACTGAGTGAACAAATCTAGGCGCAGGTCAACATCAGTTACATAGATGGTAGTGCAGATTTCTCAGACACCCTTTTTGTCTGTCTTGTGGAATCGAGATTGTGGACAGATCTCAAAGTCATGTGTTCTATGCTTATTGGAAGAATGCCTTTAAAAAGAAGTAGACGCTATGCATTCTAGTAAGCTGATTTATCTTGCTTTGAAGAGTGTGGTGGTTTTGTTTTTTTATGAGCAATTTACTGTCGGGAAAAACTTTGTTTTGTTATCATGCTCTGAATCTGCTATGGGCTTGAATAAGGCTGTTGAAGGTTATCTGGCATTCTGTATCAGCAGCTAAATATCTGAAGGGTGGAAAAACCTTGAACCTTGTAAAAGGATGTATTGAGTTTGAAGAATCTTGTTAAGAAGCAACCGTAAGCACGGAGTGATTATTTGCCAAAATGTTCCATGGGTTTGGACCCTGAAGGATAATTAATGGAAAGATCATGTGATAATGGTTGCTAATATTTTGAATATATGCATAGATGTTCTGGAAAATAACTTCCTAACAGCTGCACCGGACTGGCTTGGAATCATTTCATAAGTAAAAATAAAAGAAGCCTTTCTTCAAAATAAACCATGGCACTGTTATCTCTAGCAATTGTTTGTCTGACTTGAGCCAACAAGTCAGATAGTTGTTCATAGATAGCTGTTCTGCTGTTTCTGGACTGGATTCTTAGCTTTACATCCGTAACAGCAGTAGACGTGTATATATAAGGTTAGTGGTAATAACTGTGTGATAATTGAAGATGAAGGAAGCAAAACAGATTCAGTTTCCTCAGAGGCTAATTACTATTTAACCTGAACTAGAATTCCCACTAGCTGTTTAGTCAGGTGTAGTTTATACCTGTGCATTTCTTATATTTAACCATTAAAAGGTAGTGGTATATAAAATACTAGCTAGTGAGAATGTTACTGATAGTTTCTGATATCTTGGAATTTATATTGACAGGGTAAGATAGCACGTTCTCTATTTTAACTTATTGAACTTGTTTATGGCAATTATTGTAAAATTAGAAATATTAAGCAGTTAAGATATATTTGGTGCATAGCATTCCTGTTTGTTTTTCTTTAATGTGTCAAGGCTTATAGGGAATCAAAATTTAGTTCAGTGCTTAACTCTTCTGTGTCTAGTTATGATGTGAGGTCAGAGTGCTTGAATTTGACAGTAATTAAGTTTATTCACATCACTATTTCTATCTTACGTATGCTTGATACGATGGGATATTCTAAGAACAGTAGAATGCTAATTGTTTTTCCTCCATTTAAGGGATGTGCTCTTAGCTGTATTAAGAATGAAAAACAGGAAAACCCTATGTGTTGTGTTGTGCACACACAAGTACATGCTTGTACTTGTTTTTCCATGTGCTAGTGCCCTTTAAGCAAGACTTCAAATTTATAGCCAAACCTAATACAATCAAGACAAACAGAAATTGTGAAGGGAAATAGCCTTTTGCAGTTCTTAATAAATGCTCTGTATATTTACTATATTTCTGCGACTGAAAATGCTAAATATATAGGTTACACCATTAAATCATGTATTTCTGCATTCTTATGGTATTTGCTTCATTTTTCCTGTGTCCAGATTTTTACAACATCTGGCACATTTATAGCAATTAGCTCTGGACAGTCTGTACTGCTGTCATTCTCAATTGCAAAGTCCAAGAACATATACTGTTTATGATTAGAAATGATTTAGTCAATGAGTAAGTAGTTTATCTTAGTCACTTAAACTGTAGAGCTATCAAACCTGACAGATATGACTCTCTTGATGTTTTTTCTTTTATTAACATTAAGCTTTTTGTAAATTTTAAATATTTTAGGTGAAAATATGAAACAAGTGATGTAAAAAATCTTCAATAGGACTGTTTTGTTTTGGATAGAACACCTTTATACGGATTAAAGAATCTTTAATAAAGGAATTATAAATAAGCCACAGATCTACTCCTAGAATAGGCGTACTTATGAAAATACTGGCACAAGTATATTAAGGTTACTTGTATGAAAATAAGAGGGTGGTTTGGCAGAATTTTATGGATATATGTAAAGGTCACTGTCAACATCACTGTAGTTAATTCACTTGTCAGTTCACTTGTCAACTTTAATACTGAAGTGTTTCTGTAGAACTTCCTTTTGCATATTTACCATACCATAAATAAGGTCATCAATTATTTAGCATATTAATTACCTCAGTTAAAGTGTTTATCATTGGCAAAGTTTTTTGACACAAGACAGCAATTGTGCGAAAACACTATTATACCCATATAGTAACAAATAGATGCTCTAATGTAGATTTCTGCATTGTATAGAAAACGCCAGCGATGGATAACTAACTTCCAATGATGGAAACTTTGTCAGCTGTTGCAGTTTTCAAGTATGGGAAAACTAACTTGTTCACTTAAGTTGTGGTTTATTAATGATGGCAGCACTACATGTCTTGCAAAATCTAATATTCTGCTGATGCACTGTTTGGTATGCAAATCTGGAAGATACTTGCTTTTTGTCTACAATGTGACTTATGTAGGGAGTCCCAAGTAAACACTGCATTTCATACTCATGTACATGCATGTATGCACATGTGTGTATCTCTTTAGTGGTGGCGAGTACATGCCTACAGATCCAAATGCTGCTTGAAATATGGGCTGCTTTAAAAAAAAAAATCGTATTAGTGAAATCTTCTCCCTTATTGTAGTGAGAAATTTCTGTAGCTTGCTTGTCAGCTGAATTAATATCTTAGGTTTCCTGTTTTCTTAATGTTCAAGAGGCTATTTCATTGTGCCTTGCCAGTCATCTGTGATTTACATCTGATTAGTGAAGAATTAATGTGCTTGATCATCTTTTTAATTACCTTGAAAAAACAAGATTATGTTGTTTGCATCTCACTGTATGTGTTAAACCTGAGACTGGCAGCTATGCTGTGAAAATGAGGGTTATACAGCATTTATGTTCAACTCCAAATTATGAAATTCAGAAGTCATTTCGTGTAAACTACTCAGTAAAGTTTCATGAGGTTAACAGCTTTCTTTTGTAAACAGGTGTTCCTAGTTTGTCAAGTATTGATACAAATTGTAAAGCAAAGTATACTTGAAACCTTTTCTCTGACAATCCTTGGACAAAGATAGTCTTCAGTATGTGAACCCTTCATGTCTGGTTTCCATAGGAAACACACAGAGGGGCACAGATTGTGGAGTGCTAGCTGTGATGCCTACAAGTGCCCCTCTGAATGCTACAGTTCAGATATTTATCATTTGAAGTATCACTTCTCACATGGGACCAATGCAAAGTCTGAGAAGAAAAAGACTTAGTTATGATGTGTAATTACAATATAACAACAGTTGTATTTTTGTGCCCTCTTTTGTTATTTTATTTTTTTTAGAAGAATTTAATTGCTCACTTCTTCTTTAGTACAAACCAGAATAACTGAACTGAATTCAGTGGAACTGTTTTTAGCTACTGAGCACCTGTGCAAGGGTTAGGAACAAGGTGCATTTTTAGGTAGAGCTTGAACATTAAATACTTGTCTGTGCTGACAAAGGCATTGGAGAAAAGTCTGTTTTAATCCTGAAATATGTAATGGCACATGAATAGCAGAATGGGTAACGATATGGCCTACGTGTCTTTCTGCTGTTATTCCATATGAGTCTCTTTCCAGTGACCTCAAAAAATGAATAACCCTTTTTTCTCCAGTGTGTTTCTGTACCCAAATACCTACTACACACAGACTGAAAAATGAAACCCTTTACATTTTGCAGTATAATATTATTAGATTAAAAAATAAAATTCTAGCCAAAGTTTAGTTGGAGAGACTGCGTTTTCAAGGCTTCTGTCTCAGATTGCTTTTTATGGCCAAATTCCAGTATTAGTCTACATAATCATTTCATTCCACTTGCTTTCTGCAGAATGACAGAAGCAGCTAGTAGTTGTTTTGTTGAAGTCAACAGAGTTGATGCTGGTTAGTTGAGAATGTTGGCTTGTGTAAATTTAGTTCCTGTTTTGAAATCAATAATTTTCTACTGAGAAATAAGTTTTTATAGTAAGTTAGAAAAAAGATGCCAAAGTTTTAAAATAGCTCTGCAAAGCTACTAAGTAAATGCATACTTTTTAATTAAATAATTCTCTTTGTAAGCAATGGACTTTAAGTTATGACAACTTATAATACGAATGCTTTTAAATGTAAGCAAATGGGAGAATATGTGCACAGAATGTTTAAGAAAAAAGAAAACTAAAAACTATACACCATATAGGTGTATAGAAGAGGATAATCATTCTAAATAAATCTCTAATGAGTTGTATTTTGTCCGGCTAGGAGTTACTTCTCTCTACACATACGTATATGTAATCATTTTCATTGCAGTTCCTAGGGTATATAATGCAAGAACGTGTGTAAAATCCTTCTTTAATGCTTTAAGGTAACCATTTATAGTTCTATTTGATGTTTAGGTAAGATGCTTGCTCTATCAAATATGGTGATTAGTCACTCTTGAATATAAGAGAGGGATTTCTGGCAGTGGAAACCTATTTGACTGTAAAACCTAGGAGGCTGGAGAGAAATCCTTCATACAAAAAATGTCTCTATATAGTTGCTCATACACCAGATACTAAAAAAAACCTCTAAGCTGTCAAGAACTACAATATGATAAAAGCAGAAATGATGAAGAGGAAATGGCACCTTGCAGCTGACCGTATAAAAGCATAAATTTCTCTTGGGACTTCTGCATATAAAAGATAGGTTTCACTACTTTTCTAAGAACACTGGATCACATTAACTTATTCAAATAGGAGGTCAGTTCACAGTGTTCAGGTTTAAAGCTGTCCCACACAGTCCTTGATAAGGAAAAAATTGACAAATCACACTTCTGAATACACTCATTTTAATCCTTTTCTTCCCTTTGAAGTAATAAAAATATCCCTGTCATGCAGTTGCCATTGCATTTAATGGCTGTCATTTAGTGAAATGGAAAAATGATATCTGAACATAATGCCTTCAAATATGGCTAATAGCATTTTGCATGAGGAAAAATACTTTTATTTTACATGAATATGGCTGTTACTCTGTGATTATTATTGCAAATGTAGCTGCTTTGCCCATTGCAGCAGAGTGATAAGAACAGATATGACTCTTTCCTGCCATTCATGGAAAAGAATAGTTATCTGTATCCTTAATATTTAATGTAATTCTCAGAGCTCAACAAGTTCTTTACCAATTATCACTTTATATGATTTTTTCCTGGTATAGGAAAACAATATTACAAGGTGTTATATTTGAAAATGATCACATTTTGATCTATCATCATAAATATGCTTTTAAACAAGAATACATCACTTTAGTTAAAATTTGGCAATGACTTTGTCTAAATGGGCTTTAATTAATGCTGAATTACAATGGGGTGTATATGGAATTACAGGTGACATCCATGTTAGTACCATATGAGTTGCTAGTAATTAAACTTATTAACATTTCTAATTAACCTTGAGTGCACTGGACATAAACTGCACAAATCCTCTGAATTGCATACATGATCTGTAGCTTCTCTGAAAACAAGACCTGCTGTTCGAAGTGGCCATATTGAGTAGTTAAAAGACCACCTGTACTCAAAGTTGGTATTTGAATGAGCTCAAGAGTACCAGGTCTATTTCAGATCCACGCGTAAGGAAAATCCAACAAATCACAGAGCCAATAAAAAGAGATCTTTGGAATGCCAAACGTATTTGTTTCTCAGCTGGAGTGTTTACTCCTGGAAATACCTTTGGTAGAGTTTTCATAGGAATCTCTTTAATGAGACATCTGAAATGTACTACCTTCGTTGTGCCAGACAGGTCTGCATCCAGGAGGGGATATCAACCTCGGAGTTGTAGTCAAGACTGAGCAGATTGATACTCACTTATGGAGGACTCTGGCCAAGGTGGGACACAGACACACAAACAAACCAACCAGCACGCAATGCAAGAAACTGATTTACTTATTTTTGACTGGTTTCAGGAGTACACTGACAATACTGAGTCCTTGCAGGTTTTAGATGGAATTTGACAGCAGTGGATAGTCCAGTCCATACTTGATGCTGCTTTGGGTATGTGATTGAAGCCTCCATGTTTTTGTAGCTGGGGGGTTAAAATTATAACAACCAGAAGGAAGAAAATGCTGCTTACTGAAATTAGGATTTACTTATAGTATTTCTAATACTAGTAGTATTTCTAAGTCATGCGTACAGATGTTCGCTTAGAGTGGCAGATTTTAGTTCCCATTTTCCTGTATTGTTCTTCCAACCATTTGATGTACACTATTTCATATAACTTCAATGAGACTATTTTTATCTGATGTTTGGATATGTTCCATTTTTGCCTTACTTGTATAAGAATGTGGCACAAAATCAGTAATGTGTATAGTTTCATTGAGATTAAATTGGTTGCTCATCTTGTGAATCAATGGAGATAGTGATTTCTAGAATATTTAGGTTGTAACTTCAGCTCACAGCAAAAAGGACTCCAATTCCTTGTCATTCTTTGGTCGTGGGTTGAGACATTTCTACTTTTCAGTTTATTTATGAATATGAAAATGCTGATGCAGAGAGATTTTTCTGTGACTCAGACTTTTTTTTTCCTTTAAAACTTGAGAATTCAGAAGCTATGCAGTATGATTGGGTAAGGTGGTCTGCAGATTTTGATAAGATGGCTGTAGCTTCATGTAGTTACATTTTCATTATTCATATGCTAATACTGGTTGGGATATTGAGAATTCTTTTTATAATGTCTTAGTTTGTTCTGCATTTATCATGAATCCAATACCTCCAGCACTCTTTTTTTCATTTTAGTACATATAATGGAAGCCAAAGAATTGTAGATGGACAGGTAGCCTTCACTTGAAATACTATTTAAAATCTGAATTAATAGTTCCCATATTGAAATATTGTTGATAATACATTTATTTAATAGATAGGAAAGTTTGAGATATGCACACGCAAACTTTTTCCTTTTTTTTTTCACAATGTCACAAATGTCAAATATTAAATCTTAAGCTACATTGCTGGTTTCTAATGCAGCATGTTCCTCCTGTGACTGCAACTATGGGATAAAAGGATTTGCTTTTCATCTTAGCCCAAATTAAATTTTAATTGCCTGTGAAAAGACAAATGTCAAAAGCAAATTTTCAAGCCAGTATTACCATCCTTTGTCACAGGTTGCTATATACACGCTTAAAAGTAAAAATGATCGTTGAGTACGTGTATGTATCACAGTACAATGTTTTGAAATAAAACTTTAGAACATTCTGTGAAAAAGTAGTATTTGGACAGTAAATTATGAATTAAAAGAAGTGTTTATTGGAGCTAATGCTATAAAGATGCTATAGATAACCTCATCTCCCTTCAGACAGTGAGAACCCTGAACTATGCATCACTGAATGAGTCTCCAGTCAGGGCATGGCACTCTATGGCAGATTCTGCCCATTTTCTGGTGTTTTGAGCTTTATATGGTTTTGTTAAAAGAAAGTAACTCTATTCATCATTTCTACTATCAAATAAAAATGATGCTCACATGAGAACTTGTTGCTGTACTTTCAGATAAAGGCAAGAGATGAAAGCTGTTATTGCTGGTACCAAGTGGGAGCTGGGTACAAGCTCCTGTGTTACAGCTAGCCCACCAAGTTTATTCTGTAGCAAGGGAAAATGTACAGTGCAACACAGACCTTAACTCTGTACTACATGTACAGCAAAGGCCAGATCCTGCTCCCATTATTATGTGGATTGCTGATTTCTTGAGGTACAGGGCTCTTTGGGGTGGGATCACTATAGCAGCTCTGACTTCTGTGAATGGAAGAGAATAGGGAATGTTATTTTAAAGTCTGTAGGAAAGTAGACATGAACATAATGATTTTGTTTCATTCAATTATGATTCAAATATGGCATGTAATTGTAAAACTTATGGAACTATGAAAGTGGAAATTTATAATGATGCAGTCTTAATTTTATTAATTTAATCCATAAAGCAGATATTACATCAAGACAGACATCAAATTAAAACTCTGAGACTCTAATTAGCTTTAGAAGTCTCTTATGTGTAATTTATATGGCTGTCATAATTAATTTGAATACTGATTTCAACCTGGTCATGACGCAGAAAACCCCATCCAGTAGCAAACCTTAAAAATATTAAGTGGGATCTCATTTTGCAACCATGCTTTAATTTACACTAAGATGTCTGTCTTGTGTGATTTGGACAATATTAAGATACAATGTAAGAAAGGGGAAAAAAAAACTATTTGAAATGTTAACCACAGTACTAAGTTTGTGTGGCCTTAATGCAGAAGCAATGTACTGCAGTAGAGGTTTCTGTATTCCTTATCCCAGATAGTACTATTTTCCATCCATAGGATGATGCTACAAAGCCATTGTTGTGTGTTTTTTTTTTTTTTTTTGTAAGTTCTGATTTTTAAAATATGCTTACCTGTTCTTTTGCCTTTTAACCCCAAGGCCCAGTTGCCAAAAAGATGTAAGCCATCTAAAATGAGTCAGGAAAAGATTTTCAGCACCTGGGGACCAGGTTCAATAAATGATCAGACATTTGTGTAGAAATATCTGTCAGGTGCTATCTAAAGTTTAAAGCTAGTTTAAAGATCTTGTATTTAAAGCCAACATTTAAAAAAATAAAAAAAGAAAAAAGAAAAGCTTTTGAAACAGAAACTAGCAACCAGGTTTTCTGATGTTTTGAAAAATAGGCAAGTAGAGAGGGGAGGTATGGAGAGTAAGTTAGGAAAGAATAATTGGCAAGCTTTCACTTTAATAGTTGATAATCCAAAAATAGCTGTGTCAAATTTTCTAGCAGTTAAGGATTTTTTTTCTTTGCTGCTATGATTTTTAAAATATTACTAAACTTAAGTCAAAGTGTTTGAATATTTATACAGTAGATTAACAGTGCTTATCTGCATCCAGGTTTCTCATTTCTGGTTCAAAAGAAATAAGAAATAAATCCGCCCTGCCTGACCTTGCTGCAGTCTCCCTGAATGTGTGATTTGTTTAATAAAAAAAAAAACAAAACCCTTTTTCCACTATTCTTAAAGAAATGAGAAAATGGTATATGCTTGGGTAAAACATTAGAGATGTAAGCTTATTTGACGTTTCTGCAAGCTTTTCTTAAGGTTGGAAATCATGCAAAATCTTAATTTTAAAGAGGCTGTACAGGAGTAGATTAGGTAATTCTGTGAAAAAGTTTAGAAAAGCCATGCCAATGCAGACAGTTACATAAGACTAATTATAACTTTTTTGGTGTACAATAGCTGTCATATTTTCCCACTGAAAATATGAGCACTAAACATTGTAATGAAAAGGAAAGGAAAACAATAACAACTGCAGAACCGTGCAGAAGAGCTATTTTCTTTCTTGCTAGATACAATAAAGAGCTTGCATATGAGTAGTCATTCATCATGTAAATGAATGGAGTCATTTGTTAATCTCATATTTCACAAATGTGAAAAGTTTAACTGTCTTCATTAAAGTTTATACAGGATGTTTCAACTTTATATTTTCACTGAAATTGCATCCTTTCAGACTGAGGGGAAAAAATGTATTTGTTTATATTTTAGATCTATTCCATCTGACTTGGTTGTTGGTGGAACAGTTGATTTGCACCATTTTGTAGTGACTCAGAATCTGACTTCAGATGAGAGGTGTTTTTTTCTTAAATGCTGTCTGGGAATTGGAATAACATGAATGCACTGGAAAAATAAATATTTGTCTTTAACAATGTGAATAAAAGCTGATACTTTAAAGTTCTGAGCATTTGAGTGGCGTTGGAGCTTAGTTATAGTGCATTGTTTTTAAAAATATTTGCAAATAATGAAAGAATCTTGTTGATATACCATCAAAAAAAATATTTTTAAGAAGTAAAAACTGTAGGAAGGAATAGGTAAAGGGATTCTTCAGAATGCGTTAATAACGTCACTCAGGACTTTTTAATTTCTTTACAGAGAATTCAAATGTGTTTTTTTTTTTTTCTAATGATGATCTCAAACCAGAAAAAAAAAAAAACTAAATCTCTGCTCTGATAGTTTTTTTTTTTTTATATATATAAAAAAACAACTAATGTTTAGTAGACCCTCTGATATATGGAGGCCCTCTTTGGCCAAGCCCATGACACATTTCCCTTTCACCTGTAGTTCTTTCAGAATGGGCACAGGCTACCTTGGATCATCTTGCCATCCAGGAAATAGCCATACAGTTTCCCTCAGTTCCCTGATTTGACATGCATACTCCATGGCTGCCTTAAAATGCTTTTCAAGTCTAATTTGAATCATATTTCCCTTCCACTTTTTTAATCTACTATTGTTAGGCAGCTTATCACTTTGCCAAGCTCAGATCACTCTCCAAGTCCCACAACTCATTCCAAATATGAAAAACCTTTCCCCAGAACAAGTCTGTTGTGCTTGTTTTAGAGAGGGGTAGAAAGAGCAAGTTTGCTCTAAGTTTTGGCAAGACTTCCACTGACAAACTCCACAATTTTACTATGGAAACAACCTGTTTGCATCTCTTAAGACTTACCTGAATAACAAAGACCATGGAATGATGCATAAGTTTATTATTTCTCTTTCTGTTAGCTGTGTGGAAATGTGAAATAGCTGCATGATAAAGAAAAGTCCAGTATCAGATAAATCTACACAAATTCAGGTTTCTTGGTTCCTTACAGAGCATTAGTGAAAGAAATACTAATTTGTTGAAAAAATATTTGGCAAAATATTGTAGGTTCAGCAGAGGAGCCATAGTTCAAGCTCACAAAATACTGTGGTATTAAGACATAATTACGCCATCATATGTGTGATAAGGCTTAAGGTTACAGAGCAGTGCAAGCAATTAAATGCAGTAAATGCACAGGGAACACTTACCATAGGTAACTGCAGAAGTGTGTATGTTTCTCTCTAATTGCTAGAAGTGTGAGGGAGGAGCCGAATTGAATAACCCAATGGTGGGAGGGATAGAGGAGAGGTGACAAATTTGCCTTATGGCTGGCAAAAGAACTGGTAGTAAATAAAGGAATAACTGAAGAATAACAATCCTCTTTTTTTTTTTTTTTTTTTTTTTTTCTGTCCACAGCATGATTTCATGCTTTCTGTGCTTTGGTTGTAAAGTGTATAGAAAACTGTAGATTGTTGTTTTATCACTGACATGACTTCTCAAGACTATTGGTATTTCAGAGTTGGGTAGCACTTCCATCACATAGTAAAATACTGGAGGTAACACACAAAATTCCTTTGGTGTACTCCTGTGACTTCTTGGCTGCAGTTGAACTGGCAGTCTGCATTGTTACACTTCTCATGGTATATACAAGTGTTTGTGCAGGATCATTTTGGGTCATGGCACCCAAAAAAGGGAGAGAAGGAAACCCCACATCTAAAAACTGTGGCATGAAATAAGTTCTGTGAGTCTTCATTAAACAGTAGAATAGAATTTCAAAATGAGCATTACAGAGAATACTGTAAATGCAAGTCTGTAATGCTTTGTGACAGAACTAAAAAAAAAAAAGTGTTAATATGCTATAGCCACAGCTAAGCTGCTGTCATGCATACTTCAGGCATAGTTTTGCATTTAGATTAAAAGAAAAAGTTGCTCATCAGTTTAAATAAACATACAAATACTTAAATGCTCAGGCTCCATCTTTTCATATCAGTTATGGGTGGGTTAAAGTAAAGGCACTGAAGCTACTTAAATAGGGTACTGGCAGAAGAGGTTGGGCTTCTGGTGAGGGATTACCTTAAAATGGTAGAAGTAGGTACAGGTGAGATGAAAGACTGAAAAAAAAATATTAATTGAATCTGTAGGTTAGTGACACATCACAAGGGCAGTGGTTTTCACAGGACTTCAGTGTAGGGTGCTTGAACTTCCCTTTGACTGTGTAGCTGCCTTGAGCAGGTTTTTCCAAAATTCAAGATCCTCAGAATCTGCAAATTCTCAGTTGGTAGAGTAGGTCTCCGCAAAACCAATTGAAATTAGATGCACCATTAAAGCATCAAAACTTTATTTTGCACTATACTGCTTGAAGGTCTTCTACACACCTACCCAACAAAGCCTTCAGGAAATGATGCTAGTATTAATCAGAAGCAATGAGGTGGGATTATCCAGAGCTGCTGAGGTTGGTTTGTTTTACTTCTTTTCTTTTTATTGTTGCTTAGCCAGAGCTCTTAAGAGATTTTTCTTATGGAAGTACTGTTAGGAAATTCTGAGCACTTAAAATGATCTGTAGAAAGGATCATTTTCAAAAATATTAATTGATCTTTAGCTGTGTTTCAGATCCCACCTGTAGCCTCTGAGGATGCCTGATTTAATTGCATGTCTGTGACAGAATTGGGAAGCTTCAGGTGTTTTGGGTCTGTGACACTCTATATTAGCCTTCCTTCTCCATGTTGAGGAGCCTCTGAGTTTACTGACTCAAACATACCTGTGTAATTAATTAGTGTGTGTCAGAAAAGCAACCTGCGGAGCATCAGGCAACTGAAGGAGCCTGGCCATGAGACTGCCTGGCTGAACCTGAAAAGTGAAGGTGGTAGCTAGCGGAAAGTGTAGTGCTTCCCCACTTCAGTGATCAGCACAAGAAACAGTGGTGAAATTGGGTAAACTGCATCCATTCATCTCAATAGCAGTTGAGATTCCTGGGAAGCACAGCTTATTTCTTCAGTGCAATTAAATCTTATTTTCCAGATTTCTGGTCTCTGAAATACTTGGAGATGAATTTGCCTCACTTCAGTACAAGGAGATACTTCAAAACTGCCGCAGAGCACGCATGCTTTTCTTCAGCCAAATCTATCTACTTGTAGCACTCCAGAAAAGCATTAACAGCATTGAGAATCCATTTAAGCAGCGCTCAGGAATAGGAAATTTCACTTTGCCTCAGGTTGAAACATCTGGTTAAAGTGTAAATCGCATTTCTATTGTCTTACAGCTTTCAGTAGCAGTACATGGGGGAGGCAAAAGAGTTTGGTACACTTTTAAAATCCATTTAGATTAAATGATTGCACAGCCAAGTTCTGAGTCCTTCGTTTCACTCTGAAGTCTAATGCAGTGCCTGAAAGCTTTTATTTTGAAAGCTTTACTTGCAGTTGCCTTTAGCTGTGTGGATGGCATGTAATGCCGCTATCCTTGCCTGTTCTGTCAAGGTCTGGATACATCTGGCTTGCTGTAGAATTGTCTTCTGTCACTCACTGATTTCATGCCTCCTCTCTTTCATTGAGAGGATGTTAGTACTTCGATAATTTAATTGTAAGCCTTTAGTAATACTGTAGTTCTACAAAGTTATTTCTGAAAAAAATAAAATACAGATTTTGTGAGAACGTTGTGGAACTTGAGACTGATGCGAGTGGGCTGCATTTCTCCATGAGTCATTAATGAATGTCTGTCTCCCATGTACAAGCAGGTAACTTCTGCTGTGTACTCTTTAAAGAAATTCCAGCTGGTAAAAATCAAAGCAAACAACTTTACCTCCTGTTTCCTTTTTCTTCGTGACTTCATTATATATAGACTACAAATGTTCGAATTTAAATAGAAAAATATATAATAATTAATGAACACCTTTAGATGCAGGTCTGGCTTTAGACTACTTGGTCAAAAATGGGTAATTTGGGGACACTTGTATTTGAAGAGGGAAGCTTTAAAAAGTAAGAACAAAGTTGTGCTTAGAGGCATGTTTTTGCAATGTTTCCAACTTCCAAGTGAATACCCTTAATTTCCAGATTTTTTTTTCTTTAAAAAAAAGAGTTCAAAAGTTATTTGCTTTCTATCATTTGTTAGTTTTCCATAGTGTTCCTCAACTGTTGGTTTTAAAAACAAAAACCCATCATTTTTTTCCTAGATTAGGACCAAAATATGAGTGCATTTGTCTAATGGAGATCTGAATCTTTATTCATGTAAATAAAAGAATGTGATTTTGATGGATGAATGTATAAAGCAGGATCGACAGGCGTTTTTCCCTTCAAGAGTTGCACCATCCTATTGCTGCTTTCCTATCAAAGGTTTCCCAAACCATGGCTATGAGTTTTAATAGAACTAAATTTTTCTTATTAGTGTTTCTCACTATAGGTTTTAATGTTATTGTCACTTTTCACCCAATTGGTAGCATATGTATTTGTAATATATGTGCTATTGCTATTTAGCATGGTGTTCAAGTTGCTGTGAATGTGTGTGTTTCCACCACTGCTTCCTTTAATATGGAATGTTCTATTAGACACCACCATAATCTCTTTTCTTTTCTCCTACAAAAAGCACAGATACACAAACAAATAGCGAGTAAAAGGCAATGCCATTCAGAAATAGATAAATTCTGTACTTACGCACCGTATTTAAAATTCCAACAGCAATACATAGTGAGCTGTAGACATTTCTCATAGTTTGACTCGATATTTTCAGCCTAAAATATCTTCTTTTCAATGTTACTGCCAAATGATATTTTTTGTTGTTAATTATCTCCTTATGCTTCTCCTTAGGCTCAGAGCATCAAAACAATGATAATTTAAAGTATGCAGTGCTGCATTCCTTGGTAAATGCCTAAAAATTTAAATTCAGGGCTGATAAAAGTAAAGTAGAGCAGAAAGGTGTGTGTGTGGGGTGGGGGGGTGGAGGAACAAGGAGGAGATATGGATAAGAATACAAAAGTTACTACAAAGGATTTAAAATACACTCAGAAGGTATCTTCTGCTTTTCTACCTTGCATGAAGTTTTTGGTGTGTGTGGTTTGTTTTGATTACTGTGTTTAAGTCTATTTCTTTTTAACAGTTATTTTAAATCTTACTTTATTGTCTTTGTAGATATCCATCTTGCCTCTAATAGTGTTCAGGCTGATGCTTTAATATCAGCTGCTGCTTCTACACTGCATTCTGAATTCTTTGACCCTCTGGCTTTGTTTTAATGAATAGCTGGTGGGGTGTGTGAATACCATGTACTCCCAAACAAAAACACTGTTGCATTTGCAAGTTTTTTGCTCATATTGTGAAAACAGATTCAATATTACTATACTTTTATTTTCTATTAGCAGTATTCTTGTTGGCATCAAACTGGAAAAAAAGTTTAGAAATTAAGAAATAAATCAGTAGATGGTGCTATAATCTTAGTTTTAGCTTACTAGTACAACAGATTTCTTTTGAAGACTACTACATGATTTTTATACCTTTGAAAAGGAAACATATATATAATGTAATCAACATGCTGCTATAATTATTTTCTTTGACATTTAAAATGTTTTAATTTGATATTTATTCAGAAGTCTGTGCTATATTTAGGTATAATTCTTGATGAGAAATCTACTGGACAAGCAACAAGTATGTGATGTGATTCTGAATAAAATAAAGACTTGATTGTGCCCACTGTGGCTTTTTTCACAGCTGTGCATTGGATTTGCTCTGCTTCAAAATAGCACATCTCCCGAAGGTTCCTTGTTGCGCTGAGAGAAAGGAATCTGTTTCTTTTGAGATCACTGGAGCCTGAGAGATCTCTGCATGCTCAATTCCTTTTTCTCCTTATCAGTGCCCCCAGTACTCCCCCCTTTTTCTCTGGGGGTGAGGGGGAAGGGAGAGGGTGTATTTCCTTGGAGTTTGACCTAAGTAATTTTCCTCTTCAGGGAACGAGAGTTGTCAATGTAATCTGCTGTTAAGATGACCGTCTAGAGACAGAAAGGGATTTCTCCCGTCACTCAGTGATGCGAGATGTGACGTTATTGTCCTATGTATATATGAGCTGGAGGCAATGGTAGCGATGCTGATTGAGTTGTCACTTGAAGATATATTCAAATGTAGGGAAGCACATAAAAAGTAGTATCTGCAGTAACAAGCAGTTGCTGCATCTGGTAGAGAGCTGTGCTTTACCACAGTATTTATCCTCAATCTATAGTTTTTTAGCATGAAAGTTAGAAAAGGTAGCATGTTTATCTTCAAAGAATGGTAACTGTAAACTAAAATGAATATTCCTGAATTTTCTGCACACAAAGATTTAAATCTCTCTTCTTGGAGACAAAATGGGAGATATAAGTCTCAACTCTTGCTGTATGTATGAAGTTATTCGGTAATGTTGCTGATGAGCAGTATGAACTCTTGACGTTGTAATGAAGTCAAGAAAAATACTGGTTAAGAGTTTGTCGTTAGAGTGCAAAGGCTGCATAATGTGCATACACTTCTCTACTTCTCTCATCTGTCATCTTTGCATAAATCCTGCATTGCTAGCTCCTGTGCATGCTTCTGTGCAGGTGGGGGAGTGGACAAGACTTAAACAAGAGTGGATTACGTCTGTATTGATAGCAGGTGGTGTTACAGAGAAAAAAAAAAAAAGTGAGGATTGCTCCCACTTTGTCTTGCATTTCTTTTGTAAACCTTTGTAATTAGGCTGGTTCAGTCCAGGAAGTTGTGGCAACACTAGCTTGTATAAACCTCTTTATTGTGTGGCTAGTCTTCCTCCAACTTTCAGATTGATAGCAAATATGCATTCAATGTAGCTTCACGTATCCTGGACAATGAGACCTAAATATATAAGCAGCTTATGGCAGTATAGTGAGGAGACTTCAAAAGCAATTGTTATGGTAGAGTTGCTATGATTTTTGAATATGAACATATTACAGTATTCAGGTTTCTGTGCTGAGAAGTGAATAGCTGTGCCAGTTAGAATCATTTTAACGGGGGGGGGGGGGGGGGGG
>CM021741.1:12710583-13176125 GCA_011075105.1 Heteronetta atricapilla
CCCCCCCCCCCCCCCCCCCCCCCCCCCCCGCCCGTCTTAACACTGCTCTAAATGACTGGTGAAGATCTTAAAAATATTATGTGAAATTTCATCTGTACTAATTACATGATGAAAAGACTGCAGAGGTCCCAAAAGCTTGTATGCATTATGGAATACAAGATTTTTCCCAAGAAGATCTTTAGTTGTTGGAAGATTTTGAAGTAGGATATTTTATGAACATGCATGTGATTTAGGCTAGTTTTTGCTAAGACAACAGAGGCTATATATGCAATAAATAGATTACAAATCATAATCTGTAAAGGTTAACAATATAAAACTTTATATTTTTGTGTTATTTTATCTTGTTGAATAGTTGTCATATCTTTTATGAGAGTTCCAAATTACTCCCTAGCAAAGATACATAGCAATAACACACAAGTACGTTGTATTGGTAAGAAGTGGCTCATTACAGCCTCATCTTATCATATAAACCACCAGCTAAGGGATCCATTAATGCACTTAGAATGTGCCTTATGGGCCTGCACAAGAAACAGATTAATGCTTGTGAAATCATATTTTAATTTTTAAATATTCTTTCAAGATGAAAGGAATCCTCTTAGTGCCATGGGTAAGCAATATTTTAAATCTCTGTGATTGTAATGTGGTTATTAATTTAATGTATTATTCTCATACAAAAACACATATTACCATGGGTCTGGTTTAAAGTGATAGTATTGCAGAAGCTAAGCAGTTATTTTTTTGAGGAAAATACAGTAACACAGTTAATTGAAAAGAATAAATTTGTTTTAGTTTTATGTAACAATATACATTCTTGATGTGCTGGAAAGTACTTGTCAGTATAAATGTATCTATTTTATTTAATCAGATGTGACCAAGTGATAAAGATTGTATACTTCTATTTTTTTTTTTTTTTAAAAAAAAAGTATTTCAAAAAACCCATGAGAACTAGACTAACTGAAAATTCAAGTGGAAGCTATCAGAAGAATAACATAACAGTACTTGAAATGAGAAAATAAGACTAAATGGCATGCAGGGATCAGTCAGGAAATTCTAGTTCTAAATTAGTACTTGATCCAGTAGACCAACGTGGTTATATGTGAACAAAATTTGAATGTATAAATGAGTGAAATCTGAACATGGATGGACAGACTGAATTAGGGCCATAACTTCTGTGTAAACTCTAACTTATGATGATATCTGCAAATAGTTTATTTTGTAGCTATCCAGTATGAATTGTAACAATGATTTGGGCATTTCTTATGAAAAGAGTATCAGTTGCTACATGATACAATAAAATGAACAAACTGGATTTAATTTAGGTGCTGGAGATGGACAGCTAGTGCCTGAATTAATTATGAAGAAGGATAGAGCAATAAAAATCTTTGCAGGAATTTGAAAGTGATTTGCAAAGTTTACGGGAAAAAGTATAGTCAAACTTCAAAAACTTTTAAGAGCTGCAACTGTCCTGAAAAAAGCTACAAAAGTCTACTTAGCCTGTTCATGGAAGGATATGGTTTTGTTCAGTTGTCTAAAGCTGTTAGTATATCATAACGATAGAGAGGATTCTGTAAACACAGAATTAAACTTGGTGGTTAACCCAGTGGATTTAAGAAACTGAGTTCCTTTATTGTGTTTTTTTAGATGCTGATCAGGGTGCTGGTTTGTGTTCTGTACAACTTCAGCAAGAAATCTTATTCAAAATGCACGATCAGTCACTGATTCAAATATCCTAAAGGTGCCTTTTGAAATAGAAATAAATATGTGATACCTAAACATAATAAGTCCTCTATTACCTCTTCATATCATCAGATGGCACTGATGAGAAAATGTTTACTGTACAAATAGAAAATTGTTTACCAGTATTTTACAGATGAACCACTTCTATTAGGAAAGCAAAAATAAACGTGCTCTGAGGAAACTCTTTAGTTGCACGTTTCTGTGTGTAATGGTACTGTGGTACTGTCCTTCCAAACACTGAAAAAGTCCCAAGCTCTGCTGGATAAGAGGGAAATTTGCTTTCTTGTTTTCTAAAAGAATCCCATTTTGAACATAGGCGTTATATCTTAATCTTCAGAGAATGATCTACACTAATATATTTCTCAGTCCCATTTTCTGATTTCTGCACTAGTGAGCAGAACTCTCCATTCTCTGGTGGCGTTTGTTCTGGCAATAGCCTCGTAAGCAGCAAGCAGTGATGTAAAACACAGCAGCAGCACTCGTGTAAACTGCTTAAGGAACCCATTTCTTTGTAACTTGGATGTGGGTGACATTCTACTTCTGTCAAGAAAATGAAATTCACCACACTTATAGATAGGTTGTTAACCCTTAAAAATCAAAGAAATACTAGTGGATCAGTGTAAAGAGTTTGAAAAAGGCAGAATATTAGAATAAACTAAATCTCAGTTACACCTCTTCTTATCCAAAGAATACAGCTTAGAAATACACCAATGTAACACTCTTGAGAAAAATGTTTTCTCTACTTGCTTCTGCTTATGTATTTCAGATGTAATTTTACCATAAGAGAAGCTTAACATTAGCAATGAAAATATTAACGTTATGTCAAAGGAATGAGAGCATGTTCTTTTTGTTTTGAAAATTTGAAAGCTTTTTATTTTAATGATCACTGAAATCCTTTATAAGTATGACAATCTTCAGCAATTTACATTTACTTTCCTAAATTACCGTGGCATTCGAAGCTGTTTCCATTCTTACTTGTTTCATAGAAAAGACCTCTTGATATATATGCACATTGTCTGCCATGGGCTAAAGACATAACTGCAGTAATTATACATTTCAGTATTGTAACTGTATCCATATATAACACAGCACCATCAGGTATTAGTATTGTGGGTATTCAAACTTGAATATGAATTTTGTTCTGCCATAAATCATTCTTTTAGATATTTGGTTACTTTGATCATTGTGGAAAATCCATTTTTTCTTTTCTGTGCTAACATGTTACAATGAGGTCTGAACCTAAAAAAGAAAACTTTGGAAACCTGGTTACTGTTTCCAGCTACATCGCTGGCAGATTGTTTTGTACCATGGCTGAAAATTTTGTAGGAGTTTCCAACATACTTTTGAACTAACAACTTTTTGTGCAGATCAACTGATTGAAGCACAAGAATAACTCTCATCTAATATCTATATGTTAAGCCACTTCTAGCTGGACTAATCAATTATCTTTAAAAACAAGCAATCTGAGTGATTAAAATTAATCTCTGAACTTTTTGTTAAGGTCACAGAAATGTAGAAATACTCAAATCCCACCAGACTGTATTGTTCAAATGTTCTTATGCAGTACAGAACGGGAAGCCTTGCTCTGTTTTGATTTCCATCCCACTTCAGAACAAAGGGTAGTTAAGGGGATTTTTTCCATGTATGTGATTATCTGATTTAAATCTTCAAATCATTACATCAGCAATTGTCTGTACTGGAACAATGGACAGAGTACTTAAAAGATTAAAGTGGAAGCCTTTAAAAGATGTTTAGGTTTAGAGCTTAGTGATATGGTTTAGTGGAGGACTTGTTAGTGTTAGGTCAGAGGTTGGACTCGGTGATCTTGGAGGTCTCTTCCAACCTAGACTATTCTGTGATTCTGTAAAGTTCTGAAATGTGATCTTAATTAAAAGTTTAGACACCTTGTAGACACCTACATGTAGTCTGAATTTTGGAGCTGGCAAGAACATGGGATTTGATCTATCTAGTCTGTTAAATAGCCAAAGTAGAAATATACAGGAAAAAAAGTCTGTTCAAATGTTAGATGTCATATCTTAATATTTTGTTCCCATAGCTTGTTTTCTTGAGGCTTCTTCTGAGTACCTGTCTCAGCTGCTGATTGCTTTAAGAATTGCAGCCATTCAGAGAAGCTCTCAGTACCTTCTTGATTAGGCCTCCCTGTTGGTGAAAACCAGCGTTTTGATTGTTGGGGAGTTTAAAAATCTCTTGTCACATGTGTGAGAATGGAATTCTAATAAATGTGCTAAATTGTGGAGAAATGCATATAAATTGCTAGTATCATGTAAACGCTTAATCAGTTCTTAGAATGTCATGAGAATGTGAGGAAATTGGATGTTAAACTCTTTAAAATGTTTTTGATAGTGCTGTGGCAGCACCCAAATACTTTTAATAACTCTTCAGTCCAGAACAGGCTGGCGTGTAAAACTGTCTATAAACTCAAAATGTTTGTGACGGGGTGAAGTAAGCTATGCTACCTGTGATATCAATGAGAATTTACAAAGAATGAAACTCTGCCTTCAAGTTTGTGTGCAAAGTGAGGGATGAGTTACACATTTTCTGTATTTGTAAATTTTCAAAGTTCTTCCTTAATTAGAACCTTATTTTACCAGTGGTTAATCAGTCACATGTTTTTAATATTCTGTGACTATGCTTCTGAGAATTTTTAAGTTCTCTGAAAGACCTTATTTAAACAGCGATCCCTGCTGAAGATTGGGGGAAATCATTGATATGTAAGAGTGTAAGGAAATGTTCTGAGAATATCACCAGTCTTCATTTGTTTATGTAAGCAATGTGTTCTGCAACATGTATGTTTAGGGTGCTTATTTTACCTCTTGAAGTAAAAATACTTGATAGAACATAAATACCATTCAGATCAGATGCTATCAAGGAAGCACTCCAAAAGCACACAAACATGCCTGCAAAAGTCTATTTGAATGGACCTACCGATTTTCAAATGCTTCTTTGCCCTTTTTGTTGCATATCCTCAATGATCTTTATCTTTTGAAAGATTTGTTTCCTTCCTTGAATATTCATGTTAACATGTTGGCAGCTAAGTTTAACAAAAATTAAAAATAGTCACCATATGTGTGCTATGTAGAAATGTGTATTTGTGTATGTATATATAAGAATGTCACATTCAGCACAACAGAAATTTAAACACTAAACAAGTAGAAATATTTGCTAAAGTTACAAGTAAGTTTTTTATCCTATATTTTTTCAATTTTTGACCCTTATTTCTACTGGTCTGATTAGGGTTTCTTGATATTCAAGTTTGTACGGACAGGAGTTGGAGTTGGCAATGCAAGTAACTTAAATCAGGATAACTGTGTCCTGTAAAGAGAACAACCAAGAAACAAGGGTATTTGTTTGAGGATGGTTTTGGTGTATATCTGTATGGGTTTAAGAAAAAAAAAAAGCATAAGCCATATTTTACATAGAATTATTTGGATGCAGTTCCAGGCTATGGGCAGTAAGATTTATCAGCAACTGAGAACACAAAAGAGAATACTGTGAGGTCAGTTTCTCTTAACTATTCCACCCGTATTTCTCTCAGTAAAGGTGCGTTTAAGAATTTTACTTTTCCTTGCATATTGTCATCTTTTTTTTGTATTTTCTTTAATCAGCACTGTTGATTTTTAGCTGATGATGGCTAATCAAAAGTATTATGATGACAGCTTCATCAAAAGGATTCATTGGTATTTTTCTTTTCCTCCAACTTATTCCTAACTTCCACCTTTTCTTGTGTAGAGACTAATTGGCTCTCATGATTTGTTTTGTTCACAATATTTACTTCAAAATGATGCATGAAATGTATAATTCAAATATATATATATAGTGTATTTCCTTGCCCTTTTACTGTATTGTTGCTAAATATTTTTGTCAGAGACAATACAACTGATAGAAAAGATAGATTCATGTATTGTTACTAGCGGTCCAAATGTTACACCATTTTGTCAACAGAGCTGTATTGTTGAAAGCAATTTCTCTCTGTGTCAACATATATGTGGTGCTGTGTTGATATTAATGGATTTGCCAGGAAAAGCATTTAATTAATCAGTTCCCAGAATAAACTCTGTCAACTTTAATTTCCTAGCTAACAATAACACTTGGGCCAGCATGGTGGGTCAGTCAACAAACGTCATAATAAGCTAGATTCATGTTGGAAAAAGCTTTGGTTCAGGACCTAGAAATGATGCTTAGGTCAGCAATTTGTTTCTTTCAATCTGTGGACATGTTTCAGCTGTCTGACAGCTCTGACATTTGTACGGGGAAAGAAAAGCATAGTCTGCACACATTACTGTTATTTTTGTGCAAAGGGTATTCCAACAGGTCATAACATCAAGATACTTTCCCAAATGCTGGATAAAAACTGTAGGAATTCATTCACAGACACCTGTTGATCAGCTAGAACGTTCATTAGTTCCACTGTAGCTGATAAAATTCTATAACTATGTCACAATTTCATATAGTAAGTCAAAGATGTTTACAGCCTTTTTAAGGATGCTTTCTATGTAATTACCAAGGCTGTGTAGTGTACCTAGAGTTTTTGTTGTATTTTTACTTGAATTGATCTTAAAATGTGCAAGATAAAATTACGTGAATGATACATTAGAGAATAGTCTTATCCAGTACCTGTTTTTATCAACAGAAAAATCATTAGTGAATATTTTGAGACACATCAGCATGAGAACAATTTGCAGTGTGCAGAAGTCAAAATGTTTCACAATAATTTACTGAAGATAAATATGAGGCTGTGAAGCAGAAGTTAAATTGAGAGGTTATAAATGTTAAAGTCTGTCAGATTTCTTTTTACTAGATTTATAATCTTTAAGAACAATGTCTTTGTGGACTCTGTACTGTATCATTTAAAGTAATTCTCGAAGTAGTCTATGAAAGTGTGAGCTTCAATAATGTCTCCCTTAATCTAAATCTCTGCAGTAGTTTCCAAAACTGCAAATATGAAGCTTTCATTAAAAGCTCTTAAAAAAAATCTATAGTTATCACAGAAAGACCAGAGGATTGGAGTTCATATTTGTGAAATAATAAAATAATTTAAATGTATACTTGAAATCTAAATTTTTGCATTAGATGAGAAAATTTCTTACTACTTTGCAGACAAAAAATTTCAAAATCTCTTTAGTATTAATCTGCCTGCTTCTAACCCCGAAGTGTGCAATAATCCATGGGTTTTATGTAACTTCTTTCAGAGGTGTTACTAGCTGAAAAAGTCACGTTTCTGATTCTGAAAACACTGCACACTGCAGTTGTTTTTAGATGGAGTGATTTGCATGCAACAGAACATCTGGGAATTCCTGCATTCAAGGAATGTAAGGCCACTTGGTGTGTTTTTTCCAGCCAAACAGCTGAGACAACACTTGTCATATTTCACAAAGGCA
Organism: Heteronetta atricapilla; assembly: GCA_011075105.1. NCBI lineage: Eukaryota > Metazoa > Chordata > Aves > Anseriformes > Anatidae > Heteronetta > Heteronetta atricapilla. The sequence goes on from CM021741.1 coordinate 12,717,720, forward strand.
ATACCAATTTTGGATTCTTGAACATCGTCTAAGCTTTAGTTTTTTGATTTCTACATGATATTTGTATGTATTCATATGTACATGTTATCTACATGCCTATAAAATATTAAAAGCATATTTGCTTTCTTATAAGAGTTGTTGGTTTAGTAAATTCTGGTCTCGTACTACTATATATCAGGGACAATTGGATTAGTTGAATGACACAAAAGTAGTGTTCATGTAAGCAACCTTACTTATATGAAGCGTCTTGTCTATATTCTCAGAACTGAAATTATTTCATTACTGAAATACGTTTTATTTTTAATGTCAAAAGTATAAATCTGCAGAAAATCAGTATTTCTTACAAGACGAGAATAGTATTTTAAATACTCATCTTCTACTGTTACTTCCCATACTCACAAAATGCTGAATTATGCTCACTTTTTAGTGTAATTCATACTGGCACTGAATAATCAACTAAATCCTGAAAATATTAATCTCTTAATATTTTGGGTTTGGGTATGCAGTGTTTTCCTCTTGGATATTGATTAAAACTTTTCTTATTTTGTCCTGATCAAGAATGGCTTACAGGACATTTCTGTTGGTTTAGGTGTTCAGTTAGGCGTGATACCACCAATAGACAGTTGGGAGCCAGCATATTAATCCTAATCCTACTTTTTAAGTTTACTCCTTTTGAAGGTCATTTAGTACTACCATGAATTAATACACCATTCCTGCTGGAGCTCTGTTGAAATACCTTGAAAACAAAGGCTTCAGCTTTTTGTAACATCTAAGATTTTTTTTATTTTTTTTCAGATAGTGGAAGTGGCAGATTGTCAGCAGTGGATGTGCTTGTTGTGGTACATGGGGGAAGGAAGGGGGTCACACCTGTTGTTCTACTAGAATCTGATATATAGTACATTCTGCCCACAAAATGAAGTAATAAATGAAATTCTCTATCTTGGCTTTTATTCCCTCCAACAAGTATATTTGACAGACTGAATAAAATGCATTTTTATCAGCAAAATTACAAATCAGTATTGTCAACTTGAAGATTTTTAGCAAATTAAATTAAAGGATGTGCCAATCTTTGTAGTGTTGGAAAGTAATAAGAATGTTAATAAAACCATGTTTTGTTAACAGACTGAAGTAAGGTATTTCTAGGAAAAAAATGTGTTCTGTTGGCAAAAGAGATATCATGGAAGAAAGTGCAGGTCAACAGAATATTGTGCGAACATTAAGTTCTTAATGGTGAAAAATTGCATGCCTAATTCTACTTCTTGTAAAAGTACTATGGTAGATAAGATGATTTTATTTAACAAAAGGAGTGCCCTAGATTCAATTGACATTAATAGCTATAGTACGCTTGAAGCCACTGGAGCTAGGCCAGTTTATAGTGTATCAAGATTTGCCTAATTGAGTTTACTAGGGTCCAGAGTTTTATATTCCTATAATAGCATCTTATAGTATTTTTGAAGGGTTGAGAGCTATTTATCAAAGAAGAAAATACTTCGCAGTGTGCGTGTCTCTGTGTGCTGTTAATATTTTATTATGTAGTTTAGATTATCCACCTTTAGTATTCTGGATTAAATTGATATAATCATAAGAATCTAAAATATGTTACACTAAAAATACATTGAGTTACTCTTTTTTAATATAATACATTGTATGGTATAACGCTGAATTCATGATTACCTACTGTGTCTCAGCAAGGAAAATGCACTTTAGAACAGAATAAAAATTTCTAGTAGAAGTGGCTAAGCCACTGTTAGCACTTTTAAAATTCCATGAGGAATGTGTATATAAAATATCCTCAAAATTGTAAAAATAAAATAATAAAAATGTGGCTACCCTAATGTATTAGACGGTGTTACAATTCATAAATTAAAATAACAGGACTAATGTGGAGTTGAACAAGTTAAATGAGTCTTTGTGGTCCCCTGTTCAATTAATCCTCTTAATCTTTATAGCGCAGTTTTTTTTGTATCCTGCATTGTCCTTCAGAAATTCATTGTTCTGCTTTCAGAAATCAGAACTGTGTTTTAAGAGATCTTCAGCTTGAAATGCTGTAATAGGAGTTGTTGACATAGCATAGAACTGAGTGATAAAGCTCTGCTTTACCTTCCATATAAGTCTTTAGAAGACAGCTGTGTAAGATCTACAATACCTCAGCAGCACAGAGGTATGTGCTGGAATCATGTCACTAATATGCTGAAGAAAGCTGTTATTCTGCTTTCCAAGTGTCTTTAAGTATTACTCTTCAGCTCATGCTCCTTCTTGTTTTATCTCTACCATATAACATACCACTAGATAATTTAAGGAAAGATCTAGTGTTTCCAGTTCCCTACAATAACAGATTTTTTTGGTTCTTTTTAACTTTTATTTTTAAAACATTTTTAATCATAGCTTTCTAGAGTATACATAGTAAATAGGTTCTGATTCTGATTGAATGCCTTGTCTCTGCTTCAGCATTTAGTATAACTCAACAGCCATTTAATGCTTTGTTACTCAGCAAACAAATACAATTTGTATATAACCAATAAGTGTGTCTCAATAAGCTTGCAAGCTTTTCCTTCAATGTTGTAGTTTAAGACATTCTCATGCTTGAGCAGGGGATGTTGGACTAGATGATCTCCAGAGGTCCCTTGCACCCTCAACCATTCTGTGAAAAGTTATTCCTTAGTAACGGACATAACCTAACAAATTCTTCATGACTGATTCTGTCTCCTAATATCTTCAATTTCTGTAATTCCAATTCTGCAATTGGAAACAGCATGTGCTACTTTGATACCTCAAATAGAAAACAGATCAGGCTGAGTAATTTGTTTTTAGAGATAAAATGTTAGAAGTCAGTTGGTTTATGCTAGGTGATGAACAGTTTTGCTTAGTTTTCCTTTTTGAATTGTATTTACTGAATTCCAGGTCTATGGAATTAGTAAATGCATGAGGAGTTTCCTCTATTAACTGCTATTATATATACAAAACTGCTATTTTATATACAATCCCAAATGTTACATGCAGCGCAACAATTGACTTCCAATAGTAAAACTAAAAAACTCCACAAACCTGTTCTTCATAGCACCAAGAGAAATTGAAGCTGAACATAAATACTGTAAATGTCATGGCAAGTAGTGAAAACTGGTTTTAGTGGGGAGAAAAAACAGTACTGGGAATTGACTCCTTTGTAAGGGGATTCAGCAACATGCTATTCCTTTTCCTAGGCTAGTCTCTTGGAAAGAGAGCTAGTGCATTCTTACTATCATGTTTCTGAAACAGGCTCCAAGATATTTTTGTTTTCCTGAACATGTTTTAATTATTACATTTTTAGTTTTTATGGCTCCTGAAATGACAGGTTAATTAGTCTTCAGTCTTACTGCCTGCTCCTTTTCCATCTGCTTCTGTACCCTCTCTTTTTTATTTTCTGTAACGTCCTCTTACCAATTTCTTACACTTTTTTTTTTTCTTGGTTTATTTTATTGCATCAAAAGACCTGAGTTTTTCATTTCACCTTGAGAAATGAACCTCTATAAAAAAAAGTTCATTCTTTTTCATTTAACAGCAAACTGTTTACCACAAATTCTGAACATATGCTCAAGAAACAAATGGAAAAAAATTTCTCTGCTGTATTTGCCGATGTGACTTGGTGTGCACAAGTAACTTTTCACATCTGCTCTTTTCTTTTGTATTTGGTTATGCAGCTTGTGAGAAAAATCTCAAATAATTTTCTTCAGACAAGATCTTCTGTGAAGCTTATTTTAATCACGATTGCAATGGCGGGTGTCCTGTCAATCAGGAGCACATTTTAGTAAACAAATCATAATCTCTTATTCCCTATTACACAAAGCCTGATCACCTCCCCTGTTTCCTCATTGGCTGAGTACTACAGGTTCACAAGCTACTCGACCCTCCTCTATACCATATATGTACAATTTCTTTTTTTTCAACCCTTTAATTTCTCCTTTCTTATGTTTTGAGAACTTGTGATCTTTGTATTACTGTTCTCACACTGCTCATCCTCTTTTTCTCAAGCTTCTACCTTATTTTGGAACACTGAGGCCTTCTGCTGTCCACTTATCTACTTAGCATTTCTCCTTATTATGACTACACAGCTACCTTATTATGACTACACAACTATCTTGGAATAAAGAAAATTAATTCTCTACTGCAAAAACACAACTTAGTTTCTCACAATTCCCTCCTCTTCTTTTCTTACTCCTAGTGTTATTCTATTAAATTAATAGATATTAAAATATTAATAATATATAATAGATTATAAATAATATAAGTTTAGAGTAGATAAGAAAGAGCAGTCAGGTACTGTAACAGGTTGCCCAGGGAGGTGGTGGAGTCACTGTCCCTGGGGGTGTTCCAGGAAAGGTTGGACGGGGTGCTTGGGGCCATGGGTTATTGGGTGACATTGGTGGTAGGGGGTAGTTGGACCAGATGATCTTGGAGGTGTTTTCTGACCTTAGTGTTTCTGTGATTCTATGTTACACTCATGAGAGGCTAGAGCCTGAGCTGGAAAACATCGTGTGGAAAACGGGAGGTGCAGGGCAGTCCCTGTGGTCAAGGGGTTGCTTTTTTCTCAGGCAAGCCAAATGGCCCAGAGGAGCCAACCCCAGATAAGGGTCCCTCAGCCCCTCCCAACCCTCCTCCTTTCTCCACGTGAGGACATCTCCCAGGCTGCTCCCAACACAGCTGCCTTTGGCCACGTGTGGGCCACTTCATCACAGAGACTTGCTGAGATCACAGTGGCCACAACTGCCTCTTAGGCGCTATAAAACAGGCCCCCCTGCCACTGATCCACTACTTGCTGAGCTACTAGGAGACTAGAGGCTGCAAGGCGAGAAGCGGTTCTGCTTGGTTTGTGAGGACAGCCATGCCGTCCAGAGCAGCAGCAAGAAGGAAGGCAGCTGGCAAGGAAGCGTGTCATGGGCAGAGAGAGAGCACCAGCAGCACCAGATACAGCAGTGCTCAAGGGACCTCTGGTGCTCAGCCCACAGACACATACCAGCAGTATCACTGGCACCACAGGCATGAACATCAAGCTGACAGTGGCATGGGACCTCAGGGTGGAACAGGTTGACCCCCCTGGCATGGCACCCTGGCAATAAAACATGCCAAATCAAAGGCATCCTGTTTGGGCAGCCCCAGGCAAAGACTGGCTCATCCTCCTGCCCAACACTGTGGAGCCCATGGAGCTGGATCCACCAGAAGAGGAGGCAGTGGAAGTGAATCCACTGCAGCCAGAACGGACCTGGAACTACCCCAGCATATCTTCACTCTGTGCCATCAGAAAGCACAAACTGTTTCACAGGAGTGCCTGGCCAGCTCCCTACTCATTGCTCAGGCCCCATCCCAAGCATTAGCTTGGAGCCCCCAAATCTTATGGACATCCCCTAGGCTTGCCTGCAAGATGTCCTGGCAATAAATAACTCTTGCCAATTCTCAGGGGTTGCGTGAGTGCTTCTTTCGCATCCCACAGCCCTTGTGCAGCAGGTGGCATCCCTTCTGCACAGAGCCTCGAGGAAGAGCACAAGAGAGGACACTATTTTCCCAGAAAGTCAAATAGTTTGTTAGTGGCTTCCTTCACAACTGTTTTCTCCTGTCCTAACAATAAAAGATCATCCACATATTGTAACTTAGCATTTCTCCTTATGACTACATAACTACCTTGGAATAAAGAAAAATAATTATCTACTGCAAAAACACAACTTAGTTTCTCACAAGCTATAAATAGAAATAATGCAATATATAAAACTTTCACAAAATATAACTTTTCTGTTAGTGTGGTGTAGGTTCTGATTTTGTGGCAGTCGTTACTGGTGGCTACTGGTTTGTGTGCTGTGGGGAAAAATCTCTGAAAGTGGGAGAGCAGAGAAACCAGTTTTGCAGTTTGGTTGCCTTAGTTCTTGGAACAATTGCATGACAATATGCATCCTCAGTCATTCTATCTATATATAGGCTATTGCCTACCTGAATGCTGAATATGAAATTTAATTACCATATCTTCATCTGGGAAGATTTTATAAAATAAACACACTAGTCATACAATACCCTTTTCTCTTTACAGCTAATTTTTAAGAGATTTGTTTTCTGTCAAAGAAAAACACACAAGTGAAAGTGGAACATGTATACAGTCATTCTTTAAAAGCTGCTGTAATAACTTGTGCATAAATCCATATTTTCAAACTAGGAATTTGTAAACAACATATACGTATGTATAATCTCCAATCATGGACAATTCAGACTTTGTAAATATTAAAAAAATATATATTAAAGAAATAAAGGTTATGTTAATTACTTGAACTCCATATCTTTTCCTTTTACAACCATGAGTCATACCAATGAGCATATTTTTGGGGTTGAGTTCTGATGACCAAAATATTTATTGTATTTATTTCTAGGGAAGTCCAAATGTTCATTTTATAACTGTAACGGTTCAGAAGAGAAGGAAACTATGAAGCAGTAAAAGAATTATCAGTTGTGGTGACTGATACAGATGTTTTCCCGGGACCTATGTGATCTAGTCTCACTTGAGCAAATGACTGGCTTGCTGGGGGTGGTTCAGTAAGATCATCATCCTTTGGGAAGAGGAGATTTCATGTGTAATTAAAGTTATTGCAGAAAAAAATTACTTAAGGATATCATCTGTTTTGGTAGGACTCAAAATTTAAGACAATTATAAGATGATAATTTTTCATTGAAAGTCTGAGGATCTCTTTGAATACATTGAATATTTTCATTGAACAGCCTTACAGTAAAAACAGAACAAAATAAAAAACTTCGTCATTTGTATGTATCAAGAAGATGGCCCTCTTAACTTTCAGATACCCCGAAAAATGAGACTGCTGCAGCCTGTTCTGTATTATTAACATTTTTATAACAAGCTTAAGAACTGTTGTGAGGAAATTAAATCTTGGGCGGGTGAGAAAATAAATGCAAAGGAAAACTGGAGCTGGAACTGAAGTTGCGTCAGAGAGATCCAACGTTGGAGTGTTGCATGCTGTGGCACAGTGAATACCAAGAGCATCGGTAACCTTTTTGAATCTGTGTTGATACTGAGGTTGTAATATGTAGCAATGTTCCTAGAGAATTAGAATTTTATTTCTCATAAGTAAAGGAATAATGTAGAATAAACCATGTCATTACTGTATTATATTGGCCTTCTAAAAAGACTTAATAAGATGGCAGAAGCAAGCCAGAGTTGCATTTGGGCAACCATATTATAAGCCAATTAAATTGGGTAATTAGAAAGCTACAATAAATTATTTTGTGAATGTATATCTATTGAGAGTATACTTTGGCTGCTGCATGTTGTAGTTGACATCAAAATAATTACTCAAAACCCCAGAATTTCAGTTTATAACAGCTCCCCAAACTACTTGCTTAGTATTATGTCAAGACTACAGTTTTAATGGTGCTTCATGCTGTTACAAAGCAGTGTTTAGAACCAGTAGTCAAATGAACATATTAAGTGATATTGAAAGTCACCATCATGTGGATGCCAGTTCCAAAAGCTGTTGTGTCACTAAGGCTTTCAACAGTGCTCTCCTCTGCAGGACCAGCTTTTACATTTTGATTAGAATGGTGAATTAGAATGATTACAAACCTTTAATCTTATTTCTTTACTAAGAAATGAAAATTTAAAGCCAGAACAATTACTTGCATGGAATTCAGCTGCTTTTCTTTTTATACGTTATGTGAAAATGCACCCAAATACTGCTAGCAACAGGAGAAAGAAAAGGATTCTAGGAGGAACCCAGAAAGTATTTTCTTAGCCAGGAATAGATGGTAACGTTACTGAGATGAGATGGGATAGGAACTTCAGATGGCAGAAGCAGTGCCCCGGGGACTGTAACTAGAGTGTGGAGTACAAAAGATCAAGGAAGAGGTCAAAGGGGAAAGACGGTGGCCAAAGTATTATGGTAAGAAGTAACACAACATGGTAAAGAAGGAGAATGGAAAACTTAGGAGCTTTAGAGATGTAAAAGCAAGGCTGTATGACAGAAGTAAAAAAGGAAAATGGAAAGAGGTAAAAGGGACAAAACGAAATTGAATTATGGAAAATAAGAAAAAAGGAAGGCAAAGGAATAAAATAATTGTAAAGTAGTACAAATGTAGCTATACCTGAATGTAAAGAGGATAATGTTAAGATAATATGAAATTAGAAGTATTAGTAATTAATTAAGTTTAGAGTGATCAGAATTAGGACTATAAATGAACTTTAAAATGTATTTTCCTATGCTTAGGCCATCCAAAACTCAGTTCTTGTTTCACGGACTACCATGCCTTAAGATTCTGTTTATTTTATGTACAGTGTCTGTATCTCTTTGTCATCTCTTATGGTCTCTCCGTTCTCTAAATCAGTTTCACCAATGTTTTTTTTCTTCTGGAAGCCAGTTACTTAACTATCTAAGAGAGAATAAATGGGAGAACAGCAAGAAATTCCTGTATTTGTACTGTGACACATACTAGTATCTAAAATCTCATGTATAAGTGTTATTCTTTCACATTGTGACTCTTTTAGAACATCTCCTCAGTGCATAACCCAAAAGAAAGCTATTAGGCTCCTGGCCTAAAGAAGATAGTAATTTAGACAGTCCTGATAGAAGTTATTGGTGTGACTGTGTGTATAATTATTTTGCATATTGTTGCTTTACTATTTCTAAAGAATAAAGCCTAAAAGCAATGCAGATGGCAGAAATGTAACTAAACACAGAACCATATAATGAGGTTTAGAAAGGAGAAGCTAATTTTGATCAAAAAGCAGTTAAAATCAGCATGGTTAGAAAACCATCTTTTAAGAGAGCAATTCTTATGATAGTATGAAATAATCCAGAAGACTTCAGTGCAGGGACAGCTTTTGATCTTATATGCAGTTGTTAGTTTCAATAAATATGCTTTAAAATAACTGTGGTTACACAAGATGTCTGAGAATTTGAATTAGACAAAAATTTGTTCTGTTCGTATCCATCAAATACATTTAATTGTAACTACTGGATAAGTTTGTTATCTAACAATGTGTGCTTGTCTTTGCATTTCTGATGAAAAATAATCCTTTGGTCACTAGTCTGTATCTACTTCATTCACAGGACCATCATTTCAAATGATACTCTTTTTGAAATGGGATAGTAGCTCCAATGTGTCAGATCCATGCTAGTCTGTCCCTTCCTGGAGTATATAGGTATCATTTTGTCATATTTTTAAATACCATGTAAAATTAGTTTTCACAACTGTTCTCTAAATCTATTGATAGAACTTCAGTGCTACTCATCAGAATGAATACTTGAATATTCTTGTATCAGAATTAATAGTTAGGTATTCTTGTATGTCTTCTTCCCATTTTCAGCTGAATGGTGATAAAATGAATGTATTTTGGAGCACGTTAAATCTGCAGATTTGAGTACTTCAATGCCAGGGTTCCTTTTATTGCAAGGTATCAGATTTTCATCTTCATAAAATTAAATGCTTACATGTACCGTATAATTAAATTTAGGCCCAGCAGAGAATTTGATCTGGGCATTTATTAACTTTTGACTGTATCTCTGTTTAAGTGCTTTGAAAGGTTTATCAGGCTAAAATGTATTCAAGATACATTTATCAGTGAAAAATGTGAAAATATTGACATGTAGGAAGTTGTGAAATTTTAAACCCTTAAAATCTATGTGCATTGTATGTCTATGCAAAATGTATGACTCACTATCTGGACTCTGTTCAGCTATGGTCCATATGTACCCCATTTTTCAAACTGCTTATGTTCTCCTGTGACTGTTTAAAGTCTGAATTTGTATGAATACATGGATACAGGCAGATCAGTATTATGATGTGTTGGGCAGCCAAGTGTATGAAAAACTGAGAATGGATATTTAACAGGCACCTTAATGTTGTTATATACATGCCACGTGCATTTATGGTGCAATTCAGATAAGTCCTCTGTGCACAAACACCAATTCTTCTGTGCAAAGTAGATCCTTAAGAATAAATTAGGGTGAGGTAACAGTTCTTCTGTCTACACAGAGGACTCAACTGTATGTTTCTTCGAATCAAATGTAATAGTAAAATATCAAAATCTTATGTAGCCATGTTTTCACAGATCATTTTATTTAAAGATTGTGTTTTTTCACAGTAGTAATTTTTTTCATAAAATTAAATAGAAATTAATATTAAGTTCCATTCTTTTCCTCCTGTTGTTGTACATCCACACACACACATCGTATAGTACAGAGTATCTGTAGATATCAGAAAACTACAGCTGCTATGGGAAGTACTTGAGGAGCTAACAAGTCAGAAATACTCTCTCTTAAAACAACATAAAACAAAACACTCTTTTAAAACTGTCTGTTCCATACTTGGCTGAAGTTTTGTAATCTTGCTGGTTTAGATATACATAGCAATGAAACTTTTAATCTTAAACTTATCTTAAACTGTGCTAGGAGTATGCTATAACAATTGTATTTTGTCTTCTCCTGATGATGAGTGTTACCAGCAACCTCTCCTTTTGCATATTGATATGGTTGCAATAGTACACACTTTTATAAGTCAGATAACACAATGTGAAATATTAAAGTTCAGTATGCAGGAAATTATCACTTACAGATGTGGAAATATTGCAGAAGTCTTAGTGAATAAGATACTTTAATGTCAAATAATGAGAAAGCATTCTGTTCTTGTAACATTGGATTAAATGTATTATTTGTTTCCTAAATATATTATCCAGAAGAGAAAAGTCTACCTAGTAATCAACATCATAATAAATTTTGTTAATGAGTTTTTGTTTGCTTCAATTTAAATCAAGGAAGTGTTATTATGGATTCAAAACATGATTCAAAAAGATTTTTTTTTTCCTTGTAGTAGTAGGAAACTGGTGAATGCAACAATTTGATGTAGAGATATTCCAGGCTTCAGATACCTGCCTACTTCTCCTCCCACTCCCTTTTTGTTAGGTTCTGAAATACCTAAAAATGTAGCCTTTTTTTTGTGTGTGTTTGTTGTTGTTCTTGGGCTTTTATCTATCTATCTGTATAAATACGCACACGTGACATCCATTGATTATTGATTCAGGACATGTTTTGTAAAACACAATCCTAGCTTTTAAAGTTTTTCTTTTGATCTTTCTGAAAACATTACCATCATTACTTGGAGGAGGGAAGGGTTATTTTTATTACAGCTTTTCCTTTCAGTTGTTCGCATTGCCAAGCAATGCCTTTAATCTTCTTTTTAATGTTAGGAGTATGTTCCTGTACACTATTCAGTAGTTTTTGTGACGTAGCTGCCATCAGATCTTACTCAGTATTTCCTAAAGTGTCAGAAGTTGAAGAGCTTTTTTTGCTGCACAAGATTTTGACAAAGTAATGTTGAGGGGAAGTCTGTTTCAAAATTTTTAAATAAAACCGTAAGCTGAATAATGATACTGATGATAAGGATAAATTTAAATCAAAATAAATTTCAAGAAATTAAGAAACAGCCTAGAATTATGCAGTATTATCAAATTTCAGTCAGTCTTTTAGATCTGTTACATTCTGCATATTATAAAGTGCCTTGGAAATCTTTCTCCATCATCTGTTTAGTTTCTTTGGTTTCTTTCTTTTCTAAACAAAGTTGCATATAGTTTTTTTTTTTTTTTAACAAAAAAAAAGTTTTTCATCACTGATTTATTTTGCTTTGTTTATCAAACTTGTTAGTGAATTCTGCCATAAGCTGTTTTAGCAGCTTTTTGAAAAGAAAGAATGGAGTAAGAAGCTTCAGTTTTTTTCTCTCAGATTGTTCTCACAGTGCTAACAGAGTAAGCTCACCCCAAAGCTAACAACTGAGGCAGACTTTGACATTGTGTTGCAGACCAGATGGTGAAGTTCATGTATGGGTAGAAGTTTTCTTCAGTGGTTACGAGGCTGTTAGTGTCAAGTCCTTTGACTGTTCCAGCATTCTAACAGACCAGAACTATCACAGAACAAATGACAAGGTGAATCTCTGAAGCAGTATTCAGGAACGTCACGCCCTATATAAACCATTACGTAACTTCTTTCCAGATTTCCTAGAAGTTTTGTCATTTTCACTAGGAGTCCAAATACAGATATGCATAGGTACATACAGAAGTAGAATTTATGTCTAAAAACGCCTTTCAGAACAGTAAATAAGAAGTCGCAGAAGTATTCACAATACTTAGCACCATGTCATCTCTCAATACACGCTTCTGCAGAAATCTCATCCACTGCCTTAGAAACCTGTTGCGTAGCAATAGAAAGGAAGTTAAAAGGAAGTGTTTGCAACTGTTTTTTCTTATGACAAGATACCACAGGTGTAACTGTCCATACTTTCATCTCTGATTAATATCTACAATTGGGAATTAGAGATGAACAAAAATGCGAGAGTTCAAAATAATAATAAAGACATTAATTTATTTATGTCTTATTATCACTATAAATTCATTGTAGCTACTATAAGAATGTTGATTTTTATTATTTGTTGTGGTATCAAGAGCCTGATGAGACCAAGTTTGTGGTCACGGTCTAAGCAGTCCAAGAACTGAAAGATAATCTTCATCCCCAAGTCGAGAAGAGCTGACTGATTAGGGAAGATCTAGCTGAGCTGATTTTCCGTGAAACTTTCTTTTTTATCACAGAATCACAGAATTTCTAGGTTGGAAGAGACCTCAAGATCATCGAGTCCAACCTCTGACCTAACACTAACAGTCCCCAGTGAATTATGAATTATGATTTTTGCAAGTGTCTGAAATATAGGACACAAAATTTGGCATTAGCTTCAAAAAAAAAACAGATCATTTTCAGATATTCACACCTGAACATCAACCCCTGTTCCCATGTACTGTGAAGTCTGAAAGACTGTTTTAGCTGAATATAAGCTCAATTCTAACTGTGTGATACTTAATTTAAATTCTTTGTTCTAGTACCATTCAGGTCTTCACGTTTTCAAAGCTAGTTATACAGCAACAGTGTATTAGCCAAGCAATTTATCAATATTTATTCATTATCCAAATGGCAGACTACTTGTCATAATTAATTATTGAAGTAATAAATAGTCTTATTAATAAAAACTGATGATAAGAACAGAGTGATTTCCTTGATAAAGACTGATGACAGATTTTAATATCTGACACGACACTCAGAACAGTGTGCAGATTGAATCTAAGGCCTCCTGCATGGATAATAAATTGTTATTTCAGGGAATAAAATGATTGATACATTTGCTTTCTGTGGAAAAAGCACCTGGGAAAAGATTCTACTCCCTAAGTTATTTAAACAGACTATGGTGAAATTTTCTTTCCTTGTGACAAATTTAACTTTCCAAGAAAGTGACAGCTCTTTGGCAGAGAGAGAGGAATTGATGCCTGCTTGGGGTCCTTGACTTACAGATTGTCCTAAAAGTCATATTCATTTGAAAATCTCTTGGCATCCTCTCTCAGTTTGCGTACTTCTTTGGCAGCGCACAAAGGAGTGGCCGCAGCACAGCGGAGGGATGATGGGAAAGCCTGAGCATGTGACATGGCAGAGTCTGTTCTGAGACAAATGAAGCCTGTCAGATACTTTGGAAAGACTGCTGTTGTTTTTATTGCTGCATGGCTGAGCCGGCCTCTGGTTCAAACTTATTGTATTTTTTTTTCTTTCCCGTTGGTTTGATCTTACCTTCTGTGACAAAGCAACCCCAGAGACTAAGCATGTTTTGACAACTTGGAAATGGCAGGGTTTGGAGATGAGAAAAGGAAAAGAAAGAAAGAAAATAAAAGGCTTTCACATAGAATAACGATTAAAACAAACAATTATATACTTCGTGAAATGTTGTTTTATTTATAACCAATGTTATTGCAAATGAAAATCTCTGTATTTCATTTGAAATTATCTAGAGAACGTTGGAGCCATAAGAGAGCCATAAGATTTTTTCCAGAGTAATATCTGTAAGGTGGAACTAAATGGAAGCTTGAGGAAAAATAGAGGGTTTTTTTGTTTGTTTGTTTGTTTTTTTTAAGTATACTTGGAAGTGGGAGGATATAGTATTGTTTAATTTTGAACTACACAGCTGTAACCTCTGCATTTAAAATTGGAGACTGGTATTAAAATGAAAGATCTTGAGGCATGTGATACGGTTAGCCTCTTCCTTCCTTGTTGCACTACATGTGTGTGCTTCACATGTAGATTTGATTTCATAATTCATCTGAAACACTCTCATTTGACTGTGCAAGTACATTAAACTTTAATATTTGATTGCAGATTGAATTATGATACTTCTATGGGAAAGTGAGTTCTAAGTATCAAATAATACTTCTTTGAAGATAAGGCATTTCAAAACAGAGAAAGATTAACAATTAAAAATTGAGTGTATGTATTAGTCAGCAGTCAAACAATGAAAACAATCTGTAATGTTGAGAGCACAATTGCCTCTTCTACCACAAGCTTCTAACAAAGTAATTGCTGTATGGTACATCCATTGTTCATGCAATATTAACATTAGCAAGCTACTTGTATTGATCAGAGATGTACTAGCTCTTCAGAGCAATGCTGAAAACAATTGTGTGTTATTTATACGGGGAATATTTATACATATATATATGACTGAACTTAAGTTGATGCATCTGCGCTGTGTTCTCTCTTAAGGGTCCTGCTGCTTGGCTCTGTGCACAGCATGCTTACCATCTCACCCCTAGTGTCCACTTTGTAGTCTGTCCTGCAATTCCCTTGTAAATGAAAAGTGCAAAATGCAGAATAGGTTTCTCTAGGTTTCAAATCCTATAGAGAATATGGGTAAAAAAAACTAGTTCCTGAGACAGGACCCAGGATTAAAGTCAGCATAGGTGTAGCAGTGGGTGGGCCCAGCTTGTACTGAGATTTACTAAACAGTGGGAAGAATGTTCTCATACATTTACCTGAAGCAGGTCATAGAGTGTACAAAGCTCATGGATGCATGTAAATGCTTTGGTAGAATTACTCCAATTTCTTGTACAATATTTACATAGCTTATATAAATCTTGGCAATTTCATTGGCTTAGTCTACTTTGGATTGAAATGTACATCTCCCATTAACACTCAGTGATATTCCAGCTTCTAAAAACTAAATGGAAAAATGCATTCAGACATGGAACTTTGGAGACTTCTGGGCAAATATTAGACCTTCCATGATATCCTGACAGCTAGGAAGCTTCATCTCTGGGAGTCATCTAAATTCCTTAAATATCTTGTTTCTAGTGGTAAAAGCCTGTATGTGCTTAATTTTATTTATTTATTGCTTCTCAATGGCTTGGTATTGGTCTGCTTGTGGGAGGTATAACTGGGTTCATTTTCTAATTTCCTTTAGCTATTAATCTGTCTTTATTTACACCCATGAGTGTTCTTGCTTTTGCTCTTCCTGTTCTCTCCACTGTCTTGCTGGGGCCCTGAGCAAGCAAGCAAGCAACTGTTTGCTTTCTTGGCTGCTGGCCAGGGTCAGCCCACCACATCTGTATAACGTGGCACATGTAGCCATCTCTTGCCAAATGGATTTGAGGGTTTCAATCTACTGGGGGTAATACTTGCAATTCCTGGCAATTGCTGTAACCACAGATTTTTTATTAAAAAAAAATAAAAAAAAAAATCATACAGTATAGATACAGAATCAGTATCCTTGATCTTTGACAGCTGTTTTGGAAAAGGGAAAAGGAAAATGAGCATCTTGCTCTGTGCCCCAATTCGAAATGTATGTACTTGTGAAACTCTTAGCTGTGCATTTGTAGTTGATTCCTATCACATTGCACTTTTAGATGAAAGCCTCAGAGGAACAGGATTTAGATGCATCATCATATGCAGAATTTTTTCTGTTTTCTCTCCTATCAACTCTGTTCGGCCCATTTTCATGTATGGTGCATTCTGGGACTCTTGACCCTAATAAGAGATTGAGTATAGGTATGAAACACGCGGCTTTGATGATACTCAGGGTGCCAAGTATTTGAAGCTAGTATTTAAAATTAGTTCAGCTTTGTAATAGTCAACTTACAGGTACCTGATACTCCTTCTTTGATGTAGGTCTGAAAATATGAAGAACAAAGGTGAAAAATATTTTAATTTTAACACTTGAATTGTGTAAGTTTCTCAGAAGCATTTAACAATCATACTGCCCATTCAAAGACAATATCATGATATGAAAAAAAAAGCAGACTAGTACTTCTTTGGGGAAGTAATAAATCTTAGAAAGTTCTCATATGAGTTGAGATCTAATATCACATCCTTAGGTAAAAAGGTTGTTAAACCACTAATAAGATGTTGTTTGTAAAAGGCTTGTAATATGTTGGCTCTGTAGTGCTCTAGAATTGTTGCTGTTTCAGGATTGGTACTTATCTGGACTAAGCCTTAAGACAGTTGCTTTTACAGTGCCTAATCCAACAGATGCATATACTAAGAAAGTGCAGAAAAGTAAACGCTGTCTAGAAAAAATCCATATGGTTTTAGCAGGCCAGTAACTTCTTGCTTTGCCTACATTAGTTGCACACGTAATCTCTAAAATTTAAGTTTTATAACTATAACCCAGAAAAACAAAGCATGAATTACTAGCTGTTCTGATGAGAAACTTAACACGAGCCAGAAACTTTTCAGGTTTCCTGTTCTATTTCCGTTATGGCAGTTATTGTTATCATGATTACCAAACTTTAAATAGAAGGCTTGGGTGGAATGCTCCTTTTTATCTTCAGAAAATTGCTTAATTGTGAATGTGTTAGAATAGAATGTATATTTTCTCTATCTTCCATCGTTGTTTTTTTTCTCCTTATACCAACAATTTAAAGTGGAATCTAAATGTCTTTTCAAATTCATTTAAAAAAACAACAACTATCAAACAAACAAAAAAACTTCTCTGTGTAAGATCTCTTATATTTAGCAATTTGGGCTACCTAGAATTATATTGGTTTTAGTTCCAGTAAACACTATGGAACTTTCCCAAAGAGACAGTAAAAATACATTAACACTTTCAAATAAAGAATAAAAGGAATAGAAGCAGAATACATAATAGTGAAGTAGAAACATGCTGCAGAAAACAAGCTCAAGAAGCTGATGAGAAGCTATTAACATCTGCTCCCTGTGCTAAAATCAGCTCTGAAGTCTGAACATCTAAAAGAATTCTGTTTAATAGGAAACCTTATGCAACCTGATTATTACTTAGCAGGTGAGAGGAAAATCAGGAAATTGCCAGAACTCATTTTTATGTATAGAATTAATAATAGCATAAGTTTAAAAAGTGACTTGGATGGCAATAAGAGACTGTGAATGAAGTGATGATTAGGCAGATAACAGGTGGCCCTTATGCAAGGTTGTCCAGGTTAGCTTAAATGATGGAAGATAAGTTTGTTGTGAGTCAGCTAACTGCATCATGAATATAGAAGAGCTAAATGCCCTGGTTCTGGGCCCCTTTAGATAGCTCTTGATGTAAATTTTGTTTATGTAGTTTCAACATGCACTCAGATGAAACATCCTATTTTCATGTTTTTGAAGTAAATTACCCTGAATAGAGAGGAGATGATTTGCAATATAATTAACCTAAAGTGAAATCCAACTTTCATACAAAGGTCAAGATATCCTCTATTTTATCGTTTATAAAGTTTTTACCTTTCCTATCAGTCCATGCCCTTTGAAGTGCTGTTTCATTTTAAAACTGATATAATTATACAGAGCTTCAATTTTTAATAGTGCCACTGGAACCAGTGACTTTTTTCTGGATTACAAAACAACAATGTGCTAAACGACAGATAGAGAATTATCAAGTTTTGTATATGTTATCAAATATATGCATGTAATATACATTACATGTAATATGTAATATACATGTAGTTACATCACACAGAGGCATGTTTGGAAAAATACTTTGAACAAAGGCTGTTTTTCCTGATTTGTTTTTTGTTGTTGTTGTTTTGTTTTTTAATCTGATAAAAGGACAAGCAGAGTTAGTTTTCAGTCATGTTTAAAGTAAAAGTTCGCTTAGTTTTCCATCATATACCAACAAGAGTTTCCATTTTACACCATTTTGCACTTCCTCTTTGTATTTTTTTTCTTTGAAAAATGACTTCCAAACTATGGAATGCACTGCTGCAAGGAAAGTTAACTCCATCCCAGCCAGACCCAGTACAACCACTACTGAAAAAGATGAACATGAGTCACACTGAGTCTGTTATCAAAGAATGGTGTAAAAGATTAATTAATGTAGCCCTGTGTACATTCATGTATTAAAACCAGTGGCTAAGATTGATTTAGGAGTCCTGAGGATACCAGGTTTGAGAAATTTATGCCCAAGTGTAATGTGATTGTTACAACTACGTAAGTGTCTATAACCATAACTGATGTTTTAATGTTTTAAAATAACATTCTAAGTATTTTATTTACCACTTACCAACAGCTAGTTGGAAGAGCAGTGGGGACAGGTTGATTAAATCTTTTACCATCTAGACTCAAAGTGACTTCCATGAGCTGTGTTGCTGCTTTGGAGCTGAAGTGCATACAAAACAGAATAGTTTGCAGTAGATCTGATAGGCTTTACATAGGAGCATGAAATAATTCCCTTATAGCCAATTGAAATATTTTGCAAACCATCCATTTATTCAAAATTTCCTTTGAATAATTCTATAAGTGTTTAATTTACACAGCACCAAACCCTCTGTAATTACTATTTATGTTTGAAAGTGCAAGTTATGTTGCAAAACCTAGATCTTTTGCATTGATATAATGTCTTCCAAATGCTGGCTTGTTTGTTTTTTAATGCATTGTTGCTAATGCAGTGAAGAGACAGGAAGTTGGAGAATGGTGCATACTACAAAGGGTTAACTGCTTTCATGAAGTAATACATTAGAGCTGAAAAAAAATCATCTGAATATTTAACTTCTTATCTATTCAACAAGAATGCTGTGCACATCTGTTTCAGCCGTCAATAACCAAAGTGACTTTATTTTATTTGATTGTGGGTTATATTAGACTTCAGAGCTAGAATGGATTTGCTTATCTGCATGGTCAGGGGGATTTGGAATGGCAATTCATTATACTGCATTATTCTTTATTTATAATTCACAAATGGCTTAGAGATTTAGATTTTTACTATCTTATTCCTAAATCCCCTCTTCATATGTACTGCCACTATCCATTAGATTTGATCACTAAGAACAGTTCAGTTTCCTAAGTAAATGAAAAGACATCAGAGTCTCATGGAACTGACTGGTGATTCATCAAAAAAAAAAAAAGGCAGCACTGGACTAATTAGCAAGTATATATATATATATATAAATCCATTTAAAAGGGTTACAAACCCTTTATTTGTGTATTGGTGTGATACAACGTTCTGGGAAAGTGAGTCATAAAATACATGATGCCTGCTTTAAATACTTCTATTCAAGTGCTACTCCTCCCCTCTCTTCAGTTGAAGCCATCTTCCTTTCAGTGAGAAGAAACCGAGGGGGTAACTTGTTCCTGCACTTTGAAAAGAGGTGAGAAAAGACATAACATTACACAGCCCTGATGTTACTGTAGGAAAATCCTGTTTATGTTGGCAAAGAGGAAAATTTGAACCAAGTAACCTGAATCAGGAAATGTGGCTTGGATTTTGAGCCTGGTCAAGGTGTAATAACAAGTACTGCTCTCAAAGATTTTAGTGGGTGATTTTGGCCTTCAGTTGTATTTGGTGTCTTACAATTTCTTGGTTAAGAGTATTTCTGCTATGTCATGATTATTTGTGAGAACTTTAGAAAGTCTAGAAGTTTTAAATATTTGAATTTAAGTGCAGTTTAAGGTTTTGTTTGTTTATTTGAGGTGTTTGCCATTTGGTATTAAACAGTATGCCACTGCTCAGAAAGCCCTGCCAAGCAGCAGGTATTGCAATCCTTTTCAAAGGAGGAATGCTCATAGCTGAAAGGTCACAAACATTTATAGTTGTGTTTCTGTGGAAGTAGGCTTTTGGCCATACTCTGGGCAGGTTCTTTCCAGGTGCTCTGATGTACTCCTGACCAGAAAAGGGCAAAGTGCCAGTAAACTCTAGCCTCATTTCTTGTAGTTGAAGCTCAGGGGTGTGAATATTGCAAATGGCTGATTTCACCAACTGAATGTTTCAGTTCTCTGTGCACTATTTATTAACAATTCTTTGGAAATAGCCCTCAGAATGAGTAGAAATGTGACTGTAACACTTTATATTAAGTGTTTTAAATTAACGGTAGTCTTTCTCATTCTGTTGAAGAAAAAATATTAGAACTTAAAAACCGGTCATGAGGAGATTAACGGAATTTAGGAAAGAAAGGAAGTCAAGCAAGTAGGGGATTTCAGACAGATTTTGCAGTATGTAGTGTAATGGAATATATAGGAAGCAAAAAGAGAACTCAACAGGCTTTCTTTAAAAGAACCCATTAGATGACATTTAAAGACTAATGGATAAATTCCCAGTTCAGCGGAGACTGTGGAGAAGGTAATGTAAATTATAAATTGCCAGCAGAACTTTCCCTGGGTTATGCTCCCACAAGTTGTTATATCATTAGAAATAATGCTTCTCACCTGTAGTTAAACAAGGTAAATGCATTAACAGAATCACATTATCTAAAGCTAATTTTCCCATATTTAGCTCTGTCCCCATTTTACTTGGGAACATTCCCCATTGGCAATTCAATATTCTTGACAAAAAAAATCCCTCTTCAGTTTCTACAGACTTATCAAATCCATATTCAGGATCCATAGGTCTGCAAATCCAAATTCACAGCAGTTACCTGAAGTGGAATGTGCATGTTGGCATACACGGGAATCACATCAATACTGGGGCGAAGTCTACTTTGTGTTTAAAGCTTTTGCTACCATTCTTGATGCAGTTAAAATTATATAGAAGGTGTCTTGAGCCAACTGTATGTTGCTTTCCCATGATTTACCTTATATTGTATTTCTGATACATTTTTCATGGCATTGTAATTCTAGAACAGATAGTCCCAGCTCCATTTTTCTGCCCTTAAATTGGCCAGTTATAATTATATCTCATAGAAGCAGGTGTACGTAATCAGTTGAATATATTTGAAATGAAAACAAAATAAATTACATTTATTCTCAATCCTGGAATTTTAAATACTTATCTAAATACAATATACTGAAACAGGACTATACTATGCAATATCATATAACTGACAGTTTTGTAGCCTTTTTCTTTCTAATTCTTTTACCCAACACTCTATCTAAAGATAAAAAAATAAAGGTGAAAAATTCAATAATATACATTATACTTCCCAAAGCAACTGATGACCAGAACCTGTATTTGCCAGTTCTTTTGTTTATGGAATAACATATTTGATCTCTATTGCTATGTTTAGAACAGCCGTTTTTGTAATCACAGAAAACTAGGCAAAAGTTTAGCTGTAACATAATTTAAAGTTTTTAAATCTTTCCAGTAAAGTTTAAAATGTGAAGTAAAAAACACTAATAGCTCAAGCTCCCTCCCTTTGGTATTTCTGTTTTTTTGAAGTGATTAAAGGAAAAAAAAAATATATTATTTTATAACATTTCAGGGCAATGATTGTATTCCAAAAACTTAGGCAGTTGTACTTGAAACAAGATCTGGGAAGAAGATATAGTGATCTCATAGTCACAGCACTAGGCAGTATTGCGATGTCAGGAATTACCTTTCATTTTTTCTCCTAATGTTGTTCTAAACTTTGGGTAACTTTCCTGCTAATATAAACTCTTTGCTTGTCTTGCTGTAGTTTCTTACAATAGTGACTATATAGGAGTGTACTGTACTAGGTATTTCCATAGAACCTTTTTCCCTTTGCCCACTGTGACCAAACACTCCTTCAGCCCAGTGCGTGAATTATTTAATGCAATTTAGTACATTGTAGTTGCAGTGCAACAGCATATTCTGCTGCAGGCAAATTAAACAGGAAAAGTTCTTATTGTTTATCTCCATGTTTTTGTGTATGCACAAGAACCGTGAGAAATGGCATGTTTTCTTAAATAAATTAAATCCCTTTTACCTTATAATCTCCCCAAATTACACTGCTAGTGGATTTCAACATCCAGGATAGTGCATACCAGATTTGCCCCAAAGGGAAGAAAATCATTTTTAATTTATAATGTTGTCAATAGAGCAACGTAAAACATTACAGATTTGAAATACCTCATAAAATAACTCATTATAGAATTGTGCTCTGCTGACGCTTTAAAGTAAGGCAATGGTATTAAATCATGTGCTGGGAAATGGACACTACAGATGTCTTTGGGAAACCTTGATAGCTTCTCTATTTATGCATCACTTTTTTAACCTGTCCATGGAGAAAAGGCTGAACCAGAAACCAGTTTCTCTTTTAGGACAGGTTGGATGAAGGTCTTCAGCTATTTTATTTATCGTTAACAATTAAGATTGATTATTATTTTATGCAGCAACAAAATACCATTTACTTCATTTTCCTCTTGTGTTTCTGAACTCTTTCCTAGAGTAGCATTAGCGGTATATGATGATGAAACAACAATACTCATGCTGGTGCCAGGTTGTCATTTTCTTATAATTTAATTCCCAGGTATTAGACCTGGTTGCTTTACAGTAATTATTAGTTGCTTTTACTTTTCTAGCTAAAGGCAATTTTAGCACTTGTTACAGGAAAGATATTTAAACATGATGATTAGCTATTTGCAGTAACTGTTGCAGTAGAGTAACAAAAGCTTGCAGCGTGCCACCTGATGTATTTTCTCTGTAATCTTTGGTACAGATTCTCAACCATGTTAATTGGCCTAGTTCAGTGGTAGCTAAATTATGTGGTGATTTGTATATCTGAGAATCTGGCCTATCCCTTTTTTCCCCTTTTTACCAATCAACATTTATTACCTTCTTCATATTTGCTTTTGATTTTTTTTAGCAGAGTGCTCATTTGGTGAACTTTAACCACAAAGAGCAACTATTAGAAATCTTATTTTTAAGATGTGTATATGTACACAGATCTGAAACAGCTTTTGTTAGAGCGTATCAGCTTTGAAAGATCAAGTCTTAAAAAGCTCAGATGTGGTAATTAAACTTGCACACACAACGTCTTAATTTTATCTCCCCAGTTGCGATATCTAGGGCCTGTTCTCTTTCAGAGCACTTGACATTTTGATAGCCTTTGCAATTTTAAGCCAGTTTTATTTGATCTCATGTGCATTGATGAGTGCTCAATACCTAGTTAAGTGTAATCTCAGTTGTTTTATATTAGGGAATAAGAGACTGAATGCAGCCTGGAAGAGTTTGATTTCCTTAACTTGGAGAGCATCATACAGAAAATCATCTAAAGACAAGATGATTCAAATCTTGGAGCAGAACTGAGATACTTTGCACATGGCATCATCCATTTTTTTCTTACCTCTGGCTACATACCTTCCAGATTCTGAATTAAATGGTTTGCTAACATCCTCGTTATCTTTATAACTCCAATAAACTTGTAGAGCAGCAGCCCTCAAAATTAGAAGAGCTACTGCTTTTGGTTCCCAAGAATTTTATATTCCTGCCATTTGGATTATTTTCGGGTCTTAACCCCTAGTTTCTAAAACTTTATTTTTCTACATTTCTGACCACACTGTCAGTGGAACTTTCTTCTTAGTGTAACAGTATGCCTTACCCTCCAAAGAACAGTGGAACTGCAAATATTCAGATAAACATTTCACTACAAGAAGCCCTGGTCTTATACAACTAGTCTGCAGCCCCAAATCCCAGGTTCTGCATTGGCTTCCTGAACCCTTTTCCTCTCCAGCCAACCCAGTGTACCTCATGGAACCCTACGGTGTCCCCTGGATTCTCAGTGATTTCAAGGTGTTGCTTATAAGGTAAGATGGCAGTCAGCATGAGGTACCAGACCAAGTACTACATACAGTCTGTGTACGCTAAAAATAGATATAGTCAAGAACTTAGATATTTTTAGTTTAGTTACAATAATACTAACTAGATTCTTTGAACTATGAATGTCAATTCCCTATAGTTAACACACATACATGCAAAATTTCTAGCATCCACCCCTTTCTTGGGCATTATGATAACCCTTTTGGTATCCTTCTGGGTGCTAAGGTCAGCACTATTGGTTTTCCTAAGGGTGGGAGGTGGGTTGTGGTGAGTTGTCATCTGCATTTCTGACTCTTTGAGAGGAGTAAAGTGTTCAAAATAGGAGGTTTTTTCCTCTGAGAAGTAGCTGAGTATTGATAATGCAAAAATTATTACATTCTCATTCTTGTACTTGGTTATTAGTTGTTTGGTACACTATATATACTCATCAATCTATTCTTAGAGAACTACTGTAATTACCTAGCATTTAGGATGTAAATTTTACTGATTGAGTTTCCTAAATGAGAGTTTATTAAAACAGCAATGATTTTCTTCTGAGGATTTTCTTATTAATTATTGGTCTGATCCAAACTGTGCTTAAATGCCCTAAAAAGAGAGGGGGAAAATTAACACTGCATATGGGGAGGTGAAATTCAGGTAATGTCGTGATTAGTATACATTAAACATATCAGATCCATGGGAATATGATTGGTTCCATGCTTTATTTCCACTATCAATCCACTATCAGTACCATATTCTTTATGCAACAAAAAGATACAGTTAATATTCCTCCTAATTTCTTCTTTGAATAGAAATTTCACTCCATGGACTCTATCAACAGGTAGAGTATTTCTTTGTGACAGTGTCATTTAGCATGCAGAGACGGGCATGCTGATAAGAGCAAATGAGAATATATTAATGTTGTTATTGAGTTCTAATGTCAGTGTTCATTAACACAGAAGGAAATGCAGCACTATGGCCAAGACTTACGTATTAAAAATTACAACATTAAATGGCACACAATACAAAAATTGCTCTTCAGCTAAGAAGGCCCTATATAATTTATGTTATGTTTACCCTCTTTATTAAAAATATCGCTTCTAAGTTCTGACAACATACTAAACAACTCAAAAACTCAACAACTCAAAAAAAAAAAAAAAAAGAAAAGAAAAAGAACCTGTTTCTCTCCTGTACTGTTCCGTATCACCTTTTAAACTAGTATTAGAGGATAATGAAAGGCTCAGGTATACTTCAGATAATTTGAACACTGAAGCATGTTTGAACTGTCTTCACAAATCTGATGAGAAACCATGTTCTCTTGAATCCTGTCTGCTCTACATTATCAGACTTTTCAGGATTGGTTTTCAGATAACTGCTCTAGAGTATTTTTCAAATAGACAAAGCTAGAAGAGCTGATGCTCTTGACCTTTTAAGTTCATCTCCAGCCTCCTCAATCCTTACAACTTTTGCTTTTGGGTATTTCGATGGATGAAGCACTTTCACCATTATAATTCACATAAATGAGGCACTCTGGGACTGTTCTTATTGATTAGATATAATATCCTGCTGTGGATAACCAGACTTATCTCAGAAGTTATACAGCTTAGAGATGTGAAATTCTAATAAAATAAAAATCTCACAGTACTGTCTTAAGCATTATTTGTTTGTGTTTTATTTAATGACAAAATTCACATGGTGATTGAAGGAATTATGGACTCTATGGACCTGAATAAGAATGAAGTTGTCCAATTCATGATTCTTGGAAAAGGAAAATAAGACTAGCGAATAAGTAAAGTAGAACTGAAGTTTCAGTAAGCTTAGAAAATCACTAGGTAAAATCTGATGTCCAAGGGGAAAAGAGATTCTGGAGGTGCTGACAGTTCTTAAGGAAGAAATATTAAGACTAAGAGCAAAAACTGCTCTAAAACAATGAAGGCATTTGGAAGCTTAGTGAAGCATCAAGTTGGCTAAATAATTAGTTCCTCAATGAGTTGATTATGAGAGATCAATAGAAAATAGAAAAGAAGTCCAAGTAGTAAGAGCATAAATCTGATAAAATAACACAGTCATGTAAGAGAAACATCAAAAGACCAGATACAAACAGCTAACAAAGAACATGGAAAAGAAAAGGGAGGATTTAGTAAGTATGTTGGTATTAAGAGGAAAATGAAGGAAAGACTTGTTCTGCTTCTCAGATAAAAAGGAAAATAAATGATAACATGTTTTGAGAAGGTTAGAGTGTTACTGTGTTTTTCTGCATCAGTTTTAACTAAAAGGCTCATCTGTGATATATTTAAAGCTAGTAATGTTAGTGACAAAAGAAAAAACTTGTTACAGAACAGGGAAGGATCAGAACACAGACTTTGTGAATTGGATGCTTGCACATCAGTGAGAAGAAAATCACCCAAATTACTTGAGAGAATTGCTTAAAGTTACTTCAAGTCTTAAGTGGTTATCTTTGAAACGGGAGATGGATGAAGGTCCAAATAAGTGCAAAATAACAAGCATATTGCTTTTTTTTTAGTAAGGAGAAAATGAGGGAACAGACTTACAAATTAGGTCAACACAATAACAAAAAATTAAGCTGTAGTAAGAATAAATAATAATAAAATAGTAAGAATATTAATTGTACATAGTAATGAAAAAAGTAATGTCAAAACCAATCAATTTACTTTTGTTTCAAGTACTAAATTGGTATATATGAAGCGGTAAACATATACATATTCTCACTTCAATAAAGCATTTAATACTATAATATCAGTATTGTAAATTGTATTGGAGTGTCACAGAATTTAATCAGTTTTAGGAATAAATTAGCTATTCTTTACTCAACAATTGTTGATCTTTCTGTGGGACAGAGAATAGGCTAGGTTATTTGCAAGGTTTCTTTCACTTTTTTTTTTTTGACTATTTGTACTCAAAGAATAAAACTTTCATAATTTTCCAAAATAATATTTTCCCATGTGAATTAGATTGTTTGAATTCTTTGTCTGTTAGTTCTGGTGTTTTGATCTGAACACTTACAGATTTCTGTCAGTTGAGCACATTTCTTAGTCCAATTCCACTTCTGAAATTGAATTTTCCATGATTGATTAGTCAGAAGTACCGAGAAACAAATAGTGTATGCACTCTGATCCATTTCTAGGCTTTCTCAACTTGGAGTCATTGCTTTGTCCTTGAAACATATTGCTTTGAACCTCCAGTAATAATTAAAGGATAGTTTTTAAAAATGTATGACTTCATATCATACCTTCCTAACAGTATTATACGTAATATTCTGATATCCACTGCATTTGTATTTTGTATCTCCTTGGACTGTTCTTTTCTAAGTAGGGTAGAAGGCCATTGTCCTTTATCTATTGCCCTTCAAACACAGACCAGGGTCTGATTATTGTAAACAAACAGCACTGATCATGAGACTTAAGATCTAGATGCGATTATCTCAGCTCATTTATGTTGAGTATGTGTATTGAATTTAATTATAGGAAGGACCTTTGTGTTTTTCTGTAATAATAAAATGGTACTGGAAAATCCCAGATGTATATATCGAAGTATTGATCATCCAAGAAATGGATGATGAGCCAAATATAAAGCAGGTTTGAGTTGTTTTTTCATATCACTTTCCCATTCTCTTCTCCTTGCCCTCAAGGTAACAGGCAGGCTGAAATACAGCAAGATGCATCAGCAAATCCCTAACTAAAGGGAAATGCTCTGAAATAATTGATATTTACAATCTTTGTTTATTTACAAATTGACATGCTACAACACAATAATTTCCATAACCCTTCCAGGTATGCAGCTTAAGTAGAAACTCACACTCCAGTATCATTCATCAGTGATATTCACGTAGCTGACACAGAAGTGGTGGGTGAGATTTAAAAGCCCTGTCTGTTCAAAAGAGTTTTTGTTTTTATTGTAAGGATATTTTTTTTTTCTGTTGCTTTTTGTTTGCAGAAGTGGGAAATACGGAGATAGCATACCATGTTGTGATCAGCTATCTTTACAGAGGAGGTCTGTTTTAATATGAAAAATTATGGCAGAAAGGCTAACAATATGCAGGCAGTTTGATAGTGAGCACTGCTGTCAGTGACTGCTCCTGTAGAAACACTGTTCTGGTTGGCATTAGCTGAGATCCTGAATGGATTCTGGAATGTAGATTCTGGAAATAGACACTGAAATAATGTTGCATACTTTGGATGTGAGAAATGCGAAGACATGTAAGATTCAGTTACTGCAGTTAGGCACAGCCAGAAGTCTCCCAAGTGCCCATTAACAAAGACAGATTTCCTCTTTTTATAAAGACCTTGTAATACCTTTAGTCCACAGGAGAACTGTCTATGAAGTTTACACAAGGTCACAAAATCATTTTATTTTGGAAAGAATTTTCAATGTTTAGCAGTGTATGATTATTTTTCCTCTTGATTGTTGTGTAGTATAATGAAAATAGACTTTTTCAAATAGGCCCTCACTAAAAGATCATTTTGACACAAATCCACCTTTCCTCTTTCTCCTCAACCCAAAAATTTGCCAAGCCACTCTATCTGATCTGGGACAAAGCCTGAAGAAATCAGTCAACCATAAGAATGAGGTAACAGCATTGGTCCTCTCACAGTTCTGCATTTTTCAGATTTATCTCCAAAGGGGAAACGCGCTGTTTTTGTATGTATTAATTACCTCTTATTGTAAGATTAAAGGTGTAATTGACTTACACAGTTCCAATTTCTGATGAAATTGAATGCTTCTGATGCCTGCCTTAATATCATTTTTTTCTTTTTTTCTTTTTTAGTCTCGAAGGGAATGTATTTCTAGGAAAACCACAGCCAATATATTGCACTGTGGCTGGCTGTTTATCTCAGCATTAGTGTAACCATGCCATGTAGTCATTAGTATGTGAGGGTGTAAAACTTACTGTAACTAGATTATGGAAAGGCAGGTATCACAAAACTGCTTTTCTCAAGAATGAAATAGTTTCTTCCTGGTGATGTTCTACACTGCAATAATCTAAAACATAAAGGTATTGTGGAGAAAACATTTACCTGTGGTTATTGTTAATTGTTCTGTTTTATCTTCTGTTGGACAAAAACTGGAATATGTTTCTTAAATGCAATTGTGGAATAAGCTTTAAAAGCCAGGACTTGTAAACTTGTTAGCCTTTGCTAAAACTATCAGTAATCTCTCCTCTATATTTAGAGTAGATAATAGCTGTGATACGTGATTCATCATGCACTGTCTCCTTCATTATGCAAACACAAATATACTAAGATATGGTAAAAGCTGAGATTTGTTTTTTGCCCTTTATTCTGAATGCAAATACCTTTACATTGCTGACATTGAGGAATCCCAAAGAAATAATACAAATAAAGAGAAACAGATATGAGTAGCACATTAAAAATCATGCATAATTCAAAGGTTCCATTCTTTTTTCAGGAACAGAGTGATGTGAATGGCCTCTCATGCTTTCAAATAGTGTAAAAAAGATTCAAAAAAAAATTCACAAACCAACAAGAACAGAAAAAAACCATAGCATTCAAATTATTGCGGCTTCTATGAAGTGACAGGATCCATATAAATAGAGCAGGTATTGGTGTCTGTTACAGTTGTCAGCATTTGTATGAAAAGTTCTGTTTTCAGTTGCTTAAAACCTTTATAAATCTGCAACAAAATTGGCACTTTTCTGAATGAAAATTCTGCCAGAGAAAATTCCCTACATTTCCAAATTCCTTCATATTAGACAGCTGACAACATGGTGATTTCCTAAGAGGAAACTGTTATGAAACACTTTGTTTTATTATGGCAGAACAACTTTTTTTTCCTGTCAAACATCAACTCTTGGAAAATTTCAAAACTGAAACGTGATCTTTGACAGATAAAATCTTTTTTCTCTATCAGAGAAAACTCTTTTAGCCAAGTAGCCTGGCTTTTGAAAAGTTGCTTATTATTCCAGTTGCAATCAGACCATTTACAGGGGCTAGAGGGATCAACACAAAAAGATCTGGTTTTGCTCTAATCTTACTTAGAACCTGAAATGGAATGCAAGGTTTCCGACTATTTGTTTCCCTATCTCTGAAACTAATAGGCTAGTCATTACAGAAAGTGGCAGTCTGCTGTTGCTATCAGTTAATTGTAGTTATATGCAAGAAAGCTCTAAATAGCGAAGTCTGATTTTTGATATTTTGTACATCAATGGTGAGGCTTACAATAGGATATCACATGTAAGCTTGGACCTTCATTTTTTCATTAATGTTAGATTAAATATTAACCTCTCATGGTGAAAGTATTAAAGACTGACCCACAGTCAAGTGATTTAAGAACTGCTAGAGAAGTGGACTTCTCCAAGACTGATGGACTGGTGACTGATTGCATCTAGTAAAACTTCTGCCCAGTGATTTACACACACACAAAAAGATCATCTTCCTGCATTCAGATGATGCCATTATGTCTGCTTTTTGCTTTTACTTTCCTGGTGAAGACAATAGAGCTGTTCATATTCAGAACTTAGCCTTCCTGCCTTGCTGTAAGGGTTTTCTCACCCTCTGAATGATGTATTCTAGGAATCTGTTGATTTTTGTAACACTGAAAACCCTGGCAAAACTGTTACAAGC
Source organism: Heteronetta atricapilla (assembly GCA_011075105.1). NCBI lineage: Eukaryota > Metazoa > Chordata > Aves > Anseriformes > Anatidae > Heteronetta > Heteronetta atricapilla. Next base: position 12,748,067 of record CM021741.1, read on the forward strand.
AGTGCAGCTAATGTGCTTTCAATTTTAACACAATTGTCTTTATAATAATCTATATGTAGAAAAATATTCTTGAACCTCAATCTGCATACGAAGAACATAAGATAGATTTTCTAGAAGTGACTCCAGGATGACCTCATAATATTTTTCAACATACAGGACAATTAACTCCTTGTTATTTGAACTCAGAATTTTGGCAGCGCTATCTACTTCCAGTTTTAATTTTGCCTATTTGCTGCTGAGTTTTGTGCATTCTGTGAAATCTGGTAATTGCAAATAGGCATTCACCTGTGTTCTACGTTCAGTCAGAATGTGCGCTTCCTGCAGGTTTTGTATTTGTAATTTATTTTTAAAGACTTATTTTTTGGAGTTTAAAGTAAAAAAAAAATCAAAAGCTAGCAGTTTAGATCTGCCAAATATCTAATTCATTTTTATCTTTGCTGTATGACAAATATACACTATGTTCTTCTTTCTCCATACTGAGAAATATTTATGCTTCTGTTGTTTTTCAGAATGTTCCTTACATACCACATGAATGACAGTAACAGAATTTGGCTTGTCAGCTGCACATGCTTGTCTATTATGAAGTGTGGCAAATTACTTTGCTCCTGACAGAATACACAAAAAGTGTCAAACATTCTATTAAAACTACAAATAAAAATATTCACAAGTGTAGTTTTTATAGGCTCAGATTCTCCATAAGGAAAGGACAACTGACATCAGCCACTTCAAATAAATTATTGTAAGCATAGCTAAGTAGACTGTAGTGTATCAATTTAGAAAATATTTTTGTATATTTTTTGAGTTTATTCAGTAACCATTCAGTTACCCTATAATAATAAATGATGTAAGAATCTTACGAGTCATTAAGGTTGGAAAAGACATCCAAGATTACCTGGTGCTTGTGCGACAAGCCAGTTGAATTTCCATATATTTTTAATTTATTTTCTTGCACAACTTTTTTATTTTACATATTAAAATTATTGATGTGACTGCAACCCACTTTTCAAATACAGAAATTGAAATGCTTCTGTTGAGATTTCTTGAATACATATTTGTAGAAGGTCTAAGTTGAAGTCATGGAACAATATTTAGGGTTGATTTCTTCAGAAAAATCAATTAAAAGACTGTACTGATATGTTGCATTTAAATGTTTGTATCTAGAGATTTTCAGTTGTGCCTCACAAGTGTCCTAAAATTAAATATGCTCACAATCACTCGATAGTAGAATTTGGCCAACAAATTTTCAAGTGCTGATTTAATTACTTTTTTTTTTTTTTTTGAGTTTTGCTGTATTTGGATATATATTTATCTTTTGTCTAATCCTGATTCTCCTTTAGAATTAAGTGACTTTTTATCTGTCACTTTTAGGTACCAATTCTTAAAATATTTATGAATGACTGATTTTATATACTGACATGTCCTCATGCTGAGGACAGCTAAGTACCTATGAAATATTTTTCAAGATGAAGGAAGAATCAAGTTTTTAGTGAAGCAACAGAATTTTATCTTGGCTATTAAAGTGGGACTAACACATATAAAAATGTCTGAACTTCTCTATTTATCACTACTTTTCAAAGCATTCAGCCGTTGCAGTATGAGACAGTTACAGCCACTGGTTGCTAGCTCTACATAGGTATCATATTTGTAACCATTAATATGCAGACAGGAGATGATTAAATGTTCTTGTGATAAAATTTGACACCATATTATAAATGAGAATGGAAAATGAATTCATAACCATAAATCATGTATTAAAGTATATGTGACAAGCTCAGACTGATGAAGACAATGCAGAAATAGCATATACTGTATATGCCAGTTTCATGATTAAAAAAAAAAAAAAGTAGGATCTTGGTACGCTCTTGTAGTATTCTATTTTATGTCTGGTTTCTGTTTCCATTCACTTGAATCAGCTGAAAATAACAACAGAGGTGTGGCTATGGTGCATCTAAATGTTAACGTAGATTCCAATTTGATGACTATCAGTCTACATTCTAACATTAATTAAAACCATGAAATATAGAAAATTCTTCTCCAGAAAGCTTAAACATTATAAAAACAAAACTGCAATTATCTCCTCTACCATAAATAAGCACTTGTTTAAAGCTGTGCTGTAGAAATTAAGCACACATGCCTCCAGTTAACATGAAAGCATTTACAGATCATCTTGGAAGATATTTCATTGTCATTCATTCATAATAGCCATGAAGGAGCCTGAAGGGAAATTCTGAGGTCATATAAACCATCTTCTCCATCTTAAATATACAAGAGGATTGTGTGTCTAAAACTTGGTCATTTTTCCAGTCTAATACATACTTGCTAAAAAGTTTTATGAATATTCTCACTGAACTTGGGTATCTGCTTATAGAATCATAGGCTGGATAATCCTACTGCAGTGTATAAGCCATGTGAATTTAGGGACTACAATTTTTCCTAGTTCAGAGACTTTATATCATTTCAGGCATTAAATCCTGAGGTCATTTTCTCCTTTCTTGCTTTAAGCAGACTGTACTGTCTAACTATTAATGTATCACCTTCAGAGTTGGCTCAATAGGTTGAAAATGTCAGATTTATCATATAAAAACTATAGGGATGTATGTTTAACCGATAGTCCATTCACAGGAAGACTTTTGGAGTTTTCAAGAGACTATTTAAAGCTGTTGTGGAAATTTCAGACAAATTAGTGTTCTGCTCAAGTACTGTACTGTATAGCAAGAAAGGGGGGCGGGGGAGGGCTTTATGTGATCCTAGGACTGAGAGAATTTACAAATTTACAGCTCTAACTTTGAGAAAATCTTAGTGAACTTGGAAAGCATGGAAACTTTCATTAGGTAAAGATATTTATGTACTTTGTATATCTTTACACTACAGTAGGGTGCTGCCAGGAACAATACAGATTAAAGTGTGCTCAGTTACTGTGATGGCTAGTCTTTATTTACCCTGTTTTTATTATTTACTTATATTTCCCTAATACTTGAAGGTACTATTCAAGATTGTAATGGAGTGTGTTTGGTACTTGTACAAACATGGAAGAAAAGTATTTTTGGCTGAAAATATATATATATATGTTAGACTAGCTTAGAGGACAGGAGAAAAAAAAAAAAGGCATGGGAACAGGCACAAGCAGATAAAACAATTTGTCCAAGGTTGCAAAGAAGGTCAGTGGTAGAGTTTGGAGTAGAATTCAAGATTTCCGACTTCCAATATTAGTCCTAATAAATAATTCATTTAATATCCGTGTTTTTATCTGCTTCCAAGATGCTCATGAGTGTGCTCGGACAATCTCAGAGTCATTCAGTATTCATTCAGAAATTCTTTTTTTTTTTTTTTTTTTTTTTTTTAAAAAAAACTCAAATACTGTTTGATTATAACTATATAACATTCTGATGTAAATTCATGTTATGCTGACCAGTTGTGTGGGAATGTAAGGCCTTTCTCTTCCATAGGAACACCTCATCTATGCTATTAGACCCCCCAGATGCAGTGAAGGAGTACAGAGGAAGAAAGAACCAGGGTTTCTCAGGAAAAGTGAAATTATAGTTATGCTTAAAAGCTTGCAAGATGAAAAGCATATTGTATTTTCCTTATGAATAGTCAGTGTGGCACATTTTATAAAAATAATTCACCTGAATTTATGTAGAAATGATTTTGAATGACCACATATATATTGTGAGAATTTGTTTTCTTGAATAGCAAGCTTATCCCATCACTTTTTTCAACTCTTTCTCCTAGAAATGCTCATCTACTGAATAATGAAAAATATTGTAACATGAATGAAGTAAAATTTCTATTAAAATTAAAATGACTATGCATGTAAAATACTTTATTCCTTTTATTCTGATATTTTATGTATTAAACTGTGCACTGGCAGTCTGAATTAAATTTTATAAATGCATTTATGTAAACCTGTAGAAAAATGTGGGAAAACTTGCAGATGACATTCCCAATTTCTAACATTTCCCTGTTTATTTCTAATGCCCATCAGCATTCTTATTTTCTCTCTTGGAAGATAAAATATTTTAGCACTTGAATAATTAAGCTTAGGGAAAGTTTTCTGATATTTTATAATACAAAATCCTCATTAATTAAGTAATGTTAAAACTGACATTTTTTTCTCAATTAAAAATGAAAGGCAGGTGGCTAAGGCTGTAAAACTTTACTGACCTGAGTGAATCCAGTTCACACAGCTTGAGGATCTGGCCTTTGAGGTACTTGATTAGCCAAGAAACAGCCCCTAATTTCTGTCATTGACAATTTTCAAGAGTTGTTCATAAAACAATACTTCAGCAGAGAAAAATCCCAACTCCAAAACAGTGATTACTCTGTATCATGCTCTGTTGTAGGGCATAGTGAACGGAGAACCTATTAGAAGTAAAATGATGAAAATCACCATTTTTTGGTATAGTGGGAGTTTCATTTCACATATCAGGAAATTATTTCCTTGCGAAGTTAGAAGAAATGAGGACCTCTCTGCTTCATGGGGCTATATAAAACTATCTAAACAGGAAAGTAAAAAACAGAACCACTAGTTAAATAAGAAAGTTTTGTTCACACCTTTTTAGGGGGCCTATTTTCTAACCAAAATGTATAATCACCATAATCACCATTAAATGTTTCCCTGTACATATCATGTAAATACCAATGTGTAAAACTATACTTTAATTGGAAGACTGTTTTGATCAGTGTATTTATAAGCAAAGAATGCTCCCATGCTCAAAAAGTGTATTTAATATTTTTTCAAGGGGAATTTAGTTTGAAATACTTGAATATGTGATAATCTACTACAAATGTCATTTGTTTGCCTATGTGGTATTTTAGAAATTAATATAACAGTCAAAATATAAAATATAAGTCAAATTATTCTGTCTGTGAATATTATTGTTTCATTTCATATCTCAGATATAGTTATTAAATTAAAACAGTTCATTAAAAAATCTTTGTAATGCCACATGGATAGACTCTTTAATACAGAACAAGTTACATTGTTTGATTTTTGCTTTATTTCTTTTCTAACTGAATACGTTTTAAACTTGGGTTAAATCAATACAGCTAAGGATAATTTAATGAAAAGAAGCCACAAATTGTATTTTCTTTCTTCTTCAAAATAAATTCATTTACAAGATTCTTTATCTTGTTTAAAACTCAGCCCAAGAGATACCAAATAATATTTTTTAATGTGGAAAAATAAACTCATTGCAGTGGGGAAAAGTATAACAGCATTGATAAATACTTTCTAAACATCAATACTTGTTAGCATTCCTTTAACTGTGCTCTGCTCCATTTTAATGAAAATTTTACATTAGTTCTTAACACTGTAGCACTATTGATTATAAAATATTATAATTTGCTGGTTGAAAGCCCTGTTTACCCAAATATGTAAAAGCACAATCTGCCATGAAAACTATGAAAAAATAATAATTGTAAATGAGATAAGTAAATTCCAGCTAAGACAGTAATTTCACAGTACTTAATCAAAAACAATCACCTACAATGAAGCTTGAGAAATTCCTGAAAAAAAGTTGAGTGACTATTATTCTATTAAAATGCCTGCATAGAGAAGGTGTAGTACTTCAAGAAATTTGGTGACCTCTTCCCCTAAACGCATATATTTAAGAAAAAAAAGGTTAGATTTTAATTGTAGTGAATTATAAATTATAACTTTATGCTGACTTCTGAAATAACTTGTAAAAATATAAAAGCATCTTGTGTAGTCACATCTGAGGAGAACCTCTTTATTCTTACCTAATTAAGGACTCTAGTAGCAGGATATTCCAGTTATTACATATTACATCTTTATTACATATTCCAGCTTGAAATATGTAATAACGAAATCAGAAAGCCCCATGCTAGTGATGCTTATGCTTCTGTGTAAGATTCTTGGGCGTCTGTTCATAGCTAATAACTAGAGAAGCATCATGGCCAAATGTCGGCTTTCCCATAAAATAGCAAATATTCTGCAGAGAGTGTGTTTGTTTATGCTCTTCTGGAATTGATGTTTTCAGGTTGCTGGGCATTTATTAAAAAAAAAAAAAATACTTAGGCAAGTGGCTGCTGGTATTTAGCCTTCACCTAACAAAAAAAAAAAAAAAAAAAAAAAAAGAGAGAAATTATTTAATCATTTCTTTTTTTGGACTGTTCACATCCTGGGTTAATCATATTCTGTTCAATCAAAAGCATTAAACATTTTTTGTTTATGCATGGAGTTAGTTGTAATCTTAATGAAAAACAGTTTTGAAACCATTATTCCAATAACTTTCTGGATAAGGTGAAGTCCAAACAGATCATGGTACACAAGCACAGAAAGAACAGCCATGAGGGTTTTTACTGTCTCTTTCCATATCACCTCCTAAGGACATGCTGAGGCCATTGAATTCTAGCTATATCCAAGTAAACCTGCCCCCTGGCAAAACTACAAGAAAAATCTGGAGATGTGGAGTTATAAAATGGCAAGCATCTTTGTTATTGTTATGCAGAAATAGTGTCAGATTATGGACAAAAAAAAAATCAGGCAAGGAAATAAAATCACTCACAAATTTGTATTCATACTAGGAACAAAATTCCTGTCATTGATACCAAAAAGTTCATGGGAATATGATACATTGGCTGGGGAAGAAATGGGTTGACTGAGGACACAGAGTTGGTGGTGAGGCTGTCAGAGCCCCTCTCCACAGTCCTCTATAGCCCAAAATGTGTGGAAAAAGTAAAAGTGACATCAGTGAGAGTCCCAGAGCACTGCAGGTACGCAGACAAGGACCATTTCTTTCTCAGAGAAAAAGTCTAGTAAAGGATTCCAGCAGGTGTGGAGTCATTTTGCCACCTCTTTCTCCTGATTCTCTGGTATCTACTGAGAAATGCTGAAGTACCTCAAATTCTAGGATAAAATTCAAATCTCTTTCTTGTTAACTGTTTTAAAACTATTTGTATGAAATGCACTGTTTATTCCAGACTTTGTACTACTTAATACTAGCTTGTATTATAAGGAGGAAGAGGCAGCTTGGAAGGGCAGTGCATTTTATTTACTGACTACTGTTATGCTTAAGCAATTCCACTAAACTCTGTGGGCCTACCCCAAACTTTGCAAGTTACATATATGTAGATGACTTCGCATGCATTTGAACATGATACTTGATCTCTTGAGGAACTGAAAGAATACAGGTGGTATCCTATATTCCTTCTGGAGAGTGGAATAAAGTGTGATGAAATGTATAAAATACTAACTCAACTCCCATAAAATCTGTGCTTTTCTTCACTTCTGCAGGTATTAGAAAAAGAACATTGCTGGAATGGAGCAATTACTTTTTACGTTAGCCTTGCTTATATCCCTTGCAAAAATACCACAAGCAGTCTTTTATAAACATTATTAGAAAACAGTGATTTATTAAAACTGTTCCTTTTCTGCTTAACAGCTTCTAAATCTTATAGTAATGAGTATCAGTACAATTTTTTTGTGTGTTTTACTTTGCATTTTTGACATTGCAAAAGCAACTTCACAATTTAAGCTATTCTTTTAAAATTTACATGGAAATGTTTGTTTTCAAGCAACTTTCATAAAAGTTTAATGAAACTGAAGCTGTTAGATTCAGCTCTTTTTTCTTATGTAAAGCAGTCTGACTTTTGGAACACACAGTATGTTTACACTTCAACTTGCCACAGCATATCAATTAGTAAACACGCTTATGAAATTGTCCATTTAAAACAACATTTTTATAGAACATGCAGCCTCGTAAATCACAGGATGCTGACAACATGAAATGCCAGCTGTGAAATGAGAAACTGATGAAAATGCAGTAATTCTGGATTTTAATATAATATAAAACATGTCAGCAATATTTGTGAATAGCAGCTGTCAAGATTTCATTTGAACTGCACATATTATGGTATTTCTATATTCTGATCTTTTCCAATAATTTAGACCTTCTTCTCCCCCCTCCAACCTTTCTGTATCACAAGCTTTGCAAAGATTGGAGATTTCTATAAAAATTTTGACTGAACAGCATGAAATGGATTGTCACAACATTAAAATAGAAAGACTAATTACAATGATCATAAAAATGTGAACTCAAAAGCGCCATACACTATCATACTGCTATTATTTATTTTAAAAACAGTGTAAATTAAACTTCAGAAAAATGTATTTCATTTAAAAATGTGATGGGTACACAGGAAGCAATGGAGATTTCTACTGAACAAGATTGTGGTCTACATAGTCTTACTCTACAAAGAAATTCAATAGATTTAAATGGATCTTACTGTAGTGGTGTAGATATGGAAGTAGTTTTAGGGTCAGATCAACAATGTATGTAATCTAGTATCTGCACAGGGTCTTGCAGTATTGTATACTTACTGAGAAAACAACAACAAATGTATCCAGAGTTAAAGGCTAGAATGCCTGAAAGAAACAGGTCTTTTTGAGGTCCTTGTTACTGTGTACCCATCAAAGCTACTAGTCTGCAACTGTAAAACCTTTGTGGTTTTCTTGTATGTCCATGGAATTAGAATTATTTGGATTGGAAGGGACCTTTAAGATCATCTATTTCTGAACTCGGCTTTTTGTTTCCATCATCTCCTACGTGCTCAAGAAACTCAAGAAATACTCCTGAATTTTGAATGTAGTTTGAAATTCTGGTGTTCGGTGAATGATATGGTCATAACTAAATGAGGTGCCTCTAGAATAAAGAATGTATATTCAGATATCTGTCAGCAGAGGTGACCCAATTTGTATCGCGTTCGAGGAAGATAGAAGTGAATTGCTCATGTGATTTAATATGATTTGCTTAAAAAAATTAGTGTCTAAAAGTATTTAACCCTATTCTTTGAATAACTATAAGGAAACAGCATTTAACAGTTGTGCAGTGAAGTTGTGATGTATGGATTTTGCCCCATTCAACACATTTTTTAAGGATTTTTTTTTCTCTTTGAGAGTACTAGAAATTCTTACATTTAGCATGTTTATGTTTGTCTCTGTTTCTTCCATCTACTTTACTGTTCATATACTTGTAAATATCCATTTAATTATTAGGAAGATAATTGAATCATAATAAAAATGAAAAGATTTGTTCTCTGGATAGTTTTTCAAAATTTCAAGAACATCATTCCTTGTCACACAGTGCATTGGAACATTGGAAATTTGCTAGTTTTTTGACTATAACTGCTTTAATCCAGCAAATATGGAAAAAAAGGAAGAATATATTTGGAAACAAGATCTTCTTTATTTTCATCTCCTCGTTTTATCTCTCTAAAATGCTAATATGACATAGGAAAAAAAGTTCGGTTGAAAGTACTAGTGTTCTGAACAAAAGTTTAAATATGAGTTTGCCATCCTAAAATTAATTTGATTGTTTTATAGGCTTCAAGACAATGGTTTGGAAGAGTTTACAAGTCTGGTAGAAAAATACATTTTAAATTTAAAATTTTTCTTCATAAAAATGAAATAGATTTAGAATTTGCTTATTATTCTTTATCAGGGACATTGCTGAGTCCTTTTAAATGCAGTGTTTTTCTCCAGCTCTCATATGCTTTATCCTCAGCTTTGTGACCCATAGGATTGCAGCTGTCGCAGTGGTTCATAAAAAATCTTTGATACATACTGATTGACTAGTCCCACTCAAAAATCAAAACAAATCCTTGAGATGCAGAGTAATTCTGAGCCATAAAAAGACTTTCAGAAAGGCCTTTTGTATTTATACCAGCCTTAAACAAGGACAACTTGGGTGTGTGCATTCAGAATTATTTGGAAACTTTACAGTTGAGGCTGAATGTGAAATACATTTAACTCTTCTAATATATAAATACATAATTTTAAAAAAGCAATAATGAGAAAGCTGTGTGCCTTCAGAGAAGGGAGCAGGTATTACTCTGATTCCCCAGTCACTGTCAGTTGGCCTTTCCAAGGTTTAGGTTGGGTAATTAATTTTCATCGAAGGCTTGATTTGTTGTAAACATTGTGTAGGCACAGGTGCTGCTCAACAGCATGGGGATATCAGCTGCCAATCAGAGTGTAGCTCGCTGGCTGGCATTCTGCTCCTCATCTTCTCTCCAACATATAAATAAATATGTAAAAGAAATGTAATCAAGAATTCTTTTAGGAAGAAGCCACCATGTTTTACTCAGCAGCATGATTTCATGCTCAGCTGCCAGTGATTGTAGTAAAACCCAGAGGGCAATCAAAAGAGCTAGAGAACTGTAATTTGAAGAAATGCCTTTAACATTTCTCTGTATACAGTTTATATATACTAAAAGGGAAAGGAACTTCAGCAAAAGCAAATGGCAATTGAAGATATTAAGTCACTAACACACTTTATAGAGAAAGACCCAAAATAATGTAGAAATTAATAGGTTTGCAAAATACAAATCCTCTTCTGGAATAAAGAAGGCTGGTATTCTGCAAGGCAGAGAAGACCACTGGCTGGAAAAAAATAAAATAAAATAAAATAAAATAAAATAAAATAAAATAAAATAAAATGGCAAAACCCCAAAGATTTTCCTACAACAGATATTCTATTCACTATTTGCAGTTCAAATAATTCTATAGTAAGCATTTGTATCCAGAATGGAACATACATGGTATTATACATGTGAACACCCTTTCTGCACTTTAAGCAATTCAATGCCACATACACTTTGGCATTGAAGAAGCTAATGAATTTCTGTTCAAGAACAAGTTTGCAACCATCCTGATAATATTTTGATAATTGTTTTTAGAATACTTAGATAATTGTTTTTATGATTTGCAGTTCCATTTTGGGGGAACACATGCTTGAAAATTTATTCACTTACAATGTTACTTTAATTTTCTCCAGTGTAATGGTGGCTGCTCCAACAATATAGTACCATCTTGGAAATTTGGGTTCCTTTGTCAGTATGAAAGTAGAGAGCATGTCTTTCCATTTATATAACAGCAAATTAGTAGTTTGTAAAGAAGATTTTAAGACTGAAAAAAGAGGTAGATACAGGCATATCTCATAACCTAGTAAGAGGAGAGAAAATGTTTCCTTAATAAAAATAAAAATAAATCACTAATACAAGAAGCAATTGGAGCAGGATTTTTAGTGTTTGGATGGCACTCCAACAAAGACAGACAATAGTTAATCCAAAAATAAAGTTAGCTGAATACATGAATTAACTCTTTTAAATTCATTAACTTTTTTTAGCTTTGGAGAATATAAAAATAATACTGTGTCAAACTGAAGGTCTCATTTAAGTCTCAAAGATTTCATTTAGTATCTTTTTTTGCTGTACTGGACAGTAGCACACGTGGCATAGGTCAGTTGAAGTATGATCTCTCCTCTTTTGCAGTAGTGTAATTTCTATGAGATGTATGGCTAAGGATCTCTAGAATTGGTGGTAGATTCAGAACCATCATATGTTATACTGGATAATGAACCTGTGGTAAATGAGGAGTTATCTCTTTTTAAACTCCTGCTTGTTTATTTGTACAACAGTACTCTGGTACTTTTGCTCTCCATTGTACCTTTGGCAATGACTTCCAGAATTCTGACTGCATAAAAAAAAAAAAAAATATTTTGCTAAATATTTTTGCTCCTTAGCAATTCAGTGGGTACTCCTTCAATCATTTGTGTTATAACAGACTTTTCAAAAATATTCACAGTGTGATGAAGATTTATCATGGAAACTTTGGAGAATTTGTTTGCCCCATATGAATAGATTTGGTCTCACTCCAGTAATGTTGGCATCTCTATACCTTTTTTGTTGTTGTTGTTGTTCTACTTTACATTTTAAAAGGTGACAAAAGCATTGATTCATGACAAGTTTGTGTAGTGACATATTTTTTTCATTTCAGTAATTTTAATGTTCTGCTTACCTTTTGAACATTTCTGTTCTGTACTGAACATTTTTAAAGAATGACCAAAAGTGAATTGAAGTTATGTCTCCTGAGTGAAAGTAGCTAGTATGTATATCTCTGATGCTTATTCCAATTGCATTTTGTTGTGTTTATGTTTTTTTCATTTATTATATTACTCCCTTAGTATTGGGAAATTCTTGAAAAGCTCTTCACACAAGGATTAAATCTAATTATCCTGAATAATTTTGTATAAACAACATTTTACCTCACCATCCTGTTCTTCTGTATCATGTATGCTGAATAGTTTATGTTTTAGCATAAATCCTTCTATAATCTCATTGGTACATTTCCTATTGTAAGTTCTTCTTATCCTTTGTAGACCATCTTTTAAACACTCAGGGGTCCTTAAGAGAAATTTCTCTTTTATGCCTTACCATATCTGGTTTTTTTTGCAGAGCCTTTGGAAAGGGATGTCTTTTAAGGAGTTTAAAAGGAGTCCTCTGGATTATCTCTCTGTATCTGCCCATGCAATACTTCAAGGAACCCAAATAATCTAATAAAGCTGGGTTTACTCTCAGTCAGTATATCATATTTTTCCATTTGCTTAGAAATTTATTTATTTTTTTCAGTTTCCTACAAATTTACATAGTATAGAGGTCAGACTTGCTCATCTGTGCTCACAAAATCATCCCTGGATCTCGTTTAAAAATGGATGTTGCATTTTCTACCTTCTGTTCATCTGTTGAAGGTGATTTAGCTGATAGATAACACATTGCTCCTAGGAGTTCAGCAATTTCATATTTAATTCCTTTAGAACTGTTAGGTGAGTGGTTTCTTGTACAGTCAATTTTTGATGACTTATTTTATCTGTATTTTTCTAAAACCTCTTTTATTGACACTTCAGATTGGGGCAGATCCAGAAGTCATCAATTTTTGAAGAACAGCTGTGTTGTCAAGAATCTCCCTAACCTCCTTCATAGTGGAAAGAGTCCGTTTAGCTTTTCTATTGTGGTCTTAACCTTGCTCGAGTTCTCTTTTCATTCCTTGATCTGTCAGCCCTACCAACTCTGGCAGGCTTTCTGCCTCTGATGCATTTGAAAAAGCTTTTATTATTAGCTTTTATGCCTTAAGCAAGTTTCTCTTCAAAACTTTTTTGGTCTTCATTGTTGTGATTTTATATGGAACTTGCCAGAGTTCAAATGGAAAAATTGATTGCAAAATGATGACAATGTTGAAAGAAAAATTTTGATTTTCTTACTTATTGTACATCATTCTCAAGTCCCTCCATTTCTGTTGACATCACTATGCTTCTGTGAAGAAGGAATGAAAACACAGGCATCATTATACAAGATCTTTATCGTTATACAAGATCTTTCTTAGATAGTCAACATTAAGTCATGAGGAGTAAGATCCAGCAGTGTCTGAGAGATGGAGTAACCTAGCTGGGGGAAACATTTTCTTTAAAGTATGTCATCTATTTTCTTTTTTACTACTTTTCCACTTTCTAAAGGGATAGCTTAATGATTGGTCATAGGAGCTTTTCCAGCTTATGACTGTAGAGACATAGTCAATGTTTTTCATACTGCTTGCAGATGTTGTATGGAGACTACAAAGTATTCATATGATAATTAGGTAAGCTGGGATTGTAGGAATATGAATAAACAAGTTTGTAAATACCAATTATAATGTGTTTATTGAGTCTGAGTTGAACAAATGTTTATAAATGCTGTATTTGAGTTACATTTTATTTACATCTTGCTTCTGAGCTGAAAGTTCAGTTATAAACTAGGTCTTACAACCTCTGCCTTGGGACTGTGTAAGTAAAAGAGAAAGAAATCATTCATACATTGCCTCCTCACAATCTCTTTTTCCTCACAGCTTTTTGTATTTTAGAAATCATATTTATAGTGCCACTGTTGCATAGATATGGCTTTCTCTGGCTGCAATAACTTTTTGTACATCAAAGCAGTAGCAAGACTAAAATCTGATTTTCAAGATAAATTTTGTATAATATGTCAAGCACTGCTGAAAACTTTGGCGATGCTTCATGTGACAGGGTGAGCTGTAGTATCAAAATATTCTGAGCTCTCAACTTGAACTTCACAATTCCTCATACAGTGCTAATTTTCAGAGCTGCACATCTGTGCATGTTGTCACTCAGAGCAACACAACCTGGATTTGTTAAAACACAGAGAAATTGAAGCACTCAGGCTGCCAAACATCCTTTCTCCTCGGGGATGGTTCATCACTTTGCCTATCCCAGTATTTCATGAGGTTCAAAATTCATTTGTATCATCCAGGAGGAGGAATCAGCACATGTAAGGTACTGTCAGAATCATGTATTCTCCCACTTGGTTTTTTTAATCTCCTGGTTTGTTTCCTTGCAATTCTCCACAGTGAAACAAACTGTTGCCAAATCTGCAGTCTTACTCCTAGATAGCAGCGCTTTGTTTCTGTATGTTTTGCAGATCGATTTTTCAGGTCAGTTATGTGGTCTGATATCTACATGAATTTCTTGGAGAAATGCTTTGAAGGAATGCTTTCAAAACAGTACTTTCAGCTCATATTTTCTGCATTTAGAACAGACATCAGGATATTCAGTTTCTGACACTTAGAAATATTGACAAAATTATATTGAATCCTTTTCTTGTGTGGGTAGTTCCCAAGTATAGTATTTGATTTTGGAACTCTTATATCATATTCCTGAAATGAAGTCTACAGCATTCCCAAGTGATTTTATTTGCAGACATTCCCATACAGGTATTCTGTCATCTCTCTTCTGAGTCTTTAAGCAACTGCTGATCTTTACTGTCTCATACTGGAAACTGATTTGGAAGAAAATAATTAATACTGTCAATATGAATTAGGGACAGTATCCTCTAACCAGTGAAGCTGAACAGTTAATCCAGCAGCCATGTGAATCTACTGTTCATATAGCCATCTTTCACCAGATTTTTTTAGTTATGAAAATAAGGTTAAATAACCTTTTTGAACAAAACAAAACAACCAATCTCTGCAGAGAAGTCTAAAAGATTCAGACTGTCCTTTATATTTCAGTAGCTCTGTTTATGTTTCTATTTTCCTGGTCTTTTTTGAGAAGAGTGGAAAATTATCTTTCTGGATGATTTCAAAACACATGCAATTGATCCCCTTTATCTTCCAGTTTCTCCAAAATTATGCAGGTGTAGATGGACAACCAATACTGGCACCTGGTACAGAGAGTGTGGTGTAAGAACTGCAGAATGCAAAGTGCAAGTATAGAACATTACATATTGCATTTCATTCATTGGCTGAAAATGTTTTGGACAGCAGCAAGTGCTCACTACAGAATAGGTAGATATAGCACAGAAGACAAGAGGTCTGACCACCCCCAGCCTTGTCCTGCCATGTCCAACACCAAAGTGAACAGGGCTGGTGTCAGTGGCCACTTGGGTCTTCCCTGAGTCACAGAATCACATAATGGCTGATGTTGGTAGGGATCTCTAGATGTCATCTCCTACAAGTACCCTGCTGAAGCTGTGCCACCTAAAGCTGCTTGCCCAGGACCATATCCAGAAAGCTTTTGCCCAGAAAGTGGTAGGAAGACTTTTTCAAGTGCCCAGAAATTAGAACAAAGGCTTGTGATAATTGGGGAAAAGTAAAATAACCAAATAAAATAAAATAAAATACTAGGAATACAACAAAAGCTTAATTTCTAAATATATAGAGAGAGAAAAAAAAGTTTTATTTTTCTTTTCCTCCCTCATCCTCCCATCAACAGAAGTTGCAAAAGAGGTTAGCCATGTATGTGTAAATCACAAAATAACTTCATTAGAAATTCAGACTTAGAGCAAGCTGTCATTCCATTCAAGTCCTTTACAGAAATCAGGTGTCATGGACCTGCCAGTCCTTCTTCACAAGTCTCTGACTTTTTTGAAGGCCTGAGGCAAACACATGTGACCAGTCACTAAAGGATTTGGTAACATTCCTACAGTGCAGTAAGTCTCTACCATAGCAGCTGTTGTTTAGTGATAGATCAGTGAAGCAAAAAATTATGCTAGTATAAAAAATAGATCTTGAACCACAGCTCTCATTCTTATGCCTTTGTTCTGCATTAGTGGCAAACCTCTGGGATTCATTTATCTGTAATCATTTGTTACTGAGGGGCAGTGCGTCTTTCAGATAGTAGTGATGGAGTCACCTTTGAAACAAGTGCAAATGAGTAGAAATCATTTACCTATCTACCCTCCCAGGATTACATTTGATAACTGGCACGTACTCCAAGATCATGTTCAGAATGTATAACACAAACATAAACACCAAAAAATCATTTTAGTTTTTTAATCCCAAATTTAAAAAGGATTTTTTTTTTTTTCCTGAGACAGTTTAATTACTTTGCTGTCTGGATTTTTAATTGTTCATCTGAGAACGACAGACGCATAAAGGAAGCACCAGGAAATAAATTTTGTTTCTGTTTATACCAAGGGAGAAAAACACCTATTACGTTTCTAATTCAAAATACAGTGGAGTCAGTAAGAGTGGTTAGTAGCTTTGGATTATGATAGAATTACTGCTAGAGGATATTCCTTTTTTTTTTTTTTTTAGGTAAAACATTTTTTCTTTCCCACTCATTTTCCACAATTGAGTTACAACATGTAAGATTTTGCTCAACATAAAATTTAATTTGTGATTCACAGGTGAAGATTAGCAAGTTAAGTTTGTAAACTATCTGTGAAAGCATTACCTTTTACACATATCTGTCACTGTGAGGTTTTAGATGCTTTTCTGCAGTCTCCATCCTGAATATAAACATGCTCAGCAGAACATTTGAAGATATATATAAAAAATTACAGACAAATTACACATATGCACACAAAAAGAATTTGTTTTCATGAAAGTATTTGACCAACCGTAAAGAATTCAGATATTCTCTGTGGTTTGCAAATGAATATTACTATAAGGACCTTTACAATTACCATTCTCCCATTATAGTAAGAGAGTTTTTCTCAAAGGGGATAAATTCCAAATTCAGGAAGAACTTCAATGGCTAAGTCAAAAAAAAAAAAAACAGTTTTCAATCCCTCTGTTCCTCCAGTTTTTCCCTTCTGCTCAGATTATGCCTGATTAAGTGCTATAGATTCTCTGTGCTAAGTCCAAAGAGTTGTTGTTCTGAATTTGCCTACAATCATCTCTGGACATGCTCATGTCTGGATTAAGTTGATTAAGATTTGTGAGTAACCAGTGATTTAAAAGATAGCCAGAAGGAAAGATAAAAATGTGTTCATCAAACAGTTGAATGATGTAAACAGTCAGATACTTGAAACTGACTGCATCACTTCTACCTACAGTAAATAATATTCAGTTCCATGTCCACAAAGCAGGCTCTAATAGCTATTCCAAGGCAACAATACTTAATTTCTCCACCTTAGCTGGAAAGAATGACAAGTACAACTCTCTCACTCTCTCTCATATATATAATCATTTTATATATAGTATCTTTCTCAAGCTTAAATATATCACCACTTTAAATAATTATAATAGACAACTTACATTCAGTCTCTCACTTAAAATACCTAACAAAATCTGTGAACAGTAAGTTATATTTGTTGGCAGTAATTCCAGTGGAACTACTACATTTGAAAAAACAGGACTGCTTATTTATGTCTAAATACATAAATCCAAGCCAAGTTACTTTATGACTTTAAGGTCATGAAAAATCAAGCAACTTTCTCTTGTAATTGAAGCTTTTCACCCATTTTCCACTTCTACAAGTCTCTGAAGTTTATGGAATCCCAAAACATTTAGCCCAGATGTGGGCTTTCTCCTGTTACAGCTACAGGAGTTGTGTCACATGAGGTACCAGCCAGGTCATGTAAGTGCTGACCTGTATGAGCAGTTGTATCAGCAGGTAAATCTGTTTACATAACATGGTTGGACCTGCAGTACACATAGTCATTGAAGAGATTTTATTAATATCAAATGTATTCACTTTTACAGGAGAAAAAAATATTGAAAATATTAGTTGAGCCAAAGTGTTGAGAGATCAGGAAAATGGTATCAGGATGAGACTGGGTATTTAAAAAGAGAGGCACATTTTCATGGAAATAAGTACTAATTGTTGTTAAAGGAAAAATAGGAACAACATACAACAACATTTTTTGTTGTTTGTTTGTTTTGTTAGTATCCCATTAAATTCCAGTGATATTTTTACATTATTTTTAAGTTATTAGTTTTTGATGCAGTTGTAAGGATCAGGCTCCAGCCTGAGTTATAAAGGCTTATATGCTATAATGATAGTTCTGTATAATGATGGTTCTGTTGAATTTGGTACTTGGGTTAGGCAGCAGCTCCTGTGGGATGTGGTCATCTGTCTTTTATTTGTTATCAAACCACTCCTAAGAGAACAGCTCAGAAGAGGCATTCTGAGTTAGTATTCAGAAGCCAGAGAATGAATAATCGAACATTCATTTTTTCTTTCTTACAGACCGTGTCTCTGACCAAATGACTACCACCTTCAGAACAGAGTCTGGACGGCCCTGCGTAGTGAATGAAGTGTTACTTCTTAGATTAAATACCTTCGTGTTTGTAGAGAATGAGACAGAAGAATGCAGGAGGAGAAGGAAAGAAAAGGTTGGTTTTATCTGTTAAAGTAATTGAAAATTGCCTTGATAATTAGATTTAGTTACTGATTCTGGCTGTGGTGGATTGATTCCAAGGTCAACCTTCTGTCAGCTGCTGGACACCCACCTAGCAAGTCTGTCACTCCCCCTCCTCAGTAGGATGGCAGGGGAGAAAATAAGATGACAAAGCTCACAAATCAAAATAAAGAAGATCACCACCACAGTTACCATCACAGATCCAGCAGACTTGACTTGGAGAATTTTTTTTTTTTGCCTATTAAAATAGATTTAGATGGTGAGAAACAGAAACAAAATATCTCCCACCACCCCTTTTTCTCAGGTTCAGCTTCATGCCTGTCTCTATTCCCTGCCTCTCCAAGTGCCACAGGGGGATGGGGATATGGAGTTGCAGTTTGTAACAGTTCCTTTCTGCTACTGCTTCTACTCAGACTTTTACTCCTGCTCCAGCAAGAGTCCTTCCATGGGCTGTAGTCCTGCAAGATAAACTTGCTCTAGTGTGGGCTCCTCCATTGGCTGTAGTTCCTTCAGAAAATACCCGCTCCCTCTGGTGTGAGGCCCTCGATGGGCTGCAGTGTGGATATTGGCTCTACCATGGTCTCTACAGACTGCAGGGCAATATCTGCTGCAGATCTCAAGCGTCTCCTCCCCCTCCTTCTGTGGCCTTGGTGTTCGCAAGGTTATTTCTCACAGTGTGTTTTCCTCACTGCTGTGCAGTGTTTTGCCCTTATTCCAGAAGCAACACCAGCTTCACTGATGGGCTCAGCTGCGTCTCACAGTAGGTCCATTTCAGAGATGGCACTGTTTGGCACAGGACACCCCTGCAGCCCTCCTGCTACCAAAACTACTGCGGACACTCAATACACTGGCACAAAACTTTTGTGCTGCAAATGCTGGAAAGATCAATTAAACTAGACATTTAAATGAAAGTTTTCAGTGGAACTAAATGTGTGTTCCATTTTTTTTCTAGCAGCTGGATTTCCAAAAGGCAGTTTAATGCTTACAGCTGTTACTGAAATCATGGAAACTGTTCTTTGAATATACTCACAGCTATAAAAAAGGTAAGTGCTTTGAGCACCTCATATTCTGAATATTTCAAGTTGGCAATTAAAATTATTGAAAACTTCTGGCATATTTAGCTTTTCTGTCGTTACAATACAGCGTACAACATTAAAGAGGAATCATACTATAATATACTACTGCCAGTGGCAGTGAAACAGCAGTTAATAAAGCTTTAGAAACACTGAGCTATAACTTCATCAGAAGGAAATGGTCTCAAGGAATTTAATGCTGTTGTGCTCAGCATAGCGCTGTGATTAACCTATATACTAGAGACCATTTTGTGAATTACAAGACTTATGAATAACTTACATTTTATTGACTAAGATGTCAGTTCTGTGGAAAAGAAACAGTATATGTTTATGTAATGATGACTTCATAGTGCACTGAGAAAATAGAGATGAAATGGGATAATGCTGATACAAGGATGTAGTGCTACTCAGCTATGGATTGATGAATTGACTTCTCATTTTTCTCCTTTTTAGTACATGTTTTTATATAAACACTTTTTACAAACTTCAAGGATATATTGAGATTTGCTCTCCATGTTTTGTTTCCCTTTCCCAGAGATGCTCCTTAGCTATGTGTTATACAGGTCAGGCCGTTACATTTTAGAATCAAATCATCACAACTCCACTGAAACAATAAGTGTCAGTTTTAAGCTGTTAAGAATTAGGGTATTTTTTAGGTTACTATGCCTCAGTCAGCACTCCACAGGCTGCACGTGCCCTATATGATATTTCTAGCGGCTGTATTTTTCCTCAGAAGGAATGAGGACTAACCATTCTGTCCTACACCTTTCTTAATTTAACCTAACAAAGAGAAGGGTGCTGGTGGTAATGTAAGAAGCATGATATGTGTTAGAAGAAGAGTACTGTGTTGTGACTATGTGTATGTAGAAAAAATGATCATGAGATCCACACCTTGGATAAGACTACAATTGGAACAAGGAGCCACAAGGCTCCATTTGCCTAGCTGCACATAGTAACCTTTCCCCTGTCATCCAACATTAGTAGTAGTGAGGTAGTTAACCAAATTGTAGCAAGCTAGTTAACTGCACTATTTGAAATATCATATCCATGGACCGGATGAGCAGCACAGGATCTAAACACAGTAAGAAATAGCACATCTTCACATACACAGCCGTATCAACATTCCAGACACTTTCCAGCTGTTGCCGGATTCTTTTTGCATCCTTTCAGAGACACACCTGATTATGTTAAGTATGCAGATTGGCAAACTTCAATTTTGTTTAACAAATGTAAACCATAAGCAAATTCAGACTACAGTACAGTGATTCTATCTGTACAGCAGAACAAGTAAGAGATGGACCTGTATTATAAGAGAGTAATACTGGGAGAGTAACAATTCAAGGGGATTTTAAAAGCAACTTTCAGAATCAAAAGTTCAGTTCATTAAAAGTATCTTCAGAAGGTTTGTTAGTTGAGAAAGTTACATGTCTGTGCAATGTAAACAGATTATAACAGACACCTAGACAGATCTGCTTGTGTTTGCAATAACGTCTCCATCTAGGGGTTAGCCTACATATAGCATGAAAGAAAAGCTTTAAACAGATTCTGCAGTAAAGTAAAAATAAGGGCCTCATTTTAGTTTAACTCCACTGAAGCCAGAGGTATTGTACTGACAGGATTCGGGGGAGGGGGAGGGGAGAGGAAGGGGAGGGGGAAGTAACTGTCTTGGTACATTCGAATTCAGAAAGTTAAACAGAAAACACCTCCAGTGTTTCCTGGAGTGTTTACTCCTAAATTCTTTCTGTACCAGGGAAGAAAAAAAAAGGAAAGAAAAAGAGAGAGACAATAAATGTATTGTATTCCCTTTTAGGAAGTTGTACTCGATATCTTTCTTACAGGGTATTCTCAAATTTAAGCTTTTGTTTCTTAGACACAAATTCAATAGTATGCATATGATTTGTCTCACTTTTTCACCATCCTACAAATTACTGCAGCTGTGCTTGTTGTATAACAGAACTAATTTTATTAAGGTAAAATTTCTTTAGAAAATTCTTCCTGGAATCCCTGACATACTTAGCACATTTGGTTGAAAAAGATTATGTGTAGAAACAGCACTACAGGAATTAGAATAAGAAAAGAGCAATGAAGTAGAATCCATCAGTATGGTGTTGTATAACACTGTTGCAAAGACAGAGGTAATTTAGAAGTGGAATGTCCTAGCATAAGTGGTGATTTTAATAACTATTCAACAGTGAGGGTTTTAACACAACACGACCATCATGACTTAAAAGTAATATGCTCAAATACTCTGTACCCTGGAAAAAAAGAAATGGTCCATACTGTTCTTCCCACAGTAAGACTGGTGAGAGAGATAGATGTTTATACTCTCCTTTTCATTCATATCCAAAAGTGCATGATCAGCTTATCAGCAGCCCCTTAATGAAACAGCCACCGAATGCAGCATGAGCTGGGTAGTCAGAAATCTCAGTGTGCCCATCTTTTTCCAACTCCAGCTGCCCCACTACTGTTTGAAATGTTAAGCGTGCATATGGTGGAAGAGCCATCTGGTGCTCAGTGCAGAGCATTCTAGACTTCTTACTTGAGTCCTACACACTTTATTCCGATTGTTTACTTTGAAACCTTAAAATTAACCAAGGTGGCAGTGTAGAACTTTTTGTTATTGTTGTTTTTCTTTTTTTCCCCTTTTGATGCAATGTAATAGATTTTAATGAATTGCCAGTGATTTTAACTAGGGGGTTTAGTACCAAGAATATTGATACTATCTTAACTCATGTTTGTAAAAGTGTCTCCTTTTTAAACATGACTGATAATAAAATATACAAGGAGGAAACAAAATACTTGAATATGCAATGGAAGAAAAAAAAAAAAAAAGATTTATTTTTTAACTGTTAGTCTTCCTAGAAATAAGTATGCTTTTCATCTCTTAAAAACAGAATTATAAAAATGTAAGTATAATTCTACCAAGAACATGAAAAAAAGGACAGAGAATTACATTGATCTTTTATATAAAACTTACTATTATTCATCATGTAGTACTGAAAATATTGCCACTGATCAGATAGTCCAGCTACAGTGACTTATTTATTGTATGGATGCTTCTAATCCTTCAATCTTCTATCTCCTGTCTTTGTATTTAGTCTCTGTGCTAAATCAAAACTCCACTAACACAGATTAACAGAAGTCTAACTTCTCTTTTTCCCATTGAATAGCAGTGTTACCTTTCAGCTGACTCTCAGTTTAAGAAAGTCAGTTGGGAATCATTGTTTTACCAAGATGTGCTGAGCCTTGGGAAAAAGAAGGGTGAACCTGCCCCTTACTCCAATTTCTGTCTTCTACCATTTGGTATAGTATTGTCACCAAAGTTCTCTTTCTAAACACAGGAATGTATGGAAAAATCTGTGTTGCAGGTATTTCTAGGCTTTCCTTGAATTCCCATCTTTTGTTTAAGAATCTAATACATTAGCTGTATCTCCTTTGAAGAGTCTTTTCACAGTGAGAAGAGGGCAGTTATGTAATATATGCAAAAAAAATGCTTTACTTAACAGTCATTGCTGTGACACATACAGATCCCAGACTATAGATCACAAAATGTTTTTACTTCAGGCTGTGCTAGATACATACACAAGCTGTTTTATGACCTTCTTTGTAGGCCTAATTCACTAACTAATTCTGTCATTGTCATGAGGATGGTGGTGGATGAGCCAGCACTCCTACGCTGAATATGAAGCTATTATTTCTGGAAGGTATCTCACATTAATTAGGAGATAGGACTGAGTGGCAGAAGCAGGAAATAGAAATAGAAAGTATGAAGAAGATAGAGGTCATGGTCAGCTTATATAAAGAAAAAAAGAAGCTGGAACCATATAATTTTGCTATTTATTTCATGCTCGTTATCTTATTTAGACCTTTATTGCAGAACGGGCACAAGTGTTTTTTGATCCACAAAAACCTTTTAGTTGGAAGCACTGACTTTTCAGTCTGTCTGCTGAGGATATGTGCCCTGTAATCAAGGCTGTAGACAATGAGAAGCAAGAGAGACTCTTGGCCCTTACAGACATCCTGATACCCACCCACCAAATGTAGCTGTCCTGAACAGCATGGGAGAGAGAATATGAGGCATTTCTGTACTTCAGTGGTTTACTTCGCTAGATGGAAACATCAAGTACAATACATTGTTCTGTGAACTGACCGCATTTCACTCTGCTTAGGCATACTTCTGGCAACTGCCTTAGCTGCCTGGTGGTCAGTGCATATCCCATTTATTTTTTGAGGCTTACTACTTCAGGAGACACATACCCTAGCGTTTTATATGAGGATGGTTTTAGTAGGGAGGATTCTTAGGTTCATGACCTATGAAATATTTGTTATTTTTAGGTCTGACTGCAGTCAGGAGAGATTGAATGATTCTGCAGAAGTTCAGAAATTGGGTAAAGTCAAAGCAATATTCCAGGTTGTGTGAATGGAAGACCATAGCTCTGCCAGGAAACAACATATTTAGAGTGATGATATTAAGTAGTTCAGAAGTCAAGCAATGGTCAAGCAATGTGGAGATTTTACCAATCATGTAATGTATGGATCAGTGATTTCCAGTAACTTTATTAGGTTTATGAAACAATGTCAGAGTAGTAACAGCACCTTTCATGCCAGACATGCGAGCCCTTCAAACATATGAAATAGGATCTTTAAACACAGAAACATAAAGAAGTTGTGTTTTATTGAACACTTCTAAGGTTAGCTTCTCAGGTATGTTCTTCAAAAGCATACACTTTCAAGTGTCCACAATTTATAGAAATGAGTTTTTCTAAGTGTATCAACTGCTATATATTTTGTTGTTGTAAATATAAAGATGATTTATGGACACAGTTCCTTGTGTTGCATGGTTATATCTTATATTAATCCAAGTGAGATAATGTATCCATAGTCTGTTAATCTTATTTGATTTTTTTTTTACTCTTTGCAATAATGCTCAATTATAATAACATTTTGTGCTGCATCTGATTCTTTGCTATCTACTACAGAATCCAAAAAGCACTATTAATAGTGGGTTCAATCAATTTCTAAGTGCATACATTTCCTCTAGGTACTGATCTAATTGCAATCATAGAAGACATAAAGACACATGCTCTAAAAATGGGAGAATTGTATAAGTTAGAGTGCCAAAGACAATGAATAAACATGTAGCTGATTCTTCTAAGTGCATCTGGAATGAAAGTTTATTAACTCATAAAAATCCACATAAATACCTCTAATCAAATGCATATTTCAAGCTTTCACCCAAAATGTGACGTTTGTCGTCAAAGAGAGGAAACACTTTCCTCAACCAAACCTATATTATAGAAAACGTAGTTCAATTTTATCATGGCTCCATTTCTTTAAATGGGGATTTAATTTACAAGGGCCATGAGTGCATAAATAGAACTTAATTGCCCTGACCCACAGGAGGCTGGGTCCTCTCACCAGCCTCTGACCATTGGCACTGGGGCTCCCTTTAAGCTTAACCCTTACTGTTCAGTCCTTATTTGAGCTGTATTGTAGTTTTCCCTATCTCCAGTGCTTTCTCTGGTGTTGCCTCCTCAGTGGACCTTGTATATGTATCATAAGGCAGCTTGACTCCCGGGCTGACTTCTCAGATGTAACTTGTAGCTTGGTCCTGTCTTTGGCCCCATCTCCTGAATTGACACTGGATGCGTGCCACAAACGTGCTGTCAGTTGTCTTAGTCCTCATCCCTTTTTGCTCCTGCCTGGGCTTTCTGTTTGGGTCCTGCACCTGGTTCTTCCCATGCCTTACTTGGGACGGGCCGTGGGCCCTCTTGCCAACACCGCACTCTGCCACGTTTGGCTCCTGTGGATCTGTGCCCTGCTGTTGAGGGCACTGCTGTGCTGGGGGCACCCTCAGCTCCTGGTTCCCCTTCCCTTAGGCCCCTGCTGCTTCCTGACATAATGAAAGTGCTGTGTCTGTGTGTAGTTTCATACTAGAAAAACTATTTCATCTCTTGAAAAGTACTCTCAGCTGGGCAATAACAGACAAAAAGGCAACTATGAAGCACCTAAATTACAGTTCGTATGAGGCACCATGGCAATGTTAAATCTGTTGAGCTAACACAAAAAAGCTTAACCACTTCTGAACTGAGAACTTCTGCATATTTTTTTGTCAGAAGAGATTTGCATTTCAGTCACAGTTCTACTGCAAGAGGAAAGTAAATGTTGCAATATGTTTTCTACAGGAAAAGAAATATAATATACGGGGGGGAGGAGGAGAATCCCATCAACCTGGATCTCTCAATTCTTATCTACATTCTAACCAAACAACTTGATACAGAAAAGGTCTGATTTCTTGCAAATATAAATCAATATTTAATCTGTGCACCCCAGGCTAATTAAAATTGGTAACATGATATTACTTCCTCATAACCTGTCTGCTCTCCAAGTGATACAAGGCTGTGAGAAATATTCCAGTAAAATTTAGGAAAGCAACCTAAGCTAGAGAATAAGCAATATTTAGAGGAAGTAATATTCTTCAGATTCAGCAGCATTTTCTATATCACAGTATTTATATAAATGCTCTTTAGACAATTAAATTGTATAGGATTGTTTTAGGTGTTGGAATAAAATATTCCACATAAAATAAAGAAAGGTGGGAAAAAAAAGTGATCCTATAGTCATGGATTTTAGAGAAATTAAAATTTTTGGAGATCTCCAGTTAAAAATATCATAGTTACAAGAATTGTTTGACACTCTTAAAAAACTAGAAAAAATGCAGTCTATGGGGACCTAATTTGTAATGTTATGAATCTATTTAAGTCAATACAAAATATTTGTGTTTCACAGCAGTTCTGTAAACTTGCTAAGTTGCAGTTTTCTAAGTACTTTCCTGCCCATTCCGGATAAAACATGGAGGAGAGCTAAGTTAGTGGAAGGATAAAATGGGCCACATTTGTACAGTATCTTCAAGAAACTCAAAAATATTTTTGAGATGATGAAATAGATTTCAGGTAGCAGGGTAGTATATTTCTGGACTCCGAGGATCATAGTTACTCTCTAATGTGCTCTCCTAGATATCGAGAAGAGTTTCTTTGAATCAGCCTGTACTAGCAGTCATCATGGCTGTGTTGCCTTAATGTGCTCAGAGTACATACAATTCTTATCCCAAGAGATCTTGTACTCAAAATCCATGTCACAGGGTAAATTTATCAGGTTGCAAAAGAGTCTAACTGCATTTCTAGTTAGAAAGAAAGAAAATTATTATAATGCTTACTTTTAAGCTGGTGCAAAATAGCTTTAGTGTTGTATGGGGTCTTATGAATGCAGCTGAAGTGAAAATAGCAAATTTTCACAGAAGATTTTTCTTCTAGTGAGCTGTTTTCTATGGGTTTAACCAGAGTATTCTGGTGTTCACTTTCAAGGGCTACATAATAGCTATTGAATGGATTATGCTCCCAAGTGACACCTGTTTTTCGTGCTGAAGGTATCAAATGTATTATTAGACATGTATATCATGCTTTGCTCTTTTAAGCTTGCTCAGGGCAAAATATATTTTCCCCCAAGACAGGAATGAATTGCAGCTTCCAGTTTGTTGCATGATATCTATGTGTTTGCATATAGAGATGCACACATTCTATAAAAAAAATACTGAGGATTTAAAACTTCAATGGTAGCTAAAATTACAGTCCAGCCAAAAACTTTTCAAAAGGATTAAGGTTGATACTGCAGTATTCAGTTTTGTAGCCAAGCTTTCATCCCTCTTTTGGTTACATAAATGGGCTTCCAGTATCTGTGTTCCTTGTAGCTGTGAGTTGTCATTTCATTTCCTTCAGATACACTGCACAGGAATAATTGACAGCGAAGAAACAGATAATTCAATCCTCACATGTAACGTATATTTGAGTTTAATCACATAAGCAGGCACATTAAAGACAAGGGCTCTAGTTTTGTAAATTTATCAGAGTAGAGAGGCCTTGGATAAAGTTTGACTAAGCAGCTCTTATCAAAATGCGATATGTCTTATTCTGAAATTCCTGTCAGTCTTTATTCACATGGAATGACTGCTTATAGTGGGAACAATATCTGGCCTGATGCAGGCCTGGAAATACTGAATTTTAAAATACTATTTCTCATTTGACCCACCTTCAGGTTCATTTTGCAACAAAGTTCTGCAAAGCTCTGTTTACATTACATATTTTGGCACTATTCAGTTGTATCAAAGTTATGAGGCTTAGACAAACCAGTTCTTTATTACAGTTATCAGTAATTTAAGCTAACTCTAAGCAGGGTTAAACAAGCCTCTGGTACTTAAACCAAGTCTCTGGTATTATAGCTGTACTAGTGGTTACTGTGTTGCTACTGTTGATTAAAGCAATGAAGGAAGTTATTCAGCAGTGCAATAGTAACCATTGGATACCTTCAAGAGGATAATCCAAAACTATGCTCTCCACCCATTTTAAAGGCCTTTATGTATAATAATACATAATTTAAAGTGTATAAGTAGAAATTATGAATAAAAAGTAGTTCTGCATTTGTTTTTATCATAAAAAGACAGTAAAACTAGGAGAAATAACAAATTTGCTTATTAAACATATGAATGCATATTTAAGTGAACACTAGCAAAGCACAATTTTGCAAAAACCCCACCAAAATATTCTGAAATGACCTTTCTGAATAATTGAAGATGGCTTTGCAGTTTTACTGGCACCTCCATAAACTCTGTAGGGCATCAGTGACATTTTACCACAATATCAGCCGTAAAGTGTCATTTACAAATATTTTTAAAGAGATTTACTGTAAGCAAGGAAATTATTCAAGAGCCAGGATAAATATATCTGGATGCTAAAAGTTACTTTATGATCTTAGTAATTCTCACAGTAAATCTAATTATTTTCTAAAGAAGGTATGGCTGATAGCTGGACTTTGTGCAATCTTGAATTGAATGATTAAAGACTTGATGTTTTGCCATCTCTTTCCCCCTTGTGGTTGTCTTCTGTAGCTCTCATAACTGACACAAGTTTCTGGATCATATCTTAATTGCTGCTGTTTCTTTCTTTCTTTATATATTTATAAAGAACCATAAATACCTTGTCTTCCCTCACTGAAACAGCCACTGTAGTCTGGTGTCTTACTGATTAAAGAAATCTAGTTTTATTTATACTTTTAAAGTGTCAGGGAAAAGAAAGTGATTAATAAGTGTGTTGTGCTTCTCATGGAAAATAGCCACAGATATATTCTAGGTGTAAATTGATACTTTGATAGTAGAATTTCACCCTTTATTTCTTCTTGTCTGGACTATAACTGATACGATACAATTAAAAGAGAAAATAGAGACTCTTCTTTATTTCCTTATTTTTTATTTTTATTTTTTATATTTCCTTACTTTAAATCAAAACATAAAGAATCTCTCAAGCTGGAACTACTCAGTTATACTTTTATTAATAGGAAATGTTTTCTGATATCCATAATAATGGGTAATACAACCCATGTAATTTTTAAGAAAAATTAGTGTGTATCTAGTATTCCTTACAAGGCACTTAGCTGTGTTATGCAAATTTTACTATTAATAGCTGCTGTGAGTTTGATTTCATTGCCAATTACAGGTGGTGAATAAGGAAGTACATGCCCAAATCTATGATACAGGTCAGGATAAAAATCAAACCTGTCATTTCCTCAATTCCATCTCTAACTGTCAAAGCTCTGCTAGTTAACAAGGCTAGTAACATTGGTTTGTAAGCAAATGTGTTAGACAAATTTTGGAATAGAAACCAGGCCTAGATTGTTTGTATTCAGATTCCTGCTTACAGCAAATGAAAACCAAAGACAAAGTGCAACTCCATGCATACAGATTTTAAAAAGTGTATGTGAATCAGGTGAGAAATAAAAGCTAGAAAATCTGAAGCTAGAAAACAACAATAAGAAGCACCTGATGCAATTCATACATCTGCAAATCCATGAGTCAGTCTAACTTGTGCCCTAAGACAGGTCCATCTTTCCAGAGAAAGAAAGCAGTGCAGAAAATAAGTCAGTTATTGCATGTAGGTGGAAATAGCCTTGCCAAACTGCTGTCCCTATCAATATTGAAAAAAAAAAAAAAAAAAATCCATTGACAGAATCTGATCTTGTGGAGGAGGAGCAAACTGTCAGAACTGGAAATACATGACTCGGTAGACAACATCTATTTTTATAAGCAGAATTATTTGAGATCTGAGACAGCTATAAGGTACTGAAAAAAGTGTTCTTTTGTGAGTCAACCCTTCTGAAGTTTCATTTAATTTCTGTGTCATTCTCACACTCATCCTTAAATTTAGAAATGTTATATTCATTTTTTTTTTTTTTTTTAGTTTTGCTGTAAACTGATTTGGTTACCAGTCAAGATAAATCTACAGTTTTTGCCCTACTTCTCTTTCTTCAACTGAAAGTAACATAGTCACTTTTCCTCATGACAGAGAACCTAAGTTCTGTGCATGAAAAACCATTGGCAGATTTGAAAATTGTTAGTTTACCACAGCTCTTTTTGGGAACAGCGCTGAGCAAACAATACATGTTAGTGTCAATAGGAGTCAAGCTAAGAAAGGAATGTCAAAATCAATACTCCCCCCCCCCCACCCAAAAAAAAAAAAAAAAAAAAGAGAGAGAGAGAGAATAAAAAAAAACAACAAATAGTTGCTCCAAAGTGGGGCAATTAGCAGCTAACTTATTTGTCTCCTGGTTAGTGCTAAGTACCCTGTTTCTTCATTAATATCACCACACTCTTTGTGTTTTCTCTGTCTTCACATATAATTTCTTTTTTTTTAACATTCAAATGTCCAAGCTTCTGAACTTTGATACTCATCAGTGTATTACAATCTGCTTGGGAAATCTTATGTAGTATTGAATGTACTGACAAGACGTCTTTTTGTAATATAGTGCCTAAAGAGCTTCAAATTTGCCCTATAAGTTAGGGGTAATATTGCAGTTACATACATTTAAATAATTTTTTGGTGAGTCCAGGAATGATCTGTACATGACCACTACATTTCCTGAGCCATATTCAGAGATGTATTGTATCTTCAGGATATTTATATTGATAATGATTATTGTATTTGGCATTTGTAACTCTGTGATGTGGGAGAGTGTTCTAAAATTAGAAAAAAAGTGTCAGCAAGTGGCACCTGTTTAGCTCCTGTAAATAGAGAAGAAAAAAAAAAATGACTATCAGTAACATAGTATGGTTAAGATCAAATGCCCAGGTAGTATTCTCTACCTTTTAACTTTTGTTGAGTGCAAATCAGGTTCCGTAACAGGAGATGGCTTCTTAACTAAAAAGTTCAAGTTCTTACATTTATTCTGAAGGCACTACAGAAGGAAGTGACACATGGAGAACATTAATATATCTGTCATTGGCAAGACCTCTTTCACAAATGGAATTAGAATTATTAGAGGGGAATAGGTAATTGTTTTTCAAGAGAAGTAGACATATGCAAGAAACTGCAAGATAAGTTATTGTGGTACTTGCTGCCAATGTAGTTGGACAGAACTACAATATGGGAAATAGTTATACTAAAGATGCATTTTCAAGTACAAGATTATCCTGCCTCTATAAAGACCATTTGTTTAAAGTCAGGAAATATATTTGCTCTCTCTCTTTTTTTCATTCTTCTAAATCATGTAAGAAATATGTAAGTAACAGTTAACGCTCTTACTGCAGAATTCTTGAAGTACAAAAATAAGTCTTTACCAAGAACTGTTTTGTTTTTGTATTAGGAATAGATCGTGTAAAGTAGTATTAGGTGTAGGTTATCACTGACTGTGAGGGATTTCTTAATATGGTCAAAATATAAACACCATAAGTGGAATTCTAATACTCACAAAATTATATTCAAAATCTCTTATTAATTAAATGTTTACATACTTGTATATTCTGAGACCTATAGGTTTTTGTAAAAAAAAAAAAAAAAAAAAAAAATCCAAGATTTTTTTGACACAAAAATGTAGGCAATGACTTTAGAAAACCAACTATGCATTTATTCAGGAAGAATAACCTGTTTACAAAATAGAGTTAAATGAACTGCTACATGTTTCACCTTTCTTTATTTCCACATAGAATTTGTATATATTCAAAGTATCAGCAGGTAGTAATGATCTCTGAATTTTTAGTGCAAAAAAAATATTATTTTTATTTTTTATTTCTGTAGAAGCAAAAAATCATAATTTATTGTAACGATGCAAGATAAAATATTGTGTGCTTTTTTTTTAACCTTAAATTTATTTTGAAATCTGTGAATAAAAAGTCAGGTTTTTTACCTATCGTTATACTGCAAAGTAAATGGTACCTTTCCATTTATGCACTTTTAAATTTGCATATGGAGATGAATCCCTGTGGTTTGTCTCAGTTCAACATATTTTTCATCTGATATTTAATGGCTTTCAATAATCGTTCTTCTAGAATACATAGAAGGTCCTTTGAATTGTGCTTATCTTTTCCTCATAGAAAAGTGTGGAACAGAAGTGATCAAGAGAGTCTGTTGATTTCAGAGAGAGCAATCTTGAAAGCAAAGAGGAACACCACAAAGGCATAGGCATATTTTTGTGCTCATTTCCATTGGCTATTGGACTAGCTTGTGACATTTATATCGCATTCCTGAATGATGGATGAAGAGAACATTGTTCTAGGAATAGAAATAGTGAGTTTCAACAGAGTAAAATTTATTTTGAAGGCATTATGGGGTACAGTCATCTACAACCATAAACAGAGTAGGTATCTATTGAATATCAGCGTATGTACATGAAGTCACATCATAAAATCAAGGGTCATGATTGCCTCCTGTTTTATTGTCAAAGTGCAAGAAGGTACCACTGCAAGACTACTTTTTGAGCTATTATGTTGCAGCTGCCTCCTCTCTCAGCCAAGAACTTAGCAATAGAACTGTAGGGAAAATAATCTCTCACTTTCCTTGGTGGTGTATAGCCATGTCTCTTAAGTGCATGCTCATTAGGCAAAACCTGTCTCCATATAAAAAAGCTTGGAAACATAAGAGCTTTCTTTGCCTTTTGTTCTTCAAGACTTGGGAATAAGTATTCTTCTGCATTTGGAAAGTATGGAGAAAAATGAAAGGTACTAAACTAGTCTGTGCCTTTTTTTTTTTTTTTTTTTTTTTTTTTTTTTTTTGTATCATATGTCCTGGTTGCACTCTGTAACCTTAAGCCTTTCAGGACAACAGAAAAAAGCAATCTAAGGCAATTCCAGTCCTTCTGAAGCTACACAAACTCCTCCATATACTTTTGAAATATATATATATATTTTTTTTGTAGATCTGCTGCAATGTTTCATACAATTTTAAAGTACTACATTATTCTGCATGCTGTGATTATATATTTTCTTTTACAATCAGTAACCAGAATGTGTGAGGTCTCGCAGAATTTCCTTAGTGGGATCTTCTATGTGTTATGGATCAAAGGTCAGCAAATATCTTTATTGCAAATACTGAACCCAGGAATGTCGTGGAACAAAACTTCAATCAGTATGAAGATTTAATTTATATACATTAATGAAATAAGCAAAAATATGTCTGTTACAACAGTTCAGCATGTCAATTCTATTGCCTATATTGAGTTCCTTATTACCAAATTTAAAAGTAAATATAGTCTCCTAGTAATTCCATTGTTAAAAAGTTAACAGTTCACACAGCTAGAACACTTAGGTCAGATTTGTATCATCTTTCTACCACAATCATGCATTCAACAGTGAATCAACACTTTTGTGCATAAGCAGGGATTTCAGTTAGAAGATTTAATTAAACATCTTTCCTTAAAACTTTGATGTGGTGAAAGCACATGAACGTGATGTTTTGTGATGGAACATAAACAAAATAAAACAGTTCTAATCTTTCATTTAAGAGGAGGATACCAAATACAAGAAATTAAAAAACAAACAAACAACAAGAACAAAAAAACAACACACAGACCTATAAATATTATCTTGCTGACAAGTTGTGTTCCATTATCAAAATACAGAGACAATGAAGCAAAAAACTAGCTAAACACATTATAAATATATGCTCTTTTTACCTTTCGAAATAGGAAATTGTAACTCTCAGAAATAGTATTTCTCTGTTCTGATTTAGTAGTAGTATTATTTTTTAATATATTTTATTAAGGAATGCAGACTGTCAGTGGAAGAGTCAGTGAAGCAGTGTATTTTGAGGTTTTGGTTGTGTAGCCAAAATAAGAACATCAAAGACCTAACTTATTATGATAAAGAAAAGTGAAATTGCCATCCTATGTGGAAAAGACCAGGAGGGTCTATCAGTTCTGTGCCTCCTGTTCTGAAATCTTCGTCACTAACCACAGATTTTCAAGTGCAGAATCAGAGTCAAAGCATGCTTCTCATTGACAGTTGTTTACTTGAGATTATATTTAGCATGCTAGTACTACAAATAAAAATAAGAGCAGACTAGATAATTACTGCATTCCTAACTGTTCCCATGATGAGGTAGAAGATGGAAAGGTGGCTGCAAAGTATTTCCTGGTACAGCTGCAAATAAACTGCAGTTTAACTGGATACATGTCTGTTAATTCAGTTTTACTTTACTCAACTGGTTTTCTGCATGTGGTAAAATGTACAGGTAAGATGACTTTGTTTCCAAATGAGTACAACAAAACCTGCAAAACTGCAGATTCAGTACATCTGTACCTAGGATGTGTCAGACCCAGGTGTTGTTGAATTCAATTAATATGCTAGTGATTAAACAAGTTCCTGTTTTTAATATATGTTTTATAGGTATGTTTTATTATTTCTCAATGCCTTTTATGTGAGGATCTCTTCTCCTCCTCCTCTGTCAAAATATTGTCGTTAGAATTATATGATCATTGACTATTCTGATCATGAGAACTTTCTTCTGTATTTTTCCTGCTTCAGAAATCAGTAATATAATACTACTATGAAAATTGTCATACAAGACAGCTTTCCTTTCAAAATTATGATGAATCCTATTGTAATCACCAAGGTTTCTTTATATTCAGTGTCCTCTGCACATCTTTTCTGAGTTTTTTTTTTTTTTTCCTTTGGGCTCTGATGATAAGATGACATGGAAATGAGTCAACGAATGCAGAAGGTTGTCAGAGTAGGTGGAGTAACATTGCATTTACTTGTATACCACTCCCCATCCAATGTCTCTTTTAATGGTTCTTGTGCAGCAAAAGTACTGCATAGTCAAGATCTGTTTTTCAGTGTCTCATCCCATTCATTCGATTTTGCATTCTACTTCAGTTTTTAAAAGTTAAATGTAAGACAGTTTTCATTTAAACTGAAAGAAATAGATTCACATTCATTGGCTTACTTAGAAAATACTAATGAGATAAACACAGGGTTTTGTTTGTTTATTTGTTTTATGTGTACATGCTCCAACAGAGATGAAATTATTCAAAGTTTAGTTCATCTTCTAGAGAAGAATTTCTCTCTGAGCTTGTTTCCTTGTTCCTTGAAATCAAAGGCTATAAAGTTAAGTGGACAAGAGTTACATTGGCTTATTAATAAACTGCATTCAAAGACTACATTTTCTCAGAGATATTTTAGAACTGTTACTTGCCTTGAATATCTCTAAGATGTATTTGATTCCTATTCCTTATCAAAGTGATATATGTATCTTATCAAACAATGTGACTAAAGAACATCTCCTTGATATGTAGCAGATATGCATAGCTTTGGAAAGAAGATTGACTCATGGATTCTCATTAAGTCATGATCAGCAATAAAAAACTAGATTTAACAAAAATCATAGCTTGCATTTTCTTAGTCTTCAACTGATACCATTTAGTAGATAATTTAATCCCTTTTAATTTAGCAATTCTGTTCATTATTTATTAATCTTCATATTTTAAAAATAAGTTTAGATGAATGTATGCAGGCAGTATTTTACTGGTGACAGATAACTTTTTTCTTTCAGATTTTATTTTTTATTTTTAATATTTACTATGTATAATTTGAGGTGGCACAGAGTTTAAAGCTACCTTCTCCAATGCCTCTAGGATCATTTACAGCAGCCTCTGGATTTTTCTAATCTGTGCCCATTTTTATTATTCTCTCTTGAAAACAAAGTAAATGGAAAAACTACAGTATAAGGAGAGTTCCTGCACCTAAAATACTTGGGATTCTTCCTCAGCAGGAGCAGGAAGCATTTCTCCGATGATGGTTAGATTTTGGGGTGTTTATTGTTGGTGGTGGTGGTGGTTTGTTTTTGTGTGTGTGTGTGTTTTTTTCAAATACTGTTTGCTGGAGCAATAAGACCCCCATTAATATTACTTTCAGCGCTCTTCTGCTGCTGCTTCAGCCCCTCAAGGCAAGCACTGTGATACTTGTCACGTTCAAGCTATTATTTGTGTTTATCTCAGAAAGTTATGAACATCCATAGTTCTCATTAGACATATTCAGCTCATTATTTACCATGGTGTGTCAGGTATTTAAAGCTGCAGAATGTTAATTTCTAAAAATGGTATAAAATAGTACCAATGATACTCTAATTATTTCCATGTTAAAATAGTATAATCCTTAATTCATGTGGCTATGTTTGTCTTCTCATATTTGATCTTTGTAATATTTGTATATTGGATTCCTTGTGTCTTTTCTTATTTAATATGTTTCTTTTACAAGAAGATTACCTATGTCAGAAAGATATCTTTCACAACACCTTTCTTTCTTCTTCCCCGACCTCTTATTTCTTATGTATTATAGTTAAAATTTTCCTATTTAATCTTACCCTGGAGTGCAATCTACATTTCATTGCTACCTGTGCTGTAATCATTTTTCAAACTTGTGGATTCATTCTGTGTTCTTTGTCTTCCTAAGTGATGTGCTATAGCTTACATATTTATCTTTCTCACCTTTGATTACTTTTTAGTTCATTCTTCTCCATCTAGCTTTTCTTTCTTTGTGTATTTATTTCCAGGCAGCATAAAGTCCCTAGATACCACATAGTTTTTTTTCAATTTCCTCTGTCCTCCCACTTTAAAGAAAATGCATCACATATCTTTACACGATTACGTGTTTTGTTTTAAATTTAGCAGTAAATCTGTGCTGCTTTGTACGTGATTACTCATTGTGGCTATATCTGATAAGTACCTGGTTATGGAAACTTGAAATTTCTCTTTGAGTTAATAACACTTACAAAATAATTTTATCTGAAAGCAGAATTAAAAGTTTTCAGAATGAATGCTTTCATAATTTTATCTCCAGTGGATTTTCAGAAAATACAGTTCAGGGATTTTCCCTTTCATCCTTTGAAAAATTAATAATTTCCTATGTCTTCGTATTGTTCACTTTTGAATGTAAGTAGCTAAAGGCAAAGGGTGCACCCCTAATTTCTATCATATTGTGCCCAGTCCTGTAACTTAAATTTTAAATTATAGTATTTAGCAATTATCCTATCATTTTTCTTAGAAAAGAAAACATGTTTCAGGGAAACCTGACCAAACATTAAAATGCATTCAAAATAAGATAATTCTCTGCTTTAATGTGCATGATAAAATAATAAAAAAAATAGCTACCCAAGTGCCTTTTTTAGTAACACAGTAGTGTTTCCAGTTTAGCTGCTTTCTTGGATACTTCAGAGCTTACAAAAAGCAGAAGCCACTTTTATTGTACTGCTATACTTGCAGCTCTCATTTTACCCAGGCTCGAGAGGTGGATAAAAGAAATGTTATCCAAAAAGAAATGTCATTCCAAAATTATGACAAGGTGGAAACAGCAGAACCACTAATAAGCAAGCTGTATATAGGGTGCCGTGAAAGTGAATTATTTTTGATTCAATGGTTTTAAGATTTTGTACAAGAAATATATATATATATATATATATATATATACATACATACATAATAAATAAATAAA
The DNA here is from genome assembly GCA_011075105.1 of Heteronetta atricapilla. Taxonomy (NCBI): domain Eukaryota; kingdom Metazoa; phylum Chordata; class Aves; order Anseriformes; family Anatidae; genus Heteronetta; species Heteronetta atricapilla. The sequence goes on from CM021741.1 coordinate 12,785,384, forward strand.
TAAATATACATGTATATATATAATTCTTCATTTTCAGGACAAAAGTAAATTCAAATTATGGGCAAAATCCTTGTTTTCTTCTCAGTGTTTCCTGAAGAACTTGAAAAGATTCAGCCTTCAGAAAATCAATTCAATACCACAGAAATTACAGGAAACTTGAAGGTTCAGTAGCCAGCATGGTAAAATACAATGATTTAGTTCTGGTAACTTATAACTGAAGAAATGCAAAATGAACATAAAACTTTTGAAGCAGGAATCGAAGATCAAAAAGATAAATAAATAAATAAAATAGAAAGGAAAGAATGAATAGCAGTTTTAGATAAACTGTTCCTGTCTTCCTTCCATTCTTTTGATACTGTTAATTTCTCATTTTAATACATGCGTATTTTTATGGAATTAAAATGTTATGTCAGTGATCAGGGCTAGATGGAGAAGTGTCTACAATCACCAACACAGATTTTAGAGCTTCACTAAGCTTGAAAAAAGTGTCAGATTTTTTTTTTTTTTCAAAATTTCTATGTAGGATGTAGTAATTTAATTCCTATAGCAATAGTTTCTGAGACTGACATGATCCCAGATTAGAAGGAAGCTGAGTTGAATGCAGTGGCAAAATAAAGAAACAGTTTTTCAAGAAAATGAAGAGTGCTGTGGCCTTGATTCATGACTTCTGCAGTCTTGCAGTCATGTCTCTTCCTTTTCCCCCCAGCTACTTTTTTAGGCTTTGCTTTGGAGCGGGGTTAAACATTGGGGGTTAAGCATTGAAACAGGGTTAAGCATTGAAATTTCACACTCCTACCCTACACATTACTGAACACTTTATACTTCTTTTATCATAAAAAGCATCATGAGAAAAACTACCTTATAGACAATTGCACAGGTTGGATCAACTTGGCACCACAGGCTTATACCGAGGGTATAAAGAAACACTGGGGTGCTGTGGTTACCAAAGTAGGACAGCACGTTATATATACAACTGCACTGCAGGCTTAGATTGCTTCTCAAAGCAAAACTTCAGACATATGTACCTTTTGGGTTTTGAATGACTTGTAGTGACTTTAAAGATGCACTGAATAAGATGACTGCAGGTGAAGAATGATCCAGGCAAGAGACCAAACTGAGTGTAAAGGACAAAGTGGAGGAAAAGAGAAAACAAATCAAAGCTTAACAAGTGAAGGATGTCTTGAAAACAGTCTAATGCAATATAATACATATACACGCACACATATATATAAGCTTCTCAACTGTTTGTAAAACTGCCAAGAAGAAAGTAGCTATTATTGCCACAAACTGAATGATATTAGTTTAACACTTCAGTTTATCTTTGCAATATTACGCAGGTATGTTTTAAGTTATGGAAATGAGGATTGTTAACGTGTCTGACATCTGTACTGAACCAACCATGAATCTCTCTTTGAAAGATGTGGGTGAAAGAAATAGATTGGGCATATGAGACAAGCAAGAGTGATCTGGATCAGATTACTTGGCATTGATTTTTACCTACATTTAACTTGTGTTAAGGAGGAAGATTTGGAAATTTATTCCACATGAATAATGATTTAATTCATACTGAAGTTGGTAAAAGAAACCATTGATTTCCATATGACAGAAATTAAAATAATCTATACCAATGTATTCAACATGAAAATATTCCAAACAGGAATGCCCAAAGTACTTTGATTTAGCAGACACATGATCTGTTTCCTGTAAGAAAAGATATTATGCTGATATTGCTCCCAGTTTACAGTATGGTGATCATTAACATTCTTGAAATGCACATTGAAAAAAACAGTTTTTTTCTGCCCATTTGTTTTAATAAAATAGTCAGCTGAACCCTTTTTTAAATCATGTACAGATTATATAAATGTATATTAAAAAATGAGGCTTTACAAAACAGAGTAATTTGGGGTAGGTAATAACAGAGTAAATCCTTCAGTTTGCAAGGAACTGTTTGTGAGGAAGCGAACCTCTGTTTTCATTCTGACACTTTGAGGATTCCCTGGCTTCTCTAAGCTTCATGCTTATATCTTTTAAAATACACAGAAGACTGAAAAAAAAATCCCTCATCCTGGTGAACAGTGGTGGGATTTTTAAGACCAGCAAAATCTTCATAGCATTTTCCCTTTCCCTACTGGCATCCTGCCTGGTCCTAACTGGAAGAGAATGCTTTTCTCTACTGCCCTGTGGCAGAGTAGGCTACATCAGCCGTAAGCCATCCCTGAGAGAATAATGTCAAATCTTGCCTTGAACACATTTCAACAATTACACATATCACTGTATATTTTTGTAAGAAAATCCCGTATCCCAGAAGTACTGTAAGCACTATGGTTTGCAGAGATAGCCATGTTAAACACATAGTTTTCGTAGAACAAATGAATAAACAGCTGCTTCTGTCAGGGGATCGGAGTAGTTTTGTTGCCAACCTTCTGCCCAAGGGCTTTTATTTACAAATACATATATTCATATACAAACACATGTAATATATTTTAAGTAATATATAAAACACATCAAATACATATATAAACACATATATGTATATTTTTGTCTTTTACTTTTATTATCTGGTGTAAACTAACTGTTGAAAATATCAAATGTCTATTATTGTCTATTACAACTGTGCTTGGAATCGCGGGTTCCATCTCTAAAATTCTGAGCTCTGACTTTATGAATGCAAAGGAAGTAGAGGATTCCATGAATCACATGTGTTAAGTTAAATACAAATACAATACAATTAAATACAAAGGAGATAGGGAAAGCAAGGAAAGAGAAATTCTGTTTGGAGCATATCTTGCTACAGAAGAAACACAAAACAGCCAGAGATTTAGTCTCAAGTAATGGTAGTATACAGGTGAGAAATAATGCTTTGAGTTTGTTCATCATATTGAACCAATATTATCCTTGCTACTGTCAGCTGTGCGTGACTTTTGGGCCTCAGAGAGATTTTTTTTTTGTTCTGAGAGGGACAAATACCTGCTGCAATAGTAGGTTTTCTTCTTTGGCAAATATCTCTGCTTTAGAACACTTTCTGAAATAGTAAGACTATTGAAGATAGTAAGATTATTGAAGAAGTAGAAAATTTCTGGTTTCTTTGTAATCAGTAGCTCTTATCAAGTTATTAAATACCTGTCATAAACCAAGATGTTTATAACACGAGCAACTTTATAAAAATTCTGACAGCTATATCCAAGCTACCTCTAGCAATAACAGATTAGACTGAGAATGGTGGTTTATCTGTTAAATCTTTTTCAGTGGAAGAACTAGAAAATTTTTTCTCTCACTAGAAAACCAGTCCAGCTCAACATATTTATACGCAGCTATTGAAAAGATTAAAAAAAAAAAAAAAAAAGAACTGTAAAGAACTGTACAACTAGTGCTAAACCCTTAAGTTAACAACAGTTGAAGTGTCTCTGATGAGATTTCTGCATTTCCACTGATGGGGAAATCTCATCAATCACCATTTGGTATCCAAGCATTGTTTTGATACCAGACCAGCTCTGTATATGATACTGCAAGTAGATCAACACATTAAAAAATAAAAATAATGAATAATAAATCTTCCCTTATATTAAGCAAAGATAAATTGGAGGGGGTGAGAAAGTGACAAACCACATAATCCACAATAAATAGAATTTGTGGGCATCTAAGACTACTCAGATTTGTTATAAAAAAAGTGTCCAACGAGGGGCTTGGTAGTTTTCCTTTTATCTACTAGCTTAAGAATGAGCGCAAGAAATTCCACTTCTGAATTTAACTTTTTTCTGTACAGTTTTCATCATCTGCTTATTATGCCATAACATACCTCTAGGTGCTACACCTGAACATGAATTATGCTGTAACATACCTACAGGGTCTAGATACACCTTCTTAGTCTCTTCTGCTGATTTCATTTGTGAAAGTGAGAGAATAACTTAATGGCTTGGTTGTTAGGACAGCTTCTTTTGAACTGGGAACAAAAGTGAAAGAGTTTTGCCTGTAGTCTATTTTTTTCTATGATTCAGGTGGGTGGTATATATTTACATGTCCTATGGTAGAGTAAATATTTGGTACAGGTAATAGGAGAAAAAAATAACACCCTTTTCCCATTTTTTTCTTGTATGTGAAGCAGACCCTTTTGAATCCAATACCTTGTTCATTAGACGTGAAACAAATTTGCTGATGGAAAAAGCAAGCTTTATTTCATTTACTTCTTGCTTTTGTTCAGATATTAAACTAAAGAAGAGTAGTATTCACTCAGCTCTGGAAATTACCTTGTTGACAAGGTCCGAAAGGTTTTTGGTGGTGGTGGTGGGTTTGTTTTTTTTTTCAGATTGACTGATTATTTTTTTTTGTTAACAGAGGGAAGAAATTATGATTTTTTTTTTTAATGTGACTAAGTGGTTATTTTTCAAGAAGTCTCTAAAGGAAGGTAGATTTTAATGGAAAAAAAAAAATATCATAAAACCCCAACAATATATATAGAGAGAATTTAATTTGTTCCCAGTATTTGCATAGTAACACAAGGAAGTAGAAAAGAACGACTCTGTCATATCCACAGTACAATACAGCTCAATTTGCCAAAGGTCTGACTATGAGGTTAAGAGAACAGAAACTGAGTACCCAGTGCTTTGCTTGAGTGAAACTGTAAGATTAATTTATATTTTTTTTTCCCCACAAACAAAAAATTATCTGGGACATGAATAGTATTGCTCCCCTTACTTTGAGATTTGAGAAAGCTTTTCCATACGCTTTCTCAAAATTCAAATATATGCTGGCTGTTAGGGTCCCAGAGCTACATATATTCACAGGTAAGATTACTTAGAACATAGGTTTCTGCAGGAATTCTTAAACAAGTGAGAACTATAGTATATTTCTTGATAACTGGAAAGCAGGTCATTAGCCTATTGAAGAAGCCATCTCAATTGTTGACACAGTTGTCAGAAAGTAAAATGGAGCAAGCACTGTCATTATACAATGAATTACTGTACAGTACTATTCTTTTTCATTAGGGAATTTCTTAAACATGTTGATCACTTAATTTCCAAGGATATCTTTCTGTTTCTATTGAGGTCCCAGTCCAAGGATTTCACCAACTCCAGTAGAAGGCCAGTATATATATAAATACAGCGCACGCGCACACACACACACACACAAAGTCATTTACCTTTTTTTTTTCTTTCTAATGAGCTGAATCATGAGGAAAGCCAGGTTAATGTTCTAAAGAGCTTAATTAGAATCAGGTGAGAGCTTAAAAAGGCAGCTAAGGTGATTTTAGGCAGAGCATATACGAAAAGCCTTAATTAAGAAGACTGATGGCCTTTTACTTAAGTTTCTTCAGAGTACCATTTAATTTCTCTAGTTCTGGTAGCAAAAATACTTAAAATTCCAACGTTTGTTAGTGAATAAAACACAACAACATCATTGTGGCTAAAGCAGACTGTACAGCAGCCTGTTTGTCAAGGATACCAACAGAAGCCCAGTGTCACAGGCATGCATGGAATAAAATACAATTAAATAGCAATTTAATAAAAAGTTTACTGATAATTGAAGTATTCAAAAAATTATAAATACTTCAGTGTAATTGCTTTGTAGACAGTTAAGTAGTAAATAACAAAAATATTTCATAGCTAAAACTTTTTTTTTTTTCTTACAATACACAAACTCACATGGAAATTATTTACTCATCTTAAAAATCCACATCATCGTTAAGTTTATAACTTCAGTTGGCTTCTTTTGGAGGAGGGGGTATGCGGGAGTGTTTGTTTGTTTGTTTGTTTTCCCTTTAAGAACAACAAGGTATATGAGCTATTTTAGCTGCAGGGTGTATATTTGGTGAAAGTGTTTCCTGCAGAGCTCTTCTGCCTTTCTTGTAAATTAACTGCAAAAAACATGGTCATGTTACAGTATGACATTTAGTTTTCTAATCTGTTTAATGCCATGGTTTGCACAAGATGTGTTCTGATGTGCTTTTATGTTTTTGATACTAAAAAAAACACATTAGAGTTGCAGTAGGGATTCTTTTCACAGACAATATAACTTGTAATAAATTGCATATTTCAGAAGAAATAAAACAAAAGACCTAACCTTTTATCATGTTTGTTATCTTAACAATGCAGCCCCTCCTATCTTTCTGTTTGTTAGAGCACCATCTTGAACATATACACATGCTGCATTTGCTGCATTCCCTAACATTCATGTATATTTAATGATTTAAGACAATAAAAAAAAAAAGATTAGCATTTTAACGGTCTGAAGTAGTCACTTGAGAATTTTTGTAATCAATAATTATTTATGTGTATGTGGGTACCTGTGAGTATATATACACTCAAACACTTGAACTCTTATTTTTTCCAGGGTAAAAGTATTGTCTTGTGTTTAAGCTTTATCAAAGTATAATTAAATCATCATCTTTTTTTTTTCAGTTTTGTAGTCATTCATACAAAAGACTTCATAAGAGGAAGGTAAATGGCTTATTATACTCTATCTTCTTCAACTCTTACCATTTCAGACTAGTCTTACACCTACAGAGATGCCAGATTTCTTGAAGCAGAAACAGCAGATTTTATCCAGTATGGTGTATGAAGGGAGGTGGAGGGAGCTGTGTTTTTTTAGCTCAGAGAAGAGAATGCTGAAGGATAGAGTATTTCTTTGCCATATTTCAGATAAACATAGTACATGTTTCTTCAATGAACATTTTTATTATAATTGTTATGTTAACTGGTTTGGGAATTGTCTGTCACAGAAATACTGAGGTTTGCCATTCCCTTTATGGTATATCAAAACAAAAGCCTTCAATTTTTAAATTCTTTCATCTCCTGCACATTCTTTCTATCCTTGTCAATTGCTCCTCATGTACCTGGAGTATTCATCAACATAAATTTTCTGTTGTTTTTGCAATCTACCCTCTGAAGATAAAAAATTCATCTTCTTAATGTGTAACTTCCACAACTGTATCTTGAGTCATCAAGGGACAATTCCAACCTACCAGTTTAAATTAGAACCAGTGACCTAAATTTAGAAGCGTCAGACTATATGAAATCTTGTTTAAGGGAAAGTAAAGCCATAGATGTGTACTTGAGGTGCTAAGACAAAGACACATGCGTGCATTGCCAAGTTGCAGTTTTTTCCATGGCCTCTGGCAACCCAGCTAGGTATCAAGAGCACCTTCACAGTATTTCATACAGAAGTCCTGCCACATTAATTTGTCCTCTGGCATTTCAGATAAATGCAGGAAGGTGGTACTTAGACAACATTGTTTTGGGAAAAGAAAAAATTTGGTTTTCACTCTGATGGTTTTTCTCTCACTGAGTAAGAAACTGTGGAAGTGAAATAGTCAATATAAATAGGTTAAACAAAATCTGAACTGTTAGGGTAAAACAATAAGTGAATGAGCTCTGCTAAAATTATTGAGAGGAAAAATATTTAAATACTACTAGTGGTAGGCACAGAGCCCTTCTAGTGAGTAGAACTGCAACATGAAGAGCCCTGAAATTAAAAGCAAAAACAATATTGAGGCAGGTGATGTTTAACGTAATTATTATTTATCATGGTAATTAATTACTGGTTATGTACGATACTGTGGATTAAAGCCAATAATATTTAAAATGGCCATCATTTTACATACTATTTCTTTTCCTATGATTAAAGAATTTCCCATAACTTTTCAGTTCCTGAATCAGTAATCATAACTGTTTCTCCTACAGTCCCCCGTAATTAAGAGATACATTAGTCAGATCTCACCTAGCTAAAAAAGCTTACTTTGTCTGAGCCTTCTTTCAAGTTTGTCAAGGCTGTGTCTTGCCTTGGCATTGCCCTTTTCAAAAGGGTTAGCCAAAGCAGTGTTTGTGCCAGAGGCATAGCCTTATCTAGACTAATTTTGGATAACTGAAAGGTCATAAACACAAAGAAACAGCAGGTACAATTACTGCCACAGCAGAAGGGTGCAACAAATACATATGAATACCCAACAGGGTTCAGTATTGTCTTTTGAAGTGGTGCACATAAAGTCCTGATCTTAGGAACATAATGGAAAGCAATAATTACGGCCTTTAATTTATCACTGAAATGTTAAAATAAGTCTGACAGAGTAAACATCAGTTCTGACAAAAAAAGCAAGAGTCATGCGTTTATAGGGAAAAAAAAATGAAGCCTTGCGGGGAGTTATTCTTCCACTGCTGGGCAGAAGTCACATTGACAACTCCAGCAGATATTATTATTTCCTCTTTTTCACACAATATATTTTTTTTCCTGCAATTTCTTTATTTGTACTCTAAGATATAATTGGCTGTGCTTTTAACTTAATTCAGGTAGCTTTTCTTTTCCTTTCTTGTTCTGCTATGTCACATGAGGTTGTAAAATAGCGCCCAAAGAAGAAGTAATGCTAGGTACCTGAAGTGGAGCTATACCAGTTCTTTTAAAAGTTGCTGTGTATTCACTCTGCTGAATATGTCAGCAAAACTTTATAGCTTCATTGTTTTATTTAGTCAATAAAAAGTCCCAGTTGTTAATGTGGATAGAAGCGTTTGCAGACTAGTTAAGCTCAATGTGCAATTGTTGATCTTAATGTGACCTAAGAGAAGATACCTCTTGAGACCTGATAAAACTGCAGTGTTAGACAAAGGGAAATGTGGCAATTTAAAGATTTTGCAAACCTATGGTTTCCAAACTTAGTAGAGAATCTTTCTTAGGTGAGAAAGAGAAATACAGCTACAAATTAAAGCATTTTTTAAAAAATAGGTCACTAGAAATGAAATGTAAAACATCTGGGAGATTTGTGCTTTTTCTGAACTCATGCCTTGTGGGATGAATTTGACTGCCAACAGTATATTTGTTAATTGCTGCTGTTGTGATCCAAAGAGCTTCTCAGAGCTTGACACGTACATTGAACATCTAAATTAAATTCCCACTTGATGATGTATATCCAAAGGTATCTCAGAACAGCTTTTCATATTACCTCATGAATGTTTTCCACTTGAAAGGTCGGTAGCAAGTTTTATCCTTCGCACTAATCTTGCTGCAGATAAATGTACTGTCTATACAGCTAGTGATAACACTTTACTAACTAACAACACTTTCCCAGGTTCATTTCTGTCACCATTGAAATGTGTTAGTTTATGAATTTCTGTTAGTGTAAGTTAATTCCATTTTTATGTGCTGAAAAACAGCAAGTAGGATGTGAAGATGTATTTTAGATATCAGTAAATTAGCTTCCATAAAGGTTTCTGTTTCAGTTGACTGGGATAATTTTTTCCTTTAATATTGAGTTGTGTTAGCTATGGAAAAACTCACTGGATCTCTCTGGACATTGCTTAATAAATTATGAAAGTCCAAGAGCAATGAACTACAAATATGACCTAACGGAGGTTGCAACAGTCAAAATGACTGGGTTTTTTTGCCCATTGTGTTAATATGTACTTATAAACTTGTTAATATATGTTACTACTTTAAGACCTCAAGGTGAAGGTAAAAAATAACTAGAGAAGGGTCCAAATTGAATTCTTACCAGATGTAGAAGCTTTACAACAGAACTTTGTATTCCACATAGATCTGCACTGCATTTTAGCAGGGTCACCTTCAGCTAACCACAGTCTCTTCCTGTGTCACTGTGCCTGGATAGAAAACACCTGTAGTTAGTGCTGTCTGTAGTTTGTAAGGTGATTCTAAACTCAAGTTGCAATGTTATACTTAAAGTACAAATGAGATTTTTTTGATAGCCTTTATAAGAAATGTCTCACAGACATTTTGGAGAACTGTTTGTCCCCAAATATCAAACGTGTGACATTGGCATGTGGTGAGATCAAACGTGAGATAGGCATGTGGTGATGGCTCACATTCCCTCTCCGTACGTATTTGCTCTCACACCCAAAAGTAGCACAAATCCCACCCAGCTTCATTCTGGCATTCCTGCATTTGCCTCAAATCACTCACCAGCATCATTTTATATCCAACATTGACAAGTTTGGATTAGGGGATAGGCTCAGGATTATGCTTTAAAACATTTTTAAAAATAATATGATAATTTACATTTATGTTCCTATGTGTTTCAATATCTATTTCCAGTAATAGAAACATTTGTTCAGGTAGAGAATGCAGGTTGCAGAAACCATGACACTTCCATATAAAAAGAGAGGGGGACATATGCATTTACTTCTATAAAAGAAACCCAGATGTTAGAAATGATGAAAATATAAAGTAACAAAGTGACCTTAATATGTTTCTGCTTGGCAAAGTAGCCTCCCATCTTTTTCTTTATTCCTGTTCTGTAAGAGACTGTTTTCAGATCAGAGACCTTTTTCTAGAGCTTGTGGCTTACACACCATGTAACTACCAGATATTTAAAACATAAGAAGATTACTGAAGAGAGGTGCCATTAGAGTTGATTAATTGAAGTTTAGAACTGCAAATAAATTGCTGCTTGTATTGTGTAAATAAGATCACTATTTGTATATCAAGCATAAGATTCTGATTTGGGGGAGCGATTGTTTAGTTTCCCAATGTTGGCAATTTCAGTACCATATAGCAGCCTATAGCAAGTCATAAGGACTCTTCCAAACATGACAGAATCATGAACTGAAATCAGCACTGTGAGGAAAGACTGCAGTTTCACTTCAGTTAAGTAATACTTTTATACACAACCAGTGGTGTTGTCTTCTGGTGATTTTTATTTTTTTCCTCGATTTATCATTTCTCTTCTGAAACTCTGAAAGAGCTGACTGATAAAAGTTTTACTCTGGGGCCTTAGATAGTGATGTCTTATTCATTGTCACCCTTTTCCCATACTTGCTCTCCCAGCATAAACGTGCACACGCAAACAAACAGATACACATACTCTCAGAGTTGATTTACTGATCATCTTGGTTTTTTATTGCCTAAATGTTGTTCTTTAAGAACGGGAACATCAGAGAGCTCCCATGCTCTCCAGAACAGCTAAGTATTTGTGCTCAGCAGTTTCTGTATTTATACAACATCCAGAGTATTTGCCTAAGACAATCTTTAAATGTAGAGAGGGTAGGAACTTGCTTCCCTACTATTTATTCCAGAACAAATTGATCTCCCAGCTGTAAGAGTAACACCTGCATGAGTTTTTTAAGACCAAGGTCTTAGCCCAGGTCTCCCCCCAGAGGAGGGCTACGAAGATGGTGAAAGGCCTGGAGGGGAAGACGTACGAGGAACGGCTGAGGGCACTGGGCCTGTTCAGCCTGGAGAAGAGGAGGCTGAGGGGAGACCTCATCGCAGTCTACAACTTCCTCGTAAGGGGGTGTCGAGAGGCAGGAGACCTTTTCTCCATTAACACCAGCAACAGGACCCGCGGGAACGGGGTTAAGCTGAGGCAGGGGAAGTTTAGGCTTGACATCAGGAGGGGGTTCTTCACAGAGAGAGTGGTTGCACACTGGAACAGGCTCCCCAGGGAAGTGGTCACTGCACCGAGCCTGACTGAGTTTAAGAAGAGATTGGACTGTGCACTTAGTCACATGGTCTGAACTTTTGGGTAGAACTGTGCGGTGTCAAGAGTTGGACTTGATGATCCTTAAGGGTCCCTTCCAACTCAGGATATTCTATGATTCTATGATTCTATGAAGGTCTTAAAAAATAAAAATAAATAAATAAAACAAAACCCTCAACAATAACAATAAACATCTCCACAACCCTCAAACAGCAATGAATAGAAACTGATTTCTCCAGTTCTTGCAATTTGGGAAGCTATAGATTAGTGCAATGTTTAGTACTACTCTCTGTGAGATAGTGTCCCATTTGGGGCAGAATGTGGGTGTACCACAAATAGCCTGTTATCGGGATAATCTCTTCAGTGGATAAGTGCCAGGGAGGCAACAAAACTGTGGACAGCTCTGCAAGGGAAGGCAAGTCAGGAGCTGCAGGTTACAGAAAAATATCAGGGGCAGTGATCACCACCAGAAGCCCCAAAAAAGATGAGCGTGGCAGGTCTGCCATCAAGGTCAGACGGCAGTCCAGTGATTGCCAGATGTGTCCCATGATCTGAAGGAAGGTATGAAGCCAAATCAGCGAGTGTCAGGATCAACAACATGCACAGCCAGGCACAGACATACTGACACAGCTCAGACAAGGACCAGGGATTAAATGTGAACACCCAGAAAGACTTCTTTCAGCATTTTTTTCATGTAGTTTCCCTGATCAAAGAGTATGCGGCAGCACAAGTCAGAGCTGGCCTTGAAGGTAGGTAGCTACATCCAGGGAGAAGGCATTGCAGCATGCCTGCACCTCATTCAGGTCCTGATAGTAACAACTTGGGACACTAATGGGGATCCAGTTGTAATTAATATAATCTGATCAGAAGATTTATATGTAATTGACAGTATTGGCTTCAAGTTCTAGTCCTTTTCAAGCTTTCATAAAAAATACTAGCACCTTGCATATGACAAGGTGCTTTTAGTCTATTATTTTTCAGAGGTAAACAATCTTTTCCTTCAAATAGTTATTTTAACCTTCAATTCCAAATTACTGCTTTTGGAGTAATGATTGCTAGGAATCTTTTTAAGACTCAAAACTATTGCTTATTGCTCAGTAATAAACGCAATTGGTTTTTCTAAGACTTCAAAATTGCTTTGGAAAATTTTACAATGAAGTTATTATAGTAGTGTGAATTCAGATATTTCTAGAGAAATGAAATTTACTAAAAATTCACTTATACCAAAGTCTATCACAAAAAAAAAAATCTAGTGGGCTGGTACACCTATCAAACTGGGGGTGGTTCTCCTACTGGGAGAATCTACTGGGGTTCAGGTGGGGACATTGTGTTTTGAATTCCATTCTCATTACATGCATGCCTTTTCCCTCTTCTCTTTATTGCAAGCCTTGAATTCAATTTGAATTCAATTCAGATCAGGCTCATAGTAGAGTTTTTAACTATATTTTACTGGTTATGTTTCTATTCCCTACTTTTACTATACCCAATAAATTAAATTTATTTATTGTTTAATTGTATTTACATTTTTAACTGTACTTGAGTCCATTAATGAGTCCATCAAAATGAGAGAACTGATTTGAGCGTCATGTATTGTGTAGCCTTCTTCATCTTGTTTCATTTCTCTTGTATCTAGCTCAGATGCCCCTAGCCTAAATCTTGAAATATTTTGTGACCTCCTTCTTTGTCTTGATTCTTCCTCTACTGTAAACATTCATTTCCTTTCACTTGGTACACTTATAGTCTTAAGTCATCCTTTTGAAATACATTCTGGTCATTCTTAAAGAGAATAATTTGGAAATAATGTTAAAGGATCAATGATAATCAGAAATTCTGCCCTTATGCCTCTCCCCATAACTTTCAGATATATTGCTTATAATAACCCAATACATTGGAAAGCCTGGAGATAACTTGGATTAGAATCCCAGACCCCCTGCATTTGAAGATTCAGAACAGTGAAACAAGACTTAGGAATGTGTTTATATGAGTAAGAGTAGTACAAGGCAGGGTAATTATGTTATCCATCAGAACTATGCTGGGAAATTTTGTTGCTTTTCATTATTTTCAGTGTCATTCCAAGTGCCAGATATTCTGTGAAATTTGGAGATTGCATGCTTGAACAAGCCACAGAGAACTCTGAAGCCACAAATCAAATAAGTAGGAAAATCAATTCATTTAACTGCGGAAAACTTTGTGAACAAGTAATCCTAATAGCATTTTTTCTTGCAACGTACCATCAGCATATTGTATACTGACACAAAAAGAGATTACAGTATCTCTAAAATTAAAAATGGATCTGTATACATATATTTCCCAAGATATTCTCATATTGCACAGCATTTGATCAATTCTCACCATCTTTTATAACTATTGATGGAACAACAAATTATCCAGAAATAACTGATCAATGTTAGAATCAGTTCCTAGGTTTTTTGTATTATCTGAAAGTATGTTATTACTTTCATGTTTTGATTGTATTTTTTTATTTAGTGTTTCAAGACTTAGGCATATTTATACATCAAATCCATCAGGAAATTCTTTAACTGTTGTTTTCTCTAAAACACTACATAAACTCTACCTGTTAATAGGTTGGTATGCAGATAAGCATATATTCTGTTCTGTATAAGTTGTCAGTATAAGGGTGTAGAGATAAATATGAGGGTTGTTTATATGCATGACATCAGCAATACCTTTCAATGGTAAAGTGTGCTATGGTATTTATTTACATAGTGTACACAGTAGTCCATCTGTACTCCATTTTTAAAATAGGGCAAGTGTGTTTATGGGATATAAAATCACCAGCTGTTTACTGTGAAACACTGTAACAAGTGCATTAAACAGATTTTTGGAAATGTACATCAACAACCAAAGCTCTTTCATTATAATGTCTATTTTTAAGTAGACTATGGCTTACGATAGCACTTTCCATATTAAAGTTTTTAGAACAGGGGCATGCCATTATACATATTAATCCATTTGTGCTCAGAGTAGGATTTTCCATGAACAAAATTAATTGTTGGCACAAGACCTCAGGGAATTAGTATTTTTGTAGTTCAGTTCCAGTTTTATGCTTCGTATTTTTTGATTAAAAAAAAATCTGTATTTGGTGAAAAGTAGGTAGAAAGGTTAGACTGGCTTAACTTTCCTGCAGCCTTCCAAAAACTAACTTTACAAGTAGGTAATTTTTTGAATTAAAGTTATCTGAAAAACTCTAATGTAATTCTATTAATGAAAAGCTGAATGCTAGAGTTAAAGTTTTTTTCCACTTTCAAAAGGCAGAAATTCTCTCACATGCAACCTTGCCAACCACTATATGATTCAGCACAGACATTTGCTTCTTGAGCAGTTGTAGTAATAATAGGAGTCTGAGAACAATGGTAGGTTGTAATCAAATGCAGACCAACCACTTGACAACGTTGAAGTACTCGGCACAGATGGGTTTTTCAGCTACTTACTGACCGCAGAGGCGTATGCTATCCTCAGTGCTATTTAGAGTTATGAGGAGTCATCAGATGTACGTTTAGTCGTTACAGAGCATATAAAATTGGCATCTTATGGTGGTTTAACAACCGACAGGCGGCTAAGCACCACCAGGCCGCTCTCTCACTTCCTTTCTCAGAGGGACAGGGAGAAAATATGATGAGAAAAAAAAAAAAAAAAAAAAAAAAAAAAAAAAGCGTATGGGTTGAGATAAGAAGCGGTTTAATGAAAGGAAAATAAAAATAAAATAAAGCAATGGCCACATGGAAGCAAAAGGAGAAAAAAAAAATGTTCCCTACTTCCCATTAGCGATCAATGTTCAGCCACTTCTTGGGAAGCAGGGCCTCAATACTCGGGAAGCAGTTACTTGGGAAGACAAATGCTTTCTTAACAAGAGTCCCCTTCTCCATATTTCTCCCCAGCTTTTATTGCTGAGCAGGATGTCATGTGGTATGTGGTCAGTTTGGATCAGCTGTCCTGGCTGCGTCCTCTCCCCACCTCATGCCCTGCAGGCCTTTGGGAGTGCGGGGTGGAGTTGGAGAGCCAGCCTTGATGCTGTGCCAGCACTCCTCAGCTAACACCAAAACAGTAGTGGGGTATCAATATTGTTTTAGCTACAGATGCAAAGCACAGCACTCTGTGGGCTGCTGTGGGGAAAGTTAGCTCTGTCCCAGCCAGGCCCGGTACATGTCTTAATTCCTGATTCTGAAAATCTGCCTTCACAATCAAAAATCTGCTTACTCATACAGATCTGCTGGTAAGACATAGCCTTGAGTGAGGACTTAAGAAATTAACAGGTCTTTGTAGAACTCAGGAACTACCCAAAATGTGTATTTTCCATCATTCAAATAATTAAACATTGGATTTAAACTGTTTGGAAAATGTTGTTTCTCCTATAGCTTATGTGAAACATGAGGACTCTGTACTAAAATGTTATATGTGCAATATGTTCAAATGCTGATTTATATTGAGGTAAAATCCTATTGAACTTGAAAAATTTGCCTATTTAAGAAGTACTTGGCGAGAGGGGCAATAGCTATACTTATAATGATATACTCCTTTAAGACTGACATTCTGATGGAAATACAGCAGTAATATTTTCTAAATATATTTACTAAGAGGTGACCCTGTGTTAGAAGACCAATACATTTAATAGCTTTACTTGACAAATAGCTTTAAAATTGTTGAATTAATAAGAAAACCAGAAAAGTTTTTAAAAGCCTCTGAAGTTCCAGCAAACAGTAATTTACCATTACTAATCCTGGAATTCCGTCAACTGAAGATGTCAGTAAAACACTATGTTAAAGGAGAGTCATCTGACTTTTAAAACTGCTTAGAGCCCATTTACAGCATCATTACTAAACAAGCTCTAAGTTCTAGGTAAGACAGAATTTTCACCAATCAGTAACAGCTTGAAACACAGAACTGTAGAAATATATGGCCACTTTATTTTTCACAGGAAAAAACATTAATACTAAAGTTATGGTTCAGTTTGAACCAATGCTTAATGAATTACATGTGGAGGCAGCTGAACAGGAATCAAATCTATTTACATTTATCTTGTCCAGAAAAGCATATCAGGAGGTCTTAACAATGCTAACTAGGGCAATAATGATGACAGATTGACACCAATGCTAGCAAATGTGTCATTACAAGTTGAGTGAATGTTTCTTGCCATTATGAAGCTATCATAAAAACACACAATAGACATTAAAACATTTAGCAAATGGAAAATATGGAAAAAGTGAACCTATCAATCCAACTGCAACAGAACTAAATCAATGTTTACCTCATTTCATACTTATTGCCACAGTAGCAATAAATCTATTTTTAGTGTCTGTTTAAGGTTAAGAAGGATCTTTTCATATTTGAGTCAAGTTAAATATCAGAAATCAAAATTTTAAAAATACATATTTTATCTGATATACACTTTAAATACTCAGAGGAAAAAAAATGTTTTGTATGTGATCTTATTAGGTCTCTTAAAAGACAACTGTTCTCACAACAGCCAAATAAAGTGCACATTATGTTGTCATGTCATGTTTTTTAAGTGAACAGTAGCAATCATCTTCAAGGATGTGCTAGTATAATTACATTTCTATTTTTAATCCATTTTTAATACCTGATCCAATTTACATTTGTGTATAGATAAGTAAATTTACATTCTATACAAAAATATCACTGGAGCTGACTGTAGTGCTTTAGGAAAAGTACTGTACAGCTGCTGTACAAGTTACGTAAGAACCTAAATGTTATGGTTGAAATATTCCTTACACAATTTGAGATCCAAAAAAGCTGAAGAAAATCTTCTTCTGTTTTCATGTGATATTTAAAAACTAAGTGTCTAAAATTGTGACATGGAATTCTTGCAGATTCTGCATCTTCACGTGGTGTGGTAAGAAGCTTCAGCAAACAACAACACATTTTTCCATGTAGTCAGAAGAACAGACAAAATGATACAGTGTACATCGTTTCTATCTAATTCTCAAAAAACTACAGCTTGAACTTAAAAGCATTATTAGATATCAAAAAAAAAAAAAAAAGAATGGTAAAAAAATGAATAAAATGAACAAATGTTGTCAGTCAGACAGAGTCAGAATGATATACTCCCAGGTTTTTTTCTTCAGTTCTGGACCAGCTGTGGATTGTGAAATTAGATCACCATTTTAAACAGGCCTGCTTTCTGCTACCTTTCAAATTACCAATCTCAGATGTAAAAAAGTAACCTCAAATTTTTGACAGTTCTTAGTATAGCCATTGATGATAACTATCTCGTTGCTAATTTTATGCTTGAGTAGAAAAGTAATGAGGAAAGAATCTTTTAGACATACACAGTAAATTAAATATATTTGAAAAACAAATGTATTTTCCCTCATGCGTTTTTCACCAGTTAGCGAAGTATAGACATTCTACTCTGAGGTAATAGAGAAGGTAAATTGTACCCAGATTTGTTGCTTTTATATGTCTGTCTGTGTTCCAAGGCACTTTACAACTGCCACAATGAATGGACTGGCATAAAAAGACTCCATTCTTGACCATTGTTGAATCGGGCCTTCATTAAATAAATTGACACATAACAAAGTCATATTTTGTGGACATTAATTGCTCTAGGACTCTCACAAGGTGGCACTGGACAAAAAAAAAAAAAAAAAAAAAAAAAAAAAAAAAAAAAAAACCAAAACATAATAATAAAATAAAATTAGTTTGTTTCCCTCCTTAGCACCTGTAGGACCTATTTTAGAGTTGATTAATCTCATGTTCAAAACTTTTCAGAAATACCTGAAAGCTCGCCCCTGACAGGCAAACTACCATACTGCAGCCAAAGATTTGGGAAACAGGAGAAAGATACCCTAAGATTGTTATTTTCTATGTGGGTCTAACTGCTGTTTTCTTCCAGTGCAGTTATACTGTACTGACTAGGGGCAGAACATGACTTAAGTCACTTACATGAAAGTTTTGATATAGAATTTAGAAAGTAATCCACTGTTAGATAAGCTCCTGTGTCCTCAGGAGTATACCCTTCTAGTTTGCTATTATCAAAATGTTATTTTCAAATAGCTGAGCAGTGCGGCTGCTTATGCAAGAACACTTAGATGGGAGAGATTCTTCTTGTTCATAGTTCCAGGTCTCTGACACAAACCCTGAATGTGCTCCTGCTCCTCAGTATAATGACATGGCTCACATCATGATTTCTAGATTAGATCAGCCCAGAAGATATACTACCACTGAAACATAGAGTAACCTTGTTCATTAATTACCACAATTAACTCAGGTAAAGTGTCAGCAGAAACATGAGATTCATTGCTTAAACATGGGACTAGGAATTTAATGTCAAAGATTCAATGAAACATCTAGAGTCTCAATGTTTATTCTAATACTATCTTAAAGTGTTGATTATGAATGTTACTTGATCTAACCTTAATCCAGTTAGACAATTCTGTTTGCAGACACTTTAAAGTAAAAAATCAAAAGGAAGGCCTCTCTTAAGTCAACAGAAATTCTTTCTGTCAGTATACTCATGCTTTTTGCAAGCTAAGCAACCTTCACGAGAAGATCTTAGTTAAACTGAAATAGCTAGGTAGACTGAAAGCATGCAGATAAAAAAGAGGTGATTTTTGCTATTAAACTTTGCATTGAAATGGATTCGGATATTTTTTCTGTGAAGGCCAGTAGACTAAGGTGAGTTTTTGCACTTGCAGGCTTGAGTTTTTCAGGCTATGCTACAACAATGCTTCATCTAAATTCCCAGTTAATATATCCAAACTGCTAAAGTTGTCAAAGTGGTGAAACTACAGAATAAAAGCAATAGGTGATAAGTAGAACTGCAAACCACAGCAGAGAAATAAGCAAAATCCTGTAATGAAGACTTCATATTTTGTAATAAGACATGTTATTAGTCAGATATTAGGATAGAATTTGCTTAGATATTCAGGGTCTCCTGCATTAAAACTGTGAATTGTAGTAACTATAAATCTGAGCTTTACAGTAAGTTTCATGAAGAGCTGACAATGAAGTCTCTAAATAGTGATGCATAAAGGGAAAGAGCAAATGAAAAACTGTAATACAGATGACACTTTAAAATGAGCAGAAAAATCAAAATAATCCATGTTATAGAGCATAATAGGCATGCTATGGAGGATTGGAAAACACTGGGGAAATTTAATTCAACTATTTTTTTTTTTCAGGAGGGAAATAATAGTGATTAATGATATTAATTTATTTGACATATTAGGATGTTTAAAGCTTAGCAAGCAAGATCAACATCTCTAGATACTACCATGAGTATTGGCTAGTCTGTTTGGGTCTACAACCATTTTTAATGGCTGGATCCAAAGATCACTGGAGTGATAACAGGCATTGATTAGACCTCATATGCTTACAGCACAGTATGCCTAGAATAGGAGCATTTCAGCTTAGAGGCTATCAGAATACAGATAAATTATTTAGAAACTACAAAAACAGTGAAATATAACTGCACTGGAATTGCAAGTGTCCTAAAATATTATAGACAGACATATTAAAATTATTAAGGGATAAAGAAGAAAAAGATGTTGAATTACCAAGGCTTACATTTCCAAGGCTTATTAAAAAATACTTAGAATCAAGTACATTCATACATACAGATTTTAAACTGAACAAGATTGTCAGACAGCTTCAAATTACAGAACATTTTCAGTAATAGAAGGGAGACATATACACAAACACTTTTGTAGACAACACTCAGCTTTTTTAATTACCTTCAGAGACATTTTCAGTTATAATTATTCAAATTCTAATTTATACATTTACTAACTTAGCATATTGTCTTGATTAATGGATTTAATTAATTAAGGTTATGTGATATATATTTACAATCCACAGTGTTACAATTTTACATACCACTAGTTTTTCTCTGTGCTATTTTGAAATAGTACATGCAAGAATATGTATTTAAACTTCGGGAACCCTGTGCCAGACTGTCATGCTCAGCCTCATCAAAATAAAGTATTTTCTATTTTTTTTTTTAATAAGGGGCCGGGGGGATATTCAGTGCAAAAACATCACTGGTGATCTCTAGTTATTGTTTTGATTCACATTTGAGTAACTTGCACAAAGATATAGTATTTGAACTGTGCCCAGATAGTTTTCCTAAATCAGCAGTAGAGCTCTGCCTAATTTTGCCTAATTTGTCTCAGGATTTTATGGACCTAACCATTGAATGGAGCATCATAAATAACAAAAGACTTTATTCACAAACCTTTAGTCATTTCCAAGTGGACTTCCACTTCAAACCAGATTGTTACCTTCATTATTCACATTTGGTTTGGATTCATAACAGAAATATTATGTTAATTTGAATGTTGACTAAAACAGGCATTTTGCTGTAACTAAAACCCACTTAACTGTGGAACAATATTTGCTTTGGACATCAAAAAAAAAGAACATAGGTTTAAATTTGTTAATTTGTTAAGTAATTTACTAAGTCATCACTCCCTAAACAAAACAAAACAATGCAGTGTGACTCAAGCAACTACACATGCAGCTTAATTTGAATCATTAATTCTAAATATTCTCAGTGGGAAAAAAAAAAAAAAAAAAAGAAGGAAAAAAAGTTAACTGGTTTAGAAGGTATGCCTACACAATCACCAAATACTTCAGTAAAAGTCTGGAAAGTGTCTCCATGCATAATACTAAATGGCTACCTTTGCAGAATACGTGCTTTTTATTAATATTGAGTCCAAATCTCTTCGTGAGCAGCTTGAGCAGAGATATTACAATAAAGTCATCAGCCTACAGAGGCTAGAAATAGTTTAAACCATCCAAATTTGGATGTTCTGCATTGAAATCCATTTGACCCATACTTGTAGATACACCTCATATTTTGGATTACTTTCTGTTGTCTTAGTTACCTGCTGTGAGAAAAGAGCAAAAGGATAGATAAACATGCCAGTAAAATGAAGCCAAATATGTTATTATCCATCCCTTTGACTGTTTACATTGAATAAAATAGAAATTAGTATTCCAGGCTTGTGACTCTACCTCTTGGCTCTTAGACTTTTAAATGCAGATGCTAATAATCTCTATGCATTCATGCATGCTGACAGATATGCCACAACACTTTAATCAGCATTGGCTACAAGACTAATAAAGGTTAGTAATAAAATAAAATTCTGTAGGGGCTCCCTCTTTACAGGCAATATCAAGCCCTATGAACTTTTAATGCCTACTCTGTCTACTTAGATAGTCATGGCTCAAAGCCTGTATTAAAAATAGCAAGGAGTGCTTATTCTGAAGTGTTTGAAAATACTGCAAATTACACTGTAGTATTGGCTTACTCCAAACTAATCTTATCCTTTGCTGACCTTTGCAGTAACACTTCTCTTTCATTTGGCAGCTTCATTTCCCTTCTTTCCTTCTGTCTTATTCCCCTGTCCTTCTACCTGTAGTTTATTTAGTCATCAGGAATTGGTGTGACGGGGCTGCGCTTTAACTATGTAGCTGATAGGTTTGTTGTGCTCACCCAGAAGCAAATACCTATTTCTCATTCCATTTCCATTGCAGCTTCATTTTCATCTCAATATTGTATTCCTCAGGAGCTGCACAATACATTTCTTTTGAGGAAAGCAATGAATCTATTTACTCTTTGCTTTACCTCTTTACAGAGTACTGTGGATTTTCTGCTCCTTTATTTCTCTGTACATTTAATGAAAAAACTAAATTCATCAGGAAGCTAAAAATAAATGCAACAGTGTGTCAGGAAATGAATGTGTGCACATGCATTTAGAGTGAAGGTCTTTTATTAACATTATTTATTAGAAATAGATAGAATACCATACAATAGTAATGCAAAAATAGGTAAGCCCAGTAGAAAGTAAAAATCTTCTTACAATGAAAGACAGATACATTTTGTATTCTTTAAAATCACCAAGCTCCTATCAAGTCTAATTCTGCCCAGGTAGGTAATATAAGTTTCCATACTTCTTAGTGGAAACTCAATCTTTTTACAGTCATAAAGAAAAAAGAAAGAAAAGAACCAGGAACAGTCTTGATAGAATGGGTGCGTGTAACTGTGAAACCACTATTTCACTTCAACCTGCTTAAAATACCCAGACCTTGATCTGTACCGTCCAGGCTTTTTTTGTTGTTGTTGTTGTTTGTTTGTTTGTTTCATCCCACAGGACCAGGAGATACTACATTCCTCTTTGCAGGCTCCCATCCATACCCAGAAGTTGATTGGCCTACCAGACCCTTATAAATCTGTGACAGAAACAGTCTGGTATTGACATGTCCATTGCAGTTATTGTTATTTAGGTAGTTTGTAAGTTTATAGATCACTGCTTCATTCATCTATAACTACGTTATAATTGTTTTGTGAATGTAATTCATTCCAGTTGTATCAGAGCCATTGACAGGACACAGAGTTCTACCCAGGGCTCCTCAAAAGGAACCTTATAATCCTACAGTATATCAGTCTGTTCTGCTCTAGGCATCTCCAGTTCAAATGGGTGAGCTTCCATACGGTCAGCAGTATTAACTATATTGATTTGCAATGTGTTTTGGAAGGTCCTTTTAACCTCCTTTGCCAGTAGCCTGGATGTTGTTTAAGAAGCAGAGGCCCATAGATGTTCTACTATCAACATCCACAGCTTGACCACATCAACCTCCATCCTCCATGATAACATTTAAGATGCCTGGAAAGCAAAGTGCACCTGAAGGACAAATGTGACAGTAGAACAGATGCCCTCACTTTCAGATACCAAAGTCTGGATAATCTAGAAACATATGAAAGTATGTTTTCTTTCTGCTAATTGTATGATGAGCTCAGAATTGTCCCAGAAGTGAAGAACAAAAGAAGGGCATTTCTTCCTACTCTTCTAGACATGTGTTTGACAGGTTCCAGATGACATTTTGTAGCTGTAAGATGCCACTCAAATTCAAGTGTAGAGAGGACTCTATACCTACTGGATTATTTTATTTTATTTTATTTTATTTTATTTTATTTTATTTTATTTTTTAAAGCAGCTAGTCTGCCAGATCTTCTCCTTTATTCTCTTTCTGATTAGATTCATTACAGTGATACAATTAGACCAGAGGGTAGCTTCATTGAAGCCTCATTTAGACTTTTCTGCTGGATCCTGAGCTTTTACCTTTGGTATTTCAGCTGAAGTGTTCTCAAGATATCCCAGAGATGCTCTGGATAGTCAGGCAGCCCCAGAACATCCTTGTGTTGACCATACTGCAGGCTCACTCAGCCTGTCTTCTTAACCACAGATACTCTTACATCTGCTAGGCAGACAAATATAAAACTGTTCTGGGAATGTCAGCAGTAAAAACTGAAAGACAAGGTGTTATAAAATATCTAAGATAAGAGAAGATCTTTTTGTTCTTAAATTTGGGGTAGACTGCTTCATATTATTGCATCAAGCTTAATTTTCACTGTCTCTTTCAATCACTGTTCTCTACTATAGACCACAGATAATGGGTAATCACATTTAAGCAATACATATCAAAATTCTAAAACCAAAACAAGACTAACAAGCCACAAGCTAAATGCTTATGTTGAAATGTGTCATCAAGATGCTTTAAAGAGTAAATCTATGATGTATTCAAGGACTTCTGAGAGAAAAACAAGACCAAATTTGTTGATTACAGTATTTGTTCAGTCTTTATTTGTTCAAGTTAAGTACTAATTCTCCTCCTTTCATTTAAGATTAAGGAAAAAAATGGATGAAATGAATCTCTCTGTGGAGAACTGGAAAAGTGACTACTCTAGTTATGTCTTATTTTCAGGGCTAAAGAAGGATTTAAGTGATGCCTAAGATTTTGTGAATGTCCTTAGCAAAGGTCTGAATCATTTTCAGCAAAATAAAGCAAGAAAAAAGAGGACTTTTCATATCCATGCATTAAAAATGTTTAAAGATATTTCTAGGACAACTTGCAGACAAAAGGTTATATCCTTTATTTCTTTTTATTTTTTTAATTGCTTGTATTTTTGCTAATAGCTTTTCCACTTTGTTCATAAAAGAAAATCATACACCATCAGAGTTATCCTTACAGAGGAAGTCATATGTTTTGTAATAATATGCCCAATTTACTGTACTATTTTTCAGTTCTTCCAGTGTTTAAGATTTCACTATTCATCACAAAGTCAAATCCAATTCTTTCACTTCTTTGCTAGCACTACAATTATCATGTCCTTAATCCCATGTCTTCCATGTCAATCAACATCTGGCAGGCCTATAGCTTTGTTGATTCTATAGTTCTGAAAACATTCACAATGAAATATTTCAAGCATATCCAGTTTATAACTCTGGATATAGAAATAGAGTCAGTCTTTTCTACTGCGGCATTTCCCTTTTGTTCTTACTTGACCTCAGAGCAGTTCTTCTTTCCACTGAGGAATCTGTACCACTCATTTGGCATCAACATGTCCAATGGAAAGTCCTTTTTTTCCATCTGCTAGTGCAAAACTGATATGCTGTGCAAGAGGTACACTTGGTACTCCTTTAAAGTTACCCGTGAAGTTTACAATGTCAATTTAAAACTGGATTAGATCAGTCCTTTAATATAATGTTTGTTGAATGACATAGATAATGTTTTTCCACGATTGTCTTATAAAACATTAACATTTTCACCATCTGGTTACCAATGATTTCGTATTCAGGACTCAGTGCCATAATGCTGAACAAACATTAACATAAAATTTGGTCACAGTTCAACCACATCTGCACCTTCTCAGTGAGAAATTAATGCACTGGTTAAGATCTGTACTGATATACCTTTATTGTTATTATTATTATTATTATTATTTAGCAGTCCTGAACATATTTTAAGTAATAATTAAAGAAAGGTTTAAAAATTATGTAACACTATGAAAATCACAAGAAACATATGTAACTGACTTCACAAAGCTAATGAAATAAATTGTGTAATAAGCTGTGTGGGTAGCATAAGCTTTTCTTGTTCTACAGGCCTAGGCCCAACTTAAATACTTGTGAAGTCATTAAAAGATTTCTTGTGATTACAGTTGTCTTCATGTCTTCTTCGTGTGAATTGGGTTTACCTTGATAAAAGGTCAAGAAAAAAATATGCAAAGAATATAGGTCTGCAATATTTTCCCTGAAATTCACTTCATTCAAGAACTGCACCAAGGTACAAAGCACTGAGGTTGCTAGGCCTATTTGTAATGCATTTAAGTTTTGTATGCAAAACAAAGATACCATATAAACTTTGTATTCTGAAATATAAAGATCTAAAGCCAGTTAGTTCCCCAGCCAGGCTGAAGAATCACTGGCTCTGAAGCAGTAAAAGACCCCCCCAAACACATTAAAAGAGAAGGGGTAGGTCCCTAGAATGTTTTTCTTTCCACTGTTACACTTGCCACACACCCTGCCACAGAGTTGTCTAAAGAAGTGTCTGACAAGTCCATCCGCTCATTGATCATTGCAGCCTGGCAGGGAGGGTAATCAGTCACTAACAGGATGGATTTTGTCAGGCTGATGTTAGCAGGGCAGGGTCTCATAGCCAGTGTATCTTGCCGATAAGCTTAAAAAAGGCAGAAGAAAACACAGCAGTAATCATGTCAGCCTGTCAGATACCCAGCTCTCACACAAAACAACAAGATCCAAGATGGTCAAAGCTGAGTGACCCAAAAAACTCTTCCTGAAATTGTTGTACATAGCCTGACAGTTATGGACAAGCTCTGCTTTAATGGAATAAAGGGAAGAGTAACGTGAAAAGAAAATTACTATGTGAAGAATACATATTTGATTCTAGCACTTTATTTTTTTTATGTAATTATTAATGTTTTTAAAAAGTGCATTAAAATTTCATTCAGATTAAGATGAAATATAAGAAGAATAAGAGCAATGGATTGAAAGATCCTGTGTTGACAATCAGCTTTAGGCAGTAACCTTAATCAAGGTTAGTGCCATTTCAGGGCCTCATCTCAGGTCCTCACTTTGTGTCTTTGGCAAGCCTTGCATTTTTCCTTTTTTCTGAGTAATCAGTTTTATTTGTGATATGTGCTGTAGACTAATTATTCAGGCTTATCATATGTTTAAATAGCATCTGTGGTGGCACTTCATAAAATATTTATTAATAAATGTAAAGTACCCAAGATCTAAAAATATTTTTGTATGATTTTATTTTAAAGCAACAATATTTTATGTGGACCCTCATACCAAGTTTTCAGTAATTGAAGTGCCTGAGGTTTTTACTCTTGCTATAGAAAAAATCTATGATAAGTAATTCTATTTCTAGGAATTGCAACAAATAGTTCATGGTTTATTTGTTGTTTTTTGTTTGTTTATTTGTTTTTATCTCTGCAAGATCCCATTACACTATGCATGAGTACCTTACATTGTTTTAACTCTAGCTCTTTAGAAGTGTTTTATTAAAGCGCGGTTTTCCATGTAAGCCTCCTGATTCAGCTGCATAATACATCCTACTTAGATAATCTCTTTGGCTGCCATTGATATGCCCTGTTGACATTATGTAGTCTTAAATCCTTAATACTTTTAGCTGGCCACTGATATTTCCCCTAATGGAGAAGCAAACCAAATATGGAATGTTTGAACCTTTACTAAGGAGAACATTCTCAAATATATGAGCGGTTGAAGATCAGGGACTAAATTTGCACTTTTTCCAGGAAAAATTCAAATCTTCCATTCAAAATGCTGATCTGCCAAGCTTTGTTAGATGAGTCATCTTAATTATGCAAATGACCTTACTGACTGTGTCACATGGGTATGCAATTTAAGAAAAGATTAAATGATGTGGTCATCCATTAGGAGAGAGTAAAAAAAAAATGATACATTTAATTGAAAATGCAGAAAACACTGGAGAAATAGAATGTTCTAGCTTTTGTATCTGAAGCAGACTGTAAGAAAATTGGTTTATTATTCATTTTATTTTGTAAAGTAAAAATTTTCCATGTATTTATTCATTTTCTCTTTTACTGTGGAGTGTGTGTTTTGGAAACAGCACCATCGAGTGGATGAGAAGGCAGAGTTAGGTTGGTTTTAGCTCAATTTTCAGAGCAAGAGATTTCATATTTCCATGACAATACTCCCAGTTTAAAAATACAGGTTATGATAATAATTTTTTGAAAAGTAATTAGAAGATTTAAAGGAATCTAAACTTCCACAAATGAGATAGTATTAGTCGTGTTTTTTTTGTTGTTGTTGTTGCTTTTTTATGTCTAGTATATTGGACCATATAATGAATGTTCTGACCAAATACAATTATTGATAACTGTGCTGCAGTACTTCGAGCAATGTATATGGAGGTAATGTAGATTTTTAGAAAATCTACAATAACAGGAATTTTTCCATGGTGTCAAACACAGAAGATAAATGAGATAAATGGAAACAAGCTCACTGGGTCATTGCTTCATTAAATGGAATTTGTGGTAAATAAAATACCTTACCGTTGTTATATAATATTGGGTGAGTACCTGTATGAAGTGCCAGGATAAGACAAAGAAAATTAACACAGTTGTGTTTGCTTTACTGTGTGCAAAATTTTGATATTCAGCCAGAATGGAGAACTAATACATTTTGTGTACAAATACAATTAACATTACATTTACAACTCACTCTGACTGAATTATACTGTCAGTTACCATGTTCTGTGTTAGAGATAGGAAAGTCAGAGTATTGACCAAGAACAATCACATTTGACCAGGCCACACCAGTGACTTACAGATTTGCTATTGAATAATTCATATTTAAGAAAGTTTCACTTCATGTAATAGGTGTTTTTGCAAGGTAGAAAAAAAAAAAAAATAAGGCACTTTCTGTCTCCTAGTAGTTCCTTTTCTGACTAAATATCAATATTGATCAACACTTACTGGAGCTGCATGTTTTGTTGAATGCAAGTTACTCCACAAGCCTGAAATGGGCTATATGCCTGGCAAATACGTTGGGGATGAGATTTTGGGGCCCTTAAGCAAGAGTAAGAGTGACCCACAAGGAAAAAATACAGATGGCCACAATCTCTTATATCCATCTGATTTATTCTTTTTTAATCACAGTACATTCTGATTATAGCTTTGACTTTGCTCTGTCTTTCCTAGTTTTCTACTGCATATCAAAAACTTTTGTCTGTTCTGAAAAATATTAAGCAGTGGTCTAAGCTGCTCATCTGCTAAAAGCTACCCGTATTTATCCACCTCTGTTGTTTACTGTCATTAATAGCAAATGCATTTCTCAATCTGACCTTGAAATGACAGTTTATGTGCATAAATTCTCCCTTTCTCTAACACACATATAAACACAGTATTCGTGAACACAAACATGAAGGCAAAAATCTTTAATTTAATACTTGAGAAATTGTGTAAAAAATTGTACTGAAATGTATTGGAATTACTCATGTAAAAATGCATTTTCATTTTAAATTTTGTAAAATAATATTTGCATCCTTTCACTTTTTCCCTGTAGCACAAAAACAGTAAATAGAACTGCACAGTTAGCTGCATCATGTGATTGTACTGCTGTTCCATGCAAAGAATAAAAGAATAAACACTAGGAATTCTGTTTTCTAGTAAAAACAAATATGCAGTTGGCTCACTATAAAGAATTATTTGATGTACCTATAGAAGGTATCTAGAGACCATTTGATGCAAAACTGTTGTGCCTCCCACTTGGTAGTTAATTTTAGAAGTATATTCTGTGTAAAGCTCTGCATTCAGTTGAGAATCTGTTTTCTGTTTCTCTCCTCTGTGAGCATAAAGAGAGTTACAGTACTGCAGATGGAGAAAGGTTGCTTTGTCCATCCCATGGGCAGCTGTGTTTTTGGGGATAAGTGAATGTTGCCCAGGGATATTATTCATTAAAACACCTAGGAATCCTTCAAGATAAAAGGCACTATAGATTAACTTATGTTAGAATTCTGTACTACATCTAAGTCTGCATTTTCTAAGGAGTGTTGATAATGTTTCTCATTACAGTAAGCATATTATATCTTCTAGCATTATATTCAGGCACTGATGTAAAAGAAACATAGCTTATAAGTACTTAGATCCTCTTCTACCAGCTTTCTCCAGGGGGACATGCATTTTCCTTACCATAATGAGGACCATAAAGAAGAAAAATGATGTGGCCTAGTATAGATAGGGAGTCACATTACAGTAACTTTTCATCAGAATTAGAGTAGTTAGAGACTACTATATTATAGCAGTGGTGGGTAACTCTGCTACTGTTAAGGGCCAGCTGTCAACATTCCTGTTATAAACCCCATTTTTCAGGGGTTTATAACTCCTCTGGAAATTCCACTCGGGGTGAAGCTTAGTTTAGGAAGACTAAGTAAGGGAGTGATCTTTTTAAAATGAAATAGAGGGGCAAATAAAATAAACCTGAAATCCATGCATTTTCTGGTGGACAGCTGCTTTCCCATTTTCTTTCCTTTACACTAGTATGGTTGTTTCCATTCTAGTAAAGAGAACTCACTTCAAATAAAGTTTTCAAAACCATTTCAGTGCTGCTGGTACAAGTGATTGCTACATAGGCTACATTCTAAAATGCAGGCTACATTCTAAAATGCAGCCTCAGCTCCAACAAGCAGCTTTACCAATCTCTCTTAACTGCTTACAAAAACTTGCTCCTTCCCTGACAGAGTCTATCACCAAAAGGAAAAAAAAAAAAAATAAAAAAAATAATAAAAAAAATGGACCACCTTCTCCCAGCCCATCTCAGCTCCAACTTCTTTTTTCATGCAGAGCTCCACTACACACTGAGTTTCTCTAAGGTGTAGAAAGTGGCACAGACCATTTCTAAGATCCATCATTGCCAAACAGAAATTGAAACCTGTACAGGGAATGGTCATTAAATAGACTGCAGAAAATTGTAATGGTAATTCAGTGCCATTTTCTCCTCTGAAAGGACTGCCTTACTCTGGCATTAGAGGGCAATGATGAAGGTGCTGCCTTTCCAGCAGGACACTAGATAGCCACTTGTAGGCACTGGAGTTTCCACTGAACTGTTCTTCTAAGAGCCTGACTGTTAACCTCAGTGTTGTAGCCAAGTCAAGTGATTGTTAGCACTAATAAATAATCAGTGAGTGAACAGTGTGATAATAAAGTGGTGAATTTTCATTTGAATTTCTAAGAAAATGTATCATGAGTATTTTTATGACCTTTCTGAATAAATCTCAAGAAGAATCTTTACACTCAAACTTTATTAGAATGCCCATTAAATTTAAATCTTGAAACTTTAATGTTTTGTAAGAGTTAATTTCTATTTGCAGTGTATCTCCTGGTAAAATC
Source organism: Heteronetta atricapilla (assembly GCA_011075105.1). NCBI lineage: Eukaryota > Metazoa > Chordata > Aves > Anseriformes > Anatidae > Heteronetta > Heteronetta atricapilla. The sequence goes on from CM021741.1 coordinate 12,816,022, forward strand.
TGAAAAGATTGGTGAATTATTGTAAAGCAGAATAGGCTTGAAAATAGGTTAAATTTGCCTATGTAATTATTTCTTACAATTATTCACCAGCTCCAGGGGTTGCCTACTTACCCAGAATCTCCCCAGCAATTATTTTATGTGACGTTTTCTGTCAGGCAGACAGCTGCTGTGTTCCACTCTGGAGGAGGAAGTGTGGCAGTGGTGAATGAAGGTCCTCAGTTCCTCAAGGGCATTGTAACCTGACTTTACATGCGTAACTAATCATCACTATGATTATATGAGAAATACTGAAATGCAGAAGTGCAGAAAAAAAAAAAATCTGCATTGTTTATTCACATGCAAAATTAAGTGGATGGGAAAGATATCCCCAAGATGTTAATCTTTCTCATACTGTTCCTGTTCCCTTTCCTTTTGGCATTTTGGATTTCTGTCTGTCAAGTGTTAACACTCCTTTATTGCCAGCAGTATGGGTGAATGCTGGGTCTATGTGGCATTCACTGAAGCAAACTGCAGATGCCATTTCAGAATAGGCTGAAATAACTAATTGCATTTTGTATCTATACATCTGAGTATTGCAAATCACATCGTCCAGTAGAGGATGATGTAATGCCTGCTCCAGATAATAGGGAGGTATCATAGATTGCTGCCGGGTGTGTTCTTTAAGCATCCTACATCTTCTGGAAACATCGTAACGGTGTTACTGTAGTCTGGTTTCCCCCCTAGTCTCTGATGACGGCACCTTAACCCAAGAGATCTGATTCTGGGTCCATCCACTTATCTCAGAGTGTAAAAGCCTGCTGTAAAACACCTGCCTTTTCCAGATTGCAGTTTCTTTGCTGTTTCTTCAACTGAATTTGTATCTTTCCACTGCATCAAGCAAATGTTTTATGCCATTTTATATTTAAATTGTGGCTAAATTCAATACAAGGTAAAAGAACATGCGCAAACAATAGAACTAGGCAAACAATAATTTTAGCACTGTTGTTTTATGCGTGTTTTATATTGTTGCTTGCCACTCATTGATTACGATTGAGTCAAGAAGCAGATGAATCATCACCTTCAGTTTTTCCTCTCTTTACTTTTTATGATTCTCTGTTCTTTCCAGGACAGTAAGTAGGAATAATTAATCACCCAGTTTCTTTTACCTCAGTTGTTTTTATTTATTTATTTATTTGTAATGCTCATAGTACGTAGAAGGACAAGAAAGGGCAAAGATTTTTCTTCTGTTACTTTTCACACCTATCTTGACTTTGACATAAAGAATTAAAAATGTGAAACGCCAGGGCAGATTATTTTCTCTGTGAGTTAGGGAGCTATGTGTATTTTGTGGCTATCAAAATCACGTTTTGTTGTGTCTTTGCTGTTATGACTACACATGATAATTGTTGCTTCTTCTTCAAGGGTCAGAAAATGTGTTCACAATCTCTTCCAGAGTTTTTTTTTGTAAACTAAAAACCTTCTTCTTCTCTGAAACAGTTATCTAGGAATCTAGATTATTGCTGATTGCTTCCAACTAAGCCAGAATAAGAAATGGAATTACCATTAACACAGTAGTTTCAGCCTCTGTTTTGACTGAGATTTTGTATTGCTCAGGTTCTAAAAAAACCAAAACCAACAATAAAACAGAACAAAACAGCACTATACTGGCAGAAAAAAAAAAAAAAAAAAAAAAAAAAAAAAAAAAAAGATATTAATAAAAAAAAAAAAAAAAAGAAAAAAAAAAGAAAAAAAAAAAAGCTATTAATAAAATTCTTCTCAAAAAGGGGAGTGTTTTTGAACATGGTTTTAATCAAATCAGAATCAAATTTAATTTTTATGATGACTTTGTGGTTTCAATGATATATCAAACCATGTAAAGCAATAGTAATCTCAGACATGAATAATAACAATCACTCTAGGTGGATGAATTTATGTTCTTTTGGGAAATGTATATAAAACCAAGTAGTATAATCTACAGAAAAATTAACCAAACAGGTTAGATAATTTAAATGAGTTAGGTAATCTGTATGAGTGAAATGTCTGCTTTCAAAAGCAATTGTATCTATAAAGAAAAAAAAATAAAAAACACTTTATAATAGAAATATATTATTACTGTGAGCAGGTATATGAGGATATACTTAATCAGTCTCCAGTTTGACGTTGCAACCTTATGTTTTTATGTTAGAAGACTGAGAAATTGCCAGAACAAAAGGACTAAAATAAATTTTAGTTTCCTATTTCTGCAATTCCTGAATGGGGTGTTATCAGCAGAGATAATATCACGTTAAATGACTTGGAATTTATTTGGTTCACAAAATTATATGGAAGATTGACAGCATCTTAAACAGCAGCAGTCAGTGAGGATGTGGCTTGAGTATTGACAGAAGTGATTTTTCAAGTAATGAAGAAGGTTATGTGATTAAGTTTCCTGAAGCATACATTGCCTGCCGTGTGCACTTACTGTATATTGTCACCCTTCTGAGTCACAGAAAAGCTTCACTTTTTTCAGAAGTAGGATCAATAGGATTAGGGGATTTGTGCTCAAAGCTTGCCTGTGGCTTCTTGTTAAGCATGTCGTATGCTTTATAGCTACCTTTTTCCACTGTTCCATGGTATTAATCATCTAAATAATATCCCCACATTCTGATGTCTGGGCCAGTTTTTTTTTTTTTTTTTTTTTTTTTTTTTTTTTTACATTAGTACTTAAATAAGGTCTTTAAAAAAGACTCAGAAGTCAAACTCTAAAACATCATGTTTGAATTTTAAATAATAGCTTGCTTGTCAAAATGCTGAATATTCTTCAAATTTCATAGCAACTGGTGATGCTCACAAATTATTTATTTGTTTTATTACAAAGGTTGTTTGACTGTAGCTGTTCTGCAGAAGACCTTTCTGTGTCAGAAAGGTCTGCACAACCAGATGGATAATGTAGTTTGGCAGACACATCAAGTCAGATATGCAGAGGATGGCTTAGCTGGCTCCTTGCAGGTCAGCAAACAGCGCATCAGAACTCATTGCGTAAGCTGATTGTGCAAGCCAGATGTATTTTCCAAGACATGATTTACATGAAATGGTAAAGTCTACTAGTGTGCTACAATTTAATGGGCTTCCATTGAAGTGCAGAGTTTAGACGTTTTATCTCTAGTCTTTATTGTAGCTGGTCTAATGGATTGGTATAAAGTCACAACAAAAAGAAGTGATTACTGAAGAAGATGAGGAATCAAATCCTTTGGAGAGCTGTACACAAAGCGAATAAAATGCCAGCTTTGAATGATCACTCATAACATTTCATTGCCCCAGCAAGAGAAGAATACTGCTGTATATCTTACCTACTTTAATCCAATTTATAACTTCTATTCAGTGGCTAAAATCTGTCCTTTTTTTTTGTAGACAGAGGCTATTGAGACATACAGCCAGATACTTGAGGAGAGCTGCTAAGAGGTTTGTGTAGGAGGAGAGAGAATCAACTAACCCTGGAACAATGCACACCAGTGCATTCCCCATCCCTATAGATGGTGGAAGAGACAAGAAAGAGGAATTTTGTTACTTGTGTGGTGTATTTTAAAAAGGTTTCCTATTGAAGAGTTTAGAAAAGAGATGCTGCATACCTGTAGCTTTGCAATTGAGGAGTTCATTAGAGAGCTAATTAGATGAAGTGCTTGATCAGTGATGGGTAAAATGTGTCAGAATTTCTCTGAGCACTGGTTTAAGAATAGGCTTATTCATTTTCTAGGATGGAACAGAAATAGATTCAAAAAGCAGAAAGCTGTTTCTCAGGAGAATTTAGCGCTTAAGAAATTCAATATTAAAGAAAGTCAGTTAACTCTGGTTTATTGTTTGGGAGTTGAATAAGTAGATATGATTTAAATGTTGTCGTACTATCCAGGGAAAAGGAGAAAGCATATAGTTGTAGTGTTGTCGTACTATACAGGAAAAAGGAGAAAACATATAGTTGTAGAGGAGTACAGGACCACAAGGATCCTACATTGGACAGTTTTGTTGCAAGTCAGTATGCATAGATTGAATATGTGATACTAGAAAACAGGTAATAGTGACTGAAACTGCAATAGAAATGGACATTGGTGCTAGCTGAGTTAAAACAAATGTACTGGAAAAACTGGGCATGACAAAAATCATGGTTATATACATTCATAGATACTTTATGAATGACAAAAGTACATAGGAATCATTGAGAGGAGTAGGGTATCTAAAGGATTAAAGTTTCTCTGATGTTCATAGTCTAGCAAACTGACTTTCACAAGGATACTATTCAACTGAAAAAATGGTCAGCTAAATAGAGAATGAGAAACATTTTTCCTACAATTTTCATACAGGCTTTTAGTGAGAATCTCTGAGCTGTTGTGCAGTTACTTTTTTAATGGCACAATCAAAGATTTTGGCAATATGAGACCGTTTTGGAATAAATAAAATAATTGTATAAATGTTTCACAACATTCTATAGCTATCCATCCTGGAAATTATGCAGACTAGATAGCACATAGTAATTACTTTTCTGATTCATCCTGTGTTAGTTATCTGTTGCCCAAACTGAATGGATAACTTCAGCTGTAGTAATGATACTCCAGCAGCAGTGATGGTCACATTGAAGTTTAGCACCATGAGAGAAATAGTATTGATTAGAAGGTGTAAACAGGCAGCGGAACTGATAATAATCAGATAAATTTTTTTTATTATTTTTTTTTTTAAACTGATAGTCATCTTTGATTGGGAAGAAAAATTAAATTGGGTAGAAATACTGGAGAAAAAGCAGAACAGATGAAGTACGTTTATGGCTTATGCTAAGTGAAACCTGATGTTTCCTGGAAGTTATTGTGCCAGGTTTCAGTAGCTTAGTGTGTTGGTTATTTCAGTTCCAGTTTCTGTCTTGTCTTTTTTTTATTATTATTATTTTTTCTTTTTTTTTCTCTCTTTTTTTTTTTTTTTTTTTCCCATGTCATATTCTTCTAGAACAAACATAAGTTTGATGTAGAATTTGCTGTTAAAAGTGAGATTTGTCTTATTTCCAAGTGTTACTAGCATTACAATTGCACTCAGTTCTTTGGGTTTATTTCTGGACAGTTGTACTGTTACTTTAGCTTGGCAAATATTGACTTAATTGTGATGTGTTCTTAATTGAGATGTATTCCCTGTCATTTCACATCTTTATGCCATCACAGTCTGTAGGATAGGATCCATCTATTAGTTAAGTAGAAGGTTATTAAATATATGCAAGAAAACTTGGATTAATATTCAATATTTCCAGCTGTGTGGTGTATTGCACAAACACCTGCATAAACCCATTGATGAAACTGATATGTACATGAATAAAAGCTTGCCTTCCCACTTCACAATGCAGAAGAGCTCTTGTAAACAGATATTCTCCAAGAAAAAAAAATACAAAATTCATAAGAAAACAGTTTGAACAGAAAGATTGTTTAAAATTCAGCTGCCTAATAACATGTTCACTTTTGTCTTTATTAAGCTTTGCCTAATTTTTAAATTGTAAACAGACTAGAAAAAAAAAGGAAAAAAAAAAAAAAAAAGAGACAAAATTCTTGTTTCCAGAGTGAAAATTAGGGTTGCTGATGTAGAAATTTTGTGTTGTGTTAAAAATGGTTGGAAAGGTCCTGAAGGAAAGCATTTTTTTTATTTTAAAATATAAGGAACAGTGATAAAATAAGAATTTAGGTAATTCTATGGGCTTCTCACCCTCTTCATTTGGGATGGCTTGATGTAATTAGTGTTAGTAAATTTTAATAGTAAGATGAAAAGGAGAAGATGTTGTCAGCAGCATTCCAGTTGTCTCTAAGCTTTTTTCTCCATCTTCATAGTGAATTTTGTGAATTCCCAGTACAACTATAGAATACTTTAGTTTAGAAGCAACACCTGTAGGTTATCTGCTCCAGCTTTGTGTTCAATGTGAGTGAACTTAGAAAAGTAATTAGAAAAATGTACATAGTTTTATTCCCTTTTCTTAATTTTTTATTTATTTTTACCTTTACATTTTTCACATTTGTAGTATCTGCAGAGAATATTTATAGTATCTATAGAAGTAATAAAAGAGGCACAGTCTGGTCACAGTCACTGTTACATTAGATTATCAGGCTTAGAATCCGTTTGTCAAAGTCATGCAGTAAATTCAGATTGGGCCAGTGAGTCAAGATTGCTTTGACCATCAGGTTGGCAGATTAATATGACTGCTGTGTTATCTGTCATAACTTGTTCATCATAAATGCAGAATTGTTATTCATAGCTGATGGCACAAAGTTGGTAATGCCCTGAGCAAAAACATCATTCTCTTTAGAAGAGAATGATGAACAAGCACCAAAGAACTAATAGAAGCAAAGAGCATTTTGAAGATGCTTCATAATGTACTAGGCCACCCTCAAGAAGGCTGGGAAAGACTGAGAGTACCAAGGCTTCAGGTGGCTAGGAACAAGAGCAACAAAAGATTGTGTTAGCTTCACAGGCATTAGTGTGGAAGGAAATTATATGTAACTTCTAATAGTCATGTCTCAGAACAAGCTGAAGGCTTTTCATAATTACCTTCTCTGATTAATCTAGAGATTCTAGCCCAATCATTTTGCCCTTTCAAGAATCAACAGAAATTTGCATTGCTCATTCAAGATTCAAAATTGATCATTCAAGATTGTTCCTAGGCCAAGATACAAGCAATGGGAGCTATATAATTTCACCTTTGAAATGGTGAGGAAAAATAAGGAGAATGTTCTTTTTCTTTTTTTTTTTTTTTTTTTTTTTTTTTTTTGTATATTGAAGGTCCAAATAGGAAAGTTTGAGAAAGAGCAGAAAGGTTATTTTAGTCAGAAAGCCTATGTAAAGTTATTTGATTATGGATCAAAGAGAAACCACTGCAATACATTTTAAAAATTCTTCTGAAAAGCACTGAGTGGGAAATGCCTATATATGCATGTAAGAAATCGTTTTATAAATACAGTGAAAATATTCAAAAGAATAATCTATCTAAATCAATCTAAAAATATAAAAGACTAATCAGCAAGATCAGTAAGTTGCAGTGATGAGCTGCTCAAATAGATTCAGAACTTGATTGGATCTCAGTGACAGAGGGCAAATATGAATGACAAGTCTTTGGGAATTTGAGATAAAAATGCAGGTGCACTAAGATCAAGTTCATAACCTATTTTCAAATATATTGGCTGATTTACTTCATAAATAATTTGGAAGAAGAAATGTGTAGGAAGGCAAAGAAATGTGCTGAGGGAACAAATCTAAGGCATGATAGTCAATACAAAGGGCAGTGCAGTAACAGCAACATATTGGAGAAGAGTTTTTATCTCAGGCATACTAGTTATTAATGACTTAATGTTGAAAAATTTGATGTTTTATTTGAAAGAAAAAAGAAACCTGGAAAAGTTCAGGTGGCAGCCCAGAACTTAACCTAGTTATGAAAGCCTACAAAACTTCTCTGGAAATCTTAAACAGACAAACCTGCTTATGAATTTAATAACTACTTTTTATTGCCTGCAGTAATGGTTAATTTTGCTGATAACCACCATGTAACTTTCAGCTTTGATCTGACATGTCCGTCTAAGGTGGGAAAGTTTTGAAGGCAAATGATCCTACATTGTTTGTACTTCAAAACCCATTCTCTGAGTTATGTTTGTTGCACTATATTATAACCAGAATTTTAGAAAATAACAATAGATCTCATTTAAGTATCTATATTTTCCTGTATTTCTAGAGTTAATCCTACTTATTTTTTTACAAAAATAAACATACTTAAGTGAGAAATAATATTTAGTGTGATGTTATTGTGGAAAGGGAGCTAGAAATCATAAATGGATCAAAAATAGATCCAAGTATAAATGAAAAATTCTTTTCGAAATGGAGGCAAAATGTAGCGACATAAATCTGCTTTATTCTGAAATATTTTTACAATTTTGAAATATTAATCATTATGTATACAGAACAAAAGGTTGAAATATGCTTCAAGCATTTAATTAAAACTAATTTACAGAAGTATTAAGTATAATTTCCATAGTAGATCCAAACAGAGAATACAATGGGAGGTGAGGTTACTATCGATTTGTCGTTCATTTTCTCAGATTAACTTTTTTGCCTTTCTGACTTGCGTATTTCCCTTCCTGACAGGGTATATTTTTCTTTGTATATTATTGGAAGTTTTTATCCCAATAATGTACTGACAGAAACATAATGGACCAAAAAATAAATAAATAGCCAAACAAACCTAATTTGTAAATTTGTGACAGTTCTGTTATCCATATTGTGAAACAGCAATACAGCACTGAAGTGCTATTTTTCTCACTGTTGGACAATTTCTCAGTGGTCCAACTTTCATAAATTGGCAAAATCTTCTGAGTTTTCCAGATCTTTTCTGCTTAACATTTGAGCAGGAGCACCCTTGAAATCCTTTCTGGGTACTTTCTCTTTCTCTCTCTCTCTAAAATACATATATTGTAATACTTATTTCCTGTAGCTGTCACCTGTTTTCCCACTAATTCTACATATTTTTCTTCATACCTCCAACAGCAAACAGTTAATATATCTGTTGAGTAGGCAGCTTTTGCATAGAGCCATTTTGCTGGTTTAAATGTCTGTGTTGCTAAAAACACCATACATAAATAAAATGCTCCAGCTAGATGTCAGTATACAAATAAATTGAGAGCTGTTTCATCCACTTCCATATGACCTGTTTTAAAATCTAGGCTTTGTCAGCTTTATTCCCAGTCATTTTACTGAAGCTCCTTATCTAAATCTTATTATTAAATATTTCTGCAGCACTGTTTTCTGTCAGCCTAACTACATTTTCTCTCCATAGTCATCACTTATTTTCACCATTCCTGGGACAGATCTTAAAAAAACATTGAGGAATTAGTACTGTGAAGGTTTTGTTCTCATTTTCAGTGGAAGTCATGTTTATCAAACAGAAAAAAATATATATTGTTAAATACTAGGAAAGAGCTGTATGTACTTTCCCTACCGACTATGTTATACATTCAAGCACTTACGATTCTAGGGGAGGATGTGAATCTTAGAACTTTTAAAAATCATAATTATATTTGCAGTTCTGAACGTACTTTCTTTTTGATTAAACACTCTTATATTGGGTTTAAGAGGCAGAACTGCTTTTTTATAAAGATGAGAGCTAGTACTTAACACGTGCAAACAAACAAACAACACATATCCTTTTATTTTATGTTGTAATTATTTTGAAACAACAATATATAGAACTTCCTCATACCATTAAAAAAAAAATAACATAGCATTAATCACAATATAGAAGTTCCTACAAAGTAGTAATCTGCTAATAAGACAGGAAATGCAGAATACAGCTCTGCAGAAAGCCATCAAAGCTTGATTTCTAAAGTCCTTTGTTTTAATTCTGACAATTTAAGGTATATATATATATATATATATAGGCACACACACATGCACACACTGCAAGGATTATTTTCAGGAAGAAGAATTTCTGTCATCCAATACTTAAAGTACAACTGAGTTCAGAGTGTCAGTAGAAGAGTACAAATAAATCACCATGCTAACTTTCTGCTAAGATGATTAGCAGGATTCAGTAAATAATATGAGTTTTTTTAATTATTTTTTAGAGGCAGGGATTTTTTTCTACAAAAATATCATCTTAACTGATGAGTATACCTATTGCTCATACAGAAGTTCTACAGCTTGCAGTGAGTTTTTATATTTTTAAAATATGCAGGTATTAGAAAAAGTCCATACACCCATTTTAAGGCGTATCTTCCAATATCCTTTTGTTTACCATCTTTCTCCTTTCACTACAGATTATGAAAAATGTGATTTTCTATTTCATCTCAAATTAGAGATGACATTTTTCTGTTTTTATTTGTTTCTTACAGGATTTTATGAACATAAAATTCAAACGCCCCCTCTGGGATTGGCTTTTCAATATTCCAGCTTCAATAGAGAAATAAAATGTGGTCCTGTTACTATTTCCAGTTTTCCAGGATTGATTTGAATGATTACTAGCATTTTTTGACATGATAACCACTTTAATCTAGTTCATATTTGTTGTGAGTATATAAACCTAGTATCCTTCACAGGAGCACAGTCACAGAGAAGGACACTGCCAACAGTATTACTTTATTTTACATACACATGCATATAGATAGATAGATTTGTATATGTACACACACACACATAGTAAAAGACACATGGAGTAAAAAACAGAGTTCACAGCTTCACTGGCCCAGTGACAGAAATCTCATCAATTTTGAAGCGCTGTAGAATTTCACCCAGAAATGTGTCACAACCTGTATTTTATTTTTATTTGCATGCTTCACCTCATTAATTAATAACAAAACACGCTGTAGCATCAAAGATCAAACACCAGAAACCACCTTTTGCTCCCACATCTGAGACCCAGACATTTCATTTAAATGCGTAACAAATTAAATTTTGCATTGTTACCTGCTTCCAGTTTTCAAAGACAGTTCTGGAAGAGGCATACAAAATGCCTTGGAGCCTATCCACACTTCCCAGGTTGAGTTGGCCACGCTAAAGTATACAGCATGAAGAACTTTCATTTGAAACAGAGTTCAATAACGTTATCTACTTTTTTGAAATACATGCTGTTAGTTTCATTTAAGTGCTGTAACCATCTATTTTTGTATTTTTACCAGAGCAAATAAGATTATCATAGTAATTATGACATTAAACATTTAAAATGAATGCCTTATTTCAGCTTGTGTAATAGTCTAAAAGGGTATTTTCTCAGAGTCACGCCAACATCAAAACTTACTGTGTAAACCCTAACTGTAGATCTCTGTGTTATGGGGCCCCATAGTTACTTTATTATAAAAAATAACACTCCTCTTTGGGATATGTCCAACTCAATTCCACCCACACATATATGTGAAGCTCAAAACAGCAAACAAATTAGATGTGGGCTTTAAAAAGAAATAAAAATAAGAAAGCCCTACTGGAATCCAGCACAGCTACAGAATAATTTATGGAAAAAGGAAAAGATATGCTCTTCAAATGTATTTGAAGTAGCTAATCATTAGTTATGTGTAAAATTGGAAAACACTTTTCATTTGAAATTATTTAACTTCATAAAGTTATGTATTTGAGTAACTTCAAAAATGACACTTGTCCATTATTTTTCTTGTCAGTATTTAATACCCAGATATTTGTGTACCGATCAAAGCTATAGATAGTGAAACTACACTAATTCCCTACAGAAGATTGCTAACAGCATCAGACATTTATCTATACCACTTGTTAGACAAATAGAAAACCACTGCAATACTTCTAGTTCTTCCCTAAGGGTAGACATTTTAAAGATTTATTCTCCACCACCCACTCGTTTTCTTGTATTCATTCTGAAAAACGCTTTCTACTACTTCTTCCTTCCTTCCTTCCTTCCTACTGTGTTCAGCCTAATCAGCATCGATTGGTCTCATATCATAAGCTCTCAAAAACAGTGTAGGATACATACAATATCTATTATGTCTTAGCTAAGAGAGTCTTAGCTAAGCTAGCTAGCTAACCTTAGCTAAGAGAGTCTTAGCTAAGAGAATATCAAGCCTGGAGTACTCAAACATTAATAGCAAGCCTTAATTTTTTAGAGGGAGAAGTTAGGGAAAGTACTTTTTTTTTTTTTTTTTTACACTTCCATTTAAAATACAGTCCCTGAAAGAAGAGAAAAAAAAATCTGAAAACTTTCTGAGGAATAAGAAACAGCTTTTCACAGAAACAGAACACGTAATTTCTGTGGCCTATGTTATTTCCACTTAGTAATCTCTAATACAAGATCTACTTAACCACATTATTAGGGGACCCTGTCATGGCTGCAGCAGGGATACCTGCTCCACTGAGGCCTCTACCCAGGCTGCAGGAAAATACCTAGCACCTCCTCCCCACTTATTACCTAGCCTCAGCACTTTTAGGCTCATTTCTCATTTCTGTTTTCCTTATGTAGATAATATTTTACTCCTTCTTAAATATATTTTTTCAGCAGCACCGCCAGCTTAGCTAATAGGCCCAGCCATGCCCCGTGGTGTAGCTGCTGGAAGCGACCATGTCTGGCACAGGCAGCCCCAGCCTCTCCTCACAGCCCCCAGCTGCTAGAGCCTCCCTGCAGCCACCCAGCACCTGTACCCCATAATACAATAAGCATTACACACTTCAGCAGAGGCCAGGCTCTACTGAAGTAGGTTAATTGAGCTGTGCTCAAACCTATAAAGCTGTGCTAGGAGGGCTTTGCAGAGCTTTTTGCTGTTCAAATGGATGAAAGCAGGTAGCAGGGAGGTGATCCTCAGCTCCAGATATTTTTGCTTGGGGCCCCCGGGGCCCCCGCCCATGCTGGAGAACTTTAAGCTGCCTTCAGAGCATTGGTATGTTCAAAATAATTCTTGTTTATATATATATATAATATGTTAACCTTTCTAGAGATAGTAGAATAGTGTTATTTCTTCTGGAAGCTCTAGGCTTTCTGAAATCTTACTGGGAAATTGATAGTTGCTCTCTTTGGCATGTCAAATCCAAAGGGCTGGAACTTAGTGGTTTTTGAAGATTATCAAGTCAGCTAGGGAGGGATGCTATAGTCTTTTGGTTTTGTGTAACTGTGTTAATTTTGGTCTGTGTTGGTACTGGTCTTTCAAATCCAATTAATTTGGGGTTACATGCTATGTTTTATGTAACATAGCATGCTTTTAAATTTGATTTTCATGAGAACACCTATTTTTAAATGAAGTGCTTGAAAATGATGTCTTATTGTAGTGTTTTACTAATTGATCTTCCCATAGTATATTTATATCAATTCTGACAGCTTTGATATTCAAAGGAAAGAAGTGTTGCTATGTTTTGCTAGTAAATAGGTTAAACGTGGGAGGATTTTGTTATGCAGTTGCTCAGTAGTGAAAGAGTGGCCTGATCTGCAATATGACCTTGTGGTTGAAGTGTATGCTTTTCAGCTTTCAAAAAAAAAAAAAAAATCTTCCTTTGTTGGTAACTTATTTAGACTAAAATTATATTCATTTGGTTCTTTCATTAGTTTTGTCTTTCATTTTGTGTAATAATGCTGTTTTCCACAAAACATGTGCCTTGCTATTCCCCTCCCCCATTATTAAATTCCTCATCAATGGCCTTAATTGCCTCATGACATCTTTGTGTTGCTGTTGTGGACTTTCTCACACTCCTATAGACAGCATGGTTCATAAACCTTAATGAGAGTAAGCACATTAAATTAATCCCAGTAGTTAACAAACTTGCTACTTACTTCTCAGATATCTAATTTGTGACACAATTCTGGCAATTGGTTTCCACTGGAAGCAAGCCTTGCATCGAAAAAGCCCATTTAAGAGAAAAGGAAATTAATCTTCATTAGAATTACATTATTGAATTTAAAAATCTGTTGCCAATAGCTTTTAAATTAAAAACATCTTCTCACCTAGAAAAAGTAACCAGTAAGAGGGGAGTTCATTGAAGTAGCTTTTCTTTCTGCACACCTGTCTCAAGTGTGTTTGAGGTACAGTAAATTTTCTTAAGCTGCTTCCACAGAATATATCTGTGAGCTCTTCAAGAAGATGAAAAGAAATTGGCTAAATAGCTACAGTCTTTTTTAGAAAGTGCCTTATGTAAAGAAGAGATGATGGATCTGTTACATTAGCATGCTAATCGTAATAATAGATTGATTAGGAAGATGCTGAATGTGCTTCTATTTTTATTTTTATTCAGTTGACTTTAGTGAAGTTACTTGATTTGTCCATGTTCCTCTATTGGAAACTAGATTTGGAACATCTTATTGTTATGTTATTGTTATCATTACTGTTGTTAACAAGTTTTATCCCTGATATGGATTTTATTCTTTGTTAGAATTAAGTGTGTCCCAATACAGGAGAAAATATATATTTTTTTTAATTACCAGCATCTTGCTGAAATTTTTAGATCTTGTAGTACTTGAAGCAACAACTTTTGGTTTCTGAAATGGGTAAGGTTTTGCAATGAACAACTGTTTGCATATTTTACAGTATTTATTTGAAATAGTAAATAAAAGGCAAAAGTGCATATATACTGTATGCATGGCAAAAGAACCAAAACCTTCATGTGACTTTGAGCTGGTTTTAGTACATGGAGTACTATGGAGGCTGTTGTTCAGACAGTGGTCAGTGAAAATCCAATGCTGTGTTGCTACCTGCCTGAAGTGGGAGTCAGTGTTGAGCTGGAGCCTTGCTTCAGGAGGGTAATTCAGAAACCAGCCCATGAGCAAGCAAAGAGCTTGCTAAAGACAAGAGTGAATTTCAGCTCTGTCTTTTGTGAAGCCTGGATTAGACTGATAGCAGATTTGCAGCTTTCTCCAAAAAGACATCTGAAAGAACTGAGTATCATTTTCTTTCTTAAAATTATAGCAATATCATCTTTTATGTAATACCATACTCTATGTAATATCATATTGGTTAGACTGCTTGCTGTGAAAGTAGAATTCCTGCTGCTAAATTTAGTTCCTTACACTGAAGTCATTGAAAGATATGTTTTCTAACCTATAGACCCCATATGCAATCTGCTGAGGTACCCTGACCAGCTGTTTCTGGATGCATATGACTAGTAGCAATTATAAGTTCATGGAATAAGAAAGCAGTAGGGAGTATGAATGCGTTAGCCATGACTGCACTGTTGAAGGAGTTAATGATGCAGAGGCATAGGAAGCCCTTTCCAGGCCATCAGACAGGATGAGCAGTTGTGATGATTGCAGTTCAAAACACTTAGAAAAAAAATTAAAACTTTGCATTGTTAAATAGAGTTCATCTTTAGTTTAAAACAAGTTTTTCAAAGGTTTTTAAATTTGAGGTGTTTGACCAATAGCCTGCTTCCAGAATGAGAAATTTACTTTAATTGCAGAGTCAAGGGTAAGAAGTTTAATATTTTTTTTTACAATGGCAGAGAAGTGGTGATATGTATTGCACAAGTGAATTTATTTTTAATTTTGCTGATGGGTGACTGATTAAGTATTTTGACTGTCCTAGTGTTTTTATTTGTTATTTTTGTAGACATTTGTCTATTGACTAGATTCATGGTGCCTTTTAGACAGGTGACCGAAGCAAGAATCTTCAGAAGTGATTGTATCTCTCTGGATTTTCAACAGCTTTATGGGTTCACAAATCAATGGTATACATGTGAAGGGAAATAATGATTTTCTTTTTTATCCTGATTTAGTTTGACTTTCCCAAGGTGATTCTTCTAATGATAATCTAATTCAAAGTAGGATGCTTGGTTCTGAGACAAGCTGTTTTTCCAGTTTTAAGACCAACAGGAGGGAATGCTCAAAGGCAGAGAGACTGAAAGCATTGTGTATCAGGCTAAAATAGTTCTGAGAAGAATCCTGAGATGACTAGGGAGGGAGGGTGGGAGTAAACTACATATTCAGCAAAAACACCTGAAACATTTAGCCAAAATGTCTCATTTCTTCCCAAACACAACTCTGATAGGAAGGTTCCAGCTTTACTTGTTTTTGCTGTCTGAAACGGTAAGAACTCACGTAATGGTGAAAGCAGTATTGCATTAAAGACGTTCTGATGCTTGTGCATGTGTTTTTGTTCGCTTCACTAGTTCAGAAGTATAATACCTTTCCGATTTCCGTGATTAACAACAGTTAGAAGGTTCTGAATGTGCTTTTCTTTGTAACCTTACATTGACTTCAGGCAAAATGTTTTTTTATTGCCTGTGTAACTGAGATCAGAATTATTTTTCCATTGTTAGCCTTCATCCAGGTGCTTTATTTCATATAAAGTAATGAAATGGTTCAAAAAAAAAAAAAAGCATTTCTTGTGCTACATTACTGATTTTCTGCATTTAAACAACTTGGAGAAATGCTGAAATTCAGAATGTGAAATCCGGTTTTGAATTTTTGCCAAGATGCATATGGGTGTTTTTGAGTGTTTAGGCAGAATCAAGGGAAGAGAAAAAAACTTGCAAACCTACAATGTGTGGGATTAATCAAAAATAAAACTAATAATTCTATGAATAAGCACTAAAAAAGGAGATGAGTAAAGATATCCATGAGTATGGATAACTGAGAAAAAAGCAGTACTGACATTTCAGTAGTAGAAATCTGCTAGAAGTTTGTAAGGTTTCTAGGTGACTTCTCAGAGTGAAGCGATGTAGATTTACATGAGCTAAACCTCATTGCAGAGGTGATGTGATGTAACAAATATTCCTGAAGCATTTTTCAGTGCAGATTTATGGTCTGGCACTTCAGTTAAATGATACACTGGTATTTTTAAGTAATTTCATTAGTGGTCAAACAAAAAGATACAATGAAGGACAGATTTTGATGGGAGTTTGTATTCTGGGGTGGTGGGGGTGATAAGGAAATTTCCCTACAGGTTCAGGTAAAATATAAAAGGCAAAATAGAGATGAAAAGAAAATGAAAAAAAAAAAATCATGAGTTTCTGCTGATTTCCATAATTGTTTCTAGTGCTGAATTTCAGGTAGAGGTATATTATACTAGCCTGTCTTCTCTTTTGAGTATTGAGAAAGATCACCATTTTATACTATTGTAAGGCCATTTTTAAAGGTGAATCTTTCAGCACATTTGATGAAGAGGAACAGAACAAAGTAATACAAACTATTGTCCAAGTTGTAAATGGATCTACCTGCCAAAACACATCTGATGACAAAATTGAAGCAGTCAAGAAAGCAAGGAATGTAAGAAACTGCAAAACTGTTTCAGGAGTAGGTGGGGTTATTTCTAGTTGGGTGGTGGGGTGGAAATACAGTGAGTTTTTGGTTTCTGATATAGTTATTCTGAAAAGTTTCTGTTCAGTGAACCACTTTCCACATAGTTTTGCATGTATTAAATGGACTGCTCATAGGAAGTGGATGAAATGAGCATGGACTTTTTTTTTTTATGAATATTTTCAATATTTTGTTTAGTTATCTACTCACTAGTGATTGAGTTCGTAACTTAGATTTCCACCCTCCCCCACTAGAGTCGTTTGTGCAGGCTTTGAATCTCTAAACAACTTGCTGTAGATACTATAGTGGATTCAGAGTAATTTACCCAGTAAGTCAGCCTTGAAATAAGAATGCTTATGTGATTTACTGACCTTTACCTTACACCTCAATACAGTAGCATTTTTTCTTCTTATCTTGCTTCCTGTCTCTGTGGGTTATATACTTTTGGCAAGGTGAAAAGGGCTCTATAGTCCTAGAATACACTTCGGTTGTTCTTTTTCCCATATTTTTTTTTTAATATCTTTGTATCTTTACATGAAATAGGCATATTGAGGAAACACGATTTTCAGTGCTTTAATGTAAGAAATAAAACAAGTGGAAAAGAAACTGAATTAATTCAAGTATTGTGTTAGTCCCTTCTCTTGTTGGTGTTTTGGTGTTTCCTTTGAGGTGTTTCCCTGCAGAGTCCAATGCCTTTCTCCAAGTCTGAACTCTTTGAGGAAAACAAGCTGTGCTTTTTACCTTGGCACACACTAACACATAGGTGATGACAAATTGTTCTCAAATTATCAATGTGTGCTATCCTTTGTGAAGGGCTTTGAGATGATAGGTGCAGCTGAGATGTTAAAACTCGTGTAATATCAAAGGTAACTAAAATGCATTGCTGTAGCTGAGGACAGGTAGAATTAGTGTATGGTGAGCCACGGTAGTGTTTCATGTAGATCCTGGCTATTGGAGAGATTCTCTTCAAAATCAGCTTTCACATCCTTATAAGCTTGAGTATTTAGTAGTGATTATTTCAGAATAAACTTCATAAGGTGCTTGCATATGTATCTTCAATGAATTAAATGGCAATATGATAAGTGCATAAAATAACTGCATGCATTGGAACTGAACACAACAATTTTAACAGATTATTAATTAACAATTACTTGTAGAGTTGCATGAATAGTAAAACAATGTGCATCTATGGAATTCAGTATAAATTTGTGTATCACCTATTGCTGTGGTATGTACACAAAAGGATTACTGTTTTTGCAGTTTTGGGCCAGCTCATTTGTTGAAATAACATGTGGTCAGTATATAACAAATTTCTTTATCTAAACACAGGAAGAATGTGCTAACAGTAATGTTTGTGCAATTCTTGGGGATAAACAGAAAAAGCAGTGCCAGTAACAGCTATTCTGTAATCCATGGGCACTCTTTCAGATCCTAAATAAAGAATTTGTGTTCTAGATTGTTCTAGCAAGAGAGAATATTCCAGCTCTTCAGAGAAAGGAAACTCTGCAGAATACATGTTCTAGCCTGTTAGCTTTTGCGAGTGGATGTGATATATGCAACCAGCAGTTGGCTTCAGCTCTACAGAACAACTCTTTTGAAGTAATCCAAGTTATTTACGTGTTGTTATATTTCTGTCAGATGACTTTTATTTCAATTTATGTCACTGAGGAAAGCAGCTGGTTTTTCTTTCAGTACCCTGACAGTTCAGGTTTTTGTTTCACACTCTGCTCACACTGTTTTCACATTTCTGCCTTCATTGGCTGGCTGTTGTTATAAATCAATGTTTGGTCAATTTGCCTTTCATTCTGTCTGAAGGCTCCCCTAGCTGTACGTTGACAGTCTGAAGTGGTTTCTTCATACTAACTAGATGGGTACTGCTTGCATGCAGAATGAATCAACCCCTCTCCTGTATGAGGGGGAAAATATGAATGGAGAAGCTAAACCTAAATGGAATTAATTAGATACACAGTACAGAAATCTCCTTCATTCTTACAGTGCTTCAGTACCACCTTTCCTCTCTAGAAACTCCAAAAACTCAGTTTGTGGTATTTCTCAAAGCAAACTGTCACCACAATGATTCTGCCAAAAAAAAAAAAAAGCTTTATAAAAGTTCTGTATTGGAAAACCACATCAGGTCAGTGAAGAATGAATCATCTGCTGTTCAGAGGTGTAATTTCTTGGAGAATACCTATACATCTCTAACACAATGTGTCAAGTTGATTAGCTGGGCGTAGCACAGATCTCTAGTGTTGGTAAACTGGTTTGTAGGTAGTTTTTTTCTTTGAGGTGTAAAGTTGCTGGGATACATGAGCCATATAATACCCTAGAAGTGACTGAAGCAAGTGAATTTCCTGCCTTTCCAGAATGTGAGCTCTAAGCAAAGCATGCTTATTTACTGACAGGTAAAACAATCTTTCATCTGAAATCTTGTCTCCTTTGGTCACATCAACTGTGAAAATTCAGTAAACCATTCTGAAGTCTGCATAGGAAGGACATGGTAAGAATTCACCAAATTCTGAGTAAACGCAAATTAAAAATTCATGGCAGTGAAGCACTGTTCTGTCTGATATGGTAGGAAACAAGTTTGGGAAATGAAAAACAAGCATTATTAGGTGCGGAAGCCTCTGGTGTATTATTTTTCATTTTAAATCTAACTTGTCTATTTTGGATCATTTTTATCACTAGCCTCTTGAATACGGTAATTCTCAAAGGAGTGATCTTACCTCCCACACTACTGAGGTAGGAATATGCTGTATTTGATGATCAAGAATACTGTACTCTGGAAAGTGCTTTAAGCCAGTTGTGTTTAGAGGAAACAGATCTTGTAACAGTTGCAAATCAATACTTTTTTTTTTGTATTTGAGGAAGACAAACACTTGTTCTAAATAAATACAGCACTACCTAGATTTTAGTTTGCTTACCTGCAAAACTTCCAGAGATCATGTCTGTGTTTGTTTTGGTCATTATGATCTTGGAAGTATATTCAAAACAGTTAGAATATTTACATTAAGAAAAACATTAAGAAAATATTTTTTCTCTTAACATTTATTTTATTTTGGAAGTAAACATGGTCTGGAGAATAATTCAGAACTGATGCTAACACTTTGTTAAGGTAGCTAATGCTGTCAGAATTGGCAGGAAAAATTAAATATCCCTCAGATTGGGAATTTAGCAATTTCAGTGGGATACCTCAGAGCATTGCTTTAAGCAAGAGCAGCAAAGAAGGAATGCTATCTAACTTCAGTCTGCAGCATAGTAACTTAATTAAAATGAGAAAAATACAACATGAAAATGAAATAGCATGATGATCAAGTGTAAATTATATATCCAGTTTCACATGTTTTGATAATTACTATTTCTTGACTAATCCTATACCTACAGCAACGTGTGAGGCAATTTACACAAGGGGGGAAAGGTCAGTCAAGTACAGCAGCAGCCCCAGAGCAGTCTCACATCAGTTCAACAGCAGTAAATCAAGTCCTCTAGAAGTCTGGGTGACCACAGTGCACACTATGGAGTCAGAAATTGAAGACTGCTCTCAAACTGCTTAGCTGAGCTCAGTTCTGAGAACTAAGCCCCTCTTTGGGTTATGCAATAAGTAGGTACCCTGAGCGGGGAGCTGGAGGAATGGGCAAGGAAGGGGTGCTGAGCCTAGAGGCATGCAGCCCATTCCTCAGATTTGTGTTTAGGGCACCATGGCCTCTGGGAAGGAGAGGGGGCCCTTTGGTTTTACAACACAGTGGTCAAGGGTTCTCTTTTCAGCTGCATTGCCAGAACAGTGTCAGTATTCTCACAAAATAATCCTAGGATCCAGGACTCTATCTCAAGGTATTACTTGTGCTGTCTAAGCAGCACGAGCCTTTAGAACTTTAAAATTAAACAGTGGGGAGAGCAGAGCTACTTGCTTTGCAAAAGGCCATATGAGAAGCGTCTGCATGTGTTTTAAGACTGCACATTTTTCAATTGCTATGTTCTGTGTACCACTTTAAATATTAATGATCTCTGTGCAAATGCTTGATAGCACTAATTCTTAGGATGTGAATGGTATCCTAAAGGATTGGATTTCATAAAGTACTAGGAAATTGCTTTGCATATGTTCAGAGGAGTATTACGTAATGAAAGCAGTACTTCATAAATCATGTTTCTATGGGAAGATGGAGAAATGTTTGAAATGTTAGGACATCTTTGTCTAAAATGTTTAAGAATTCCATATGTACTGTTCTGGATTTTGTCATAAATATTGTCTAATCTGCTATAGAAATGTTAGAACTTCAACTATATCAAATGAGTGGTATTGTCTGAGTGCTGTAAATGGTTTGGCTTAAAACTGGTTAGATTCTGGCTTTGTTTGAAATAGAGAAAAAGGAGGGCTTCTTACTGAGATAGCAGTCTAACCATATAGTCCTTTTGAGATAAGGTATCAGTAACGTTCTCAGAATCTTAGTTGAGCTTAATGAAACACCTCACTTATCAGCCTTTGCTCTCAGGCAAAATCCTCCTTATCTAGCATTCACAGGATTTTACAGGAAGCTAGTTAACATCAAAAAGCACAGATTCTTAGCATGACAAAGTCACCTCTACTCTGTAGAGTATAAGAAATTGCACTGTTCATATCCAAGCAAAGTAGTTAAATCTGAACTCCTGAGAGGTTCCGGTCAGAATTGGTAGGTAGATCATTATTAATAGAATAGCTTTGTTTTGTTCTTTACAAGTTAACGTTGTTTTGGAAGTGAATAACAGTGTGTTACATGTGCATACTGGATTGAGTGCTTCAGAGAAAAGAAGACTGAAAAAAAAAATCCTAATTATGAAAATAATCCTTCAACAATTCAGTATTATTCAATGGGTGATAGTCAATGGCCTGTATTGCCAAGTCAAGCTATATATAGCAAACCAACTGTTATTGTTTGTTTTTTTTTGCACTTTATGATTTTTTACTTGCTGTACTTGCCAGCCCACGGAGCAGAGGAAATCTGCTGTCAATATCTGATCCTGCTATTTTAGTTTAGAACAGTGTCTTTTAGTGAATACACAATGTAGATCCAGAGGACAGATTTGGGTTTTGTTTGCTAAATGGTGAAAGAGATGCTAGAGGAAAACTGTAATCCAGAAAGAGAATGGACTTGAAACTGATGTAGAGTAGTAATGATGATAAAGAAACTGATGTAGAGTAATAATGATGATTTAAAAAAAAAAAAAAGTCTAATAAAAATGCTTCATTTCAAAAGATGAAAAGTATTATGAAGACTTTAGAGACCTAGAGTGCTACTGAACTGGATCTGGTGAAGGAAGATTGTGAAATATAAAGCATTTGAAATTGTTGATTTTTATTATGGATATTTGCCTGTAAGGTTGATTGTTAATGAAAGAGAAATAAAATCTATGCTTACTGTTATGCCATAGCATATCACCTTGAAACTTTAATTGTAAAAATCCAGTAGTACTGGACTTGATCGGTATTTCAATTGAGAGCCATGAAATGCATGAAGTAGTGCTGGTGATGGGCCCCAAGACCTTAATAACAATTCATGCAACCTTTAGAGGGCCTGAACTACAACAACAAAACTTTAGAAAGTTGTTACACACTAGTCAATAAAACCCATGTAACCCTTTCTATAAATAGTTTCTTGTTTGCAGTCTTACTGGCTGAATTACTATTTTTTTAATTATTCTGTAAATGTTAAGTGATTTGTTTCATCCCATGACCTTCAAGCACAAGCTTGCTTCAGAATTAAAGGCCTGCTTGTGAAACATTTTTGCAATGATCCAGAAATACTCAAGAGCAGGCCAGGAATATTTCATGCCACTTGTTGATGGTGAAACTCCTTTATGGTTTCTCTGTTTATTTTTTCTGATAGAAAACATTAATTTGTCAAAAGTGACCTCTTTCACTGAATACAAAATGTTAGATTATGATGGATTTTTTTCAGAACTAAAGAGCCTTCCATAATCCCAATGCTTTTGCCAGTAACCTAGCATTTAGTACGATACCTTTGCTTTCAGAAGTGTTTGTTCAAAATGAGACCCCCAGAGAGTCTAGAATGTGAGTCTGGCCATGTTTGTGATTACAGGTGATGTAGCCTGTTGGAAGCAGAGCTGTAGAACAAAACAGTTGTTTTAGAGGACCTGTCATCCACCATATGTGCTTTTGTTTTTCATTAGCTGTCATCTGGCTCTAAGGAAATAAATCCCACACTGCCACACTGTGGTTATTTGGAAGATAGATCATCAGCAAGAAACATGTGGACCCCTAAAACCACAGTACACAGATTTGGTCCTTGTTACTCTTACTCACATGACAGGTTTGCATAAGGCTGATACCTATAAGGAGTGTCAGCATGACTACTTGTCTATTCTGTTTTTCTTTTATGTTTCATTAAATCCAGCACTTTCCTTTGGGAAGTTTTTATATTCTTGTGAATAACTTGCTCTGAGAAACAGAGGGTAACATCATAAGAAACAACCTAAATATTCAGTCATCTTAGTTTTGTTCTTGTTTTTAAATTTTTCTGAAGCAAAATAAAGTGGAATAGCCAATTGTTTTACTGGGGTAACCTGTATATATTTGGTCTAATATTCATTACACAGTGCTTTAAAATTTTACTAAAAGTGTCAGCCATTAAGGCCTCTGATGGATTCTCCTAGGGAACCCCTGTAGAAGTCTGTTCCTCTTCAGAAGTCCCTTTCTAATATCTCTCCACTCACTGTACTTAGGAAATTAACAACCTGCATGCAAATGGAGAAATAAAACCATGTATGTATGCAGCCAAAGACCCACAGTGTTGAAGCTTTTTCCTCAAGTATCCGTGGCCCAAAACAGAGTACTCAGCCTGTGCCTGTTCAGCAATCTGTGATTTGTGAACAGCACTGGTGCTATGCTCCACTGTGGGTATCAAGATGTCCTTGACACAACTTCAGCCCTGTTCTGCCTTGACTTGGTGGGATCAGTTCTGGAGACCATGACTTGTGCCACTTGAGCACAGGTATCTATCCCTTGATCCAGGGCTGTGTTGTATGGAGTGTGTGTCTTAGCCATATGAAGACATTTTTTGGTATGTGACAAGTATAGGAGGAGCATGACATGATCACATTTGATCTGAAATAAAGCAAAAGAACTAAATCCTTTAGTGAGGGCTCTGTAATTAGTCTTCTGCCTCTTGAATCTGGGAGCAGTTCTGTTGAGCATGTCCAAACTGATTTATCTCAGCAGGAAAAGGGATACTGGAGCAATTAGCAATTTAAGCTTCTGTATCTCAAAACTGATTTCTTCAGCTGTGACTAGGAAGCAGTGGAAAGCAAGTGCAGATCATTTCTTTGTTATATTATTTAGTCCTGTATTACAGGGTCTAGGGATGTTAATCATAAAAATTTCCGATCTTTTGAATGCTGGCAATTTGCAGATGGCTAAATGCATGAAGAATAAAAGGAACATAGGGTTATGCAGTGGCTGTATCAGGGCTAGAAAGAGAATTAGGAGTCCTCATTCACTTTTGTCCACTTCTAAGCATTAGAGGATACTCTGTAATGGTATCAAGTCTCCATGTTTGTTAAAGCAATTGAGGAGATCAGTTTAAATGCTCAAATTCATTGGACATTTAAATGTTTTTAAATTAAATGGATGTTTCTTTCTGTGACATGGGATACTACTGGAGCCTTTAGGACTAAGACATATGGCCCTGGCACAGATTAAGCAATTTGAGTGTAATTAAGGTTATAGTAGTATTCTCAAGTTATAATTACACTTCACTGTTTTAAATGGTGTTGTCTTATTCCATTCCTTGCTACCAGCAGCACATGTGTGACTTGGCACTTTAACCATATGCATTGTTCACATATCACATCAATAAGGTCAGTGCACCTGAGGCAGAACAATCTCTTGCACAGCTTCCCCTATCTCTGCTCCAGCAGGTGTCATAACAGAGGCTCTGCAGGTCACTCTGTTGGTGTCTCTGAGCTTTCTTCCACCAGATGGTTGGGTTGCAAGTGTGAGGTTTCAGTCTCATTCCTTTTTTTTTTTTCTTCCTTTGCTATATCTTTAATTCTGGAGAGTTAGTTAAATCTGAGTACAGCATGTATAATTTTCTCATTAAATCAATGGACAAGGTCATTATATGTTAAAGGGAGGAAATAACTAGTTCACACATGTTATCGTCACAAAAATATGAGCTGAGTAATTCTGTACTGACCTTTCAATATCATTCAAAATTAAATTCCATGTGCACTCTGCTACTGTGTTCTATTCTGATGCTATGATGTTAGAATGGCTTTTAGAGGAAAAATATAAACTGAGTATTCCATTGTAGCTGTTCCATTGCACTTGCTTGTCACTTTTTTGATTCTCTGCTGATATTTCTTTGTAATTTAATGCACATATTACTCTTTTACTGTATTGATCATGGAGCATCAGGTGGCTGCTTATTCAAATAAAAACTGCTGTGAATTTTGCATATATTTCTGTTTCCATGAATACAGGCCTTGATATGCTTAAGAGTAACAAATGCGAGGACTCATCTTTGAAACTATAGAAAAGGCATTAAAATAGATTTGTAGTCACGAAATGAATTGGTCTGTCTCCGTGGCAGGAAGTGATTTCTGCAGGGTGTAATTCAGAACGCAATAGAAGATTGCTACGAAGGTGCTGTAAAGATACAGAGCGGTAACAGATAAGCCCCTAGAGGACACATATTTATTAGAGGAATAGTAGTGATTTGAGAATGAAGAAATGGAACAGTAACTTTCAGGGTTGCAGCGTGAATATGCTTAATTGCTTTATTGCAATGCTTTAAATGTGGTGTTTGACAAATAGAAATCTAACACGCTTCCTTATTAGGATTTCAGCGGAGGCTTTAAGACAGAAGCATTTATCTCTGCGAGTGGCAATCTTCTATATTAGCTAGATCTGTATGAAAATGCATGGATACTATGCAAAGGAAATTGGGTACTTTGAGGAAAGTTTTGTCTTGCTTTGTTCAGAACCCAGTACAGCTGGCTTTTAATACTTACTGTGGTCTTGGAAAAAAATCAGGAAATAACTGACTGATAAGGTCAAATGTAGAGTGAAGGATTTATTGGAAAATTAAGTAATTGGTAAGTATTTTAATGCTAGAGGTTTGTATCTGTAACCAAACATTTTGCAGTAATTATAGATTTGATCACAGCAAACCTTCTTCCGAACCCAATAATTAAATAAGAATTCCAACTCTATCCTGATAGGAAATCATGGTTTAAATGTGTGTGGACTTCTGTAAGCTTTCATTTGTAAGGTATAGCTAAGCATTAACGATCACCTCTAAAAACTTTCTGCACCTAAAAATGAATCATTGAGGCCGGAGACTGTGCTGAATAAATGGCTGCTATTTTACTGAAGCATCAGATCTGTGGTGACTGAGCCCTGATCTGAAGATGATGAAATTAGAGCTGGATAAGAAGGTAGTTCATCTTAATGCAGCTTCTTTCAAACTTGAAGCTTTGCGTAGGAAAAGAATAAAACTTTGCCAAGGTTGAGGACAAAGTATTAAACAGCAGCAGGATGCTCAGAAGCCAAGGGTGCTTTTGCCAAGATGTAGGAATGCCATGTTCAGGCAGTTCCGCTCTAGACTAGATTAATGTCCTGACCTTCCAAGTAATTAGCCTAGGATGTCTCCATGTCTTTCTGGTTTTGACCAGAGACCTTTTCCAGTGTATTGTTGAAGTTGGTCCATTGCAGGTCTTTCGTCTGCTGTGACTGAAATAATTTAGTTGAACTAGTCAAGAATTTGGCTGCTTCAAGTAGAGACAGATAGGGTGACTTGCCAAACCAGAAGGAGCATGGTGGAATGGTTTCAGTTTGAAGCTGAGTTCATCCCTTTGCTTTAGAGATAAATTCCTGAACTGAGAAGGCAGATACAACTTCCACTTCGAGAAAGGACAGTAGGAAAGGTCAAAACAATTTAGAAGAGATTTGTCTCTTCAAATAAGGCAAGTAGTTACGTTGCTTTAAAAAAGGAAATGAAATCTTCATTGTGGAGAAGAAGTTATTCATGTAAAACAGATTAAAATATGCATTCCTAATATGTAAATATAGAGTCAATTAACATGAAGCTTTTTTACAGTATAAATGATTGTAACCTGTCAATGTCCTCTGGGATGACTTTGAAACTGAAATGCTTCTTCTCTATAGTCCCAGTTAACAAAAATCAATAAACAGTAAACATAGAGCAGTTTGTTGCCAAGTGAGCAATGTCTGAATAGGACAGTTTAATTTTCAGCAGATGAGCAGAATTCACAAGGCTTCGGAGTCCACAGAGTGCTTTGTGCATGCCAGGACCAATTCCAGTAGGCAACATAGTAAAACTTGGAAAGAGGAGTAAAACCTGTGTGTCTGGACTGACTCCCGTTTTGCCTCTCCTTTAGTCAGTTATGCTTGCAAAAAGTTGGTATGAAGACAGTATAAAAACACTGAGGCATTTACTCATGTTTTGGCTGACTCTTGTTGATGCTTGAAAGAGCAGGGCAGTATGAATGTTGGGAGGCCAGTACAGAAAGTTATGGTGTGCCAAGTTCACAAAGACATTTCCTCTGCCAGTGATTCTGCCTGGAGCCTGAGGAGTCTGGGAGGCAAGAGGCCAGGTCCTTATGCTCCCACCATTGCCACGGTTCTCTATAGAGAGAAATTTCTATGTGAGGAGGAATCTAGTCATAATAGAGATAACATAATTTATACATAAAACTATGCAAGTGGATGCATGATGCTTTTCCTGTTGAACAGTTGCAGTAACTACTCCTTCATAACTGAGTTATGCCATGTAACAGGCAGTTAAGTAGCCATGCATTGCTCCCATTTCTAGGAAGCAAACTTTCTGAAGTATTCACATATGAAAACAAATAACAAGGCCTTTTTGCATGAGGCTTGCTCACATAAATTTTCCTGCTCATATGTAAAATGAAAACAGATTATGATCCTTGAGGTAGTCATCACTGCATCTTCAATTGCATTAGTCCAAGTTGCAAATAGCTTGTATGTTTCTGGCAGTACAGAGGTTGGCTCAACTAAGTGCAGAACTAAAATTAACTAGATTGCTGAGGTTTTTGCACATTTGCTATGTTCAGCATTTGAAAGCAGTTCTGCTGAAAGTCTGTCTACTTAAAATTCAAGCACTCTGCAACTAAGGAACTCCAAAAAGAGGTAATGAACCATAAATTATTGCCGTTAGATATTTAATACTCAATCAGTATGTGCTCTCTCATGCATATCCCACTGGCACTGCATTTATTCTGACAGTGTGGTACTGGTTCAATTACTTTGCTCATTTACAATAAAAGATTAATGAAAAGAGGTATATTTTAGTTCAGAGATTAATTGCATCCCTTACTTTCCCTACACGAGAAGTATTCAACCCATAATCCTGATAGCTTTTTCGTCAACAAGTACATGGAAAATTAATAGACTTTCTTCTGCTGGAATCCTCAGTAGGCTTGCAGATACAAACACCCAGGGAAAAGCTGACTGAAAGTTGGCTTTCTGGTATGGAGGAATTAATTTACCTCCTTTCCCCTGCTCTTTCTCTTTCCTTCTCTTTAATCCACTCTGATGACACTTTGAATTTGTCAGAATAAAAATGCTTGTGGAGTAAGTTTGAAACAAGCACACTTCTTGTCTTATAGTCTGACTAATACATGTTGTGTATTTCCCTACCAAGGTGCAGCTGAAGACAGCTAGTCATCGTGAGAGTGGATGGATGTTCTAAGCACTTTCTAGGGTGTTACTGCCCTATAAAATTTAACAGTCCTTATATTTGCAGGGTGCTTGTGAAGGTTACTAATAAAATGGATTTTTAATCTTGCTATGAATGCTGTTGATGCTTCTTTAAAATTACAAAGGTTCTCACACAAAGACAGAATAAACTGTTGGGTATTTTAGTCTGCAGTGTTTACTTCACTATATAAAGAGGATAGAAAAAAAACAACAAGAACAAAAGGTATTCATATGATGTTGGTGTGGGGAGAGGAAAAAAAAAGTTCTGAGTTTTATCTACCTTAACAGGAAAACTAAGGATCAATAAAAGAGCAATTACAATACCAGGACAAAACTCACCAATGGCAATGGTTTATAAAAACACAAAGATATGCATACAAGCTACAGAACCTTAAGGCAGATTTAGAGCAGTTCTCACCTCTTTGGCTTAGCCTCTGAAGCAGTGGCCAACTTGTCACCTTCCTGGAAGGTCAGTGTAGTGGGGCAGGCTTCAACAGGTATGGCTTTGAGCTCTGTTTGACTTGTGGATGCTTTTTAACACAGCTTTCTGGGGCTGAGCCTACAAAACTAGAAGGGTAGTCTGAACACAATCATCTTGTCAATATTCTTGACAGTTCTGGTTTTGTTCCCTGCAGGAAACTACTGAAAGGAGGGATTTCAATGCTTTAGACATTGCGTTTTTTTATTTGGGCAGAAAAATAGATGTAAGCTTTTGGTATATGTCTAATAGATGTGTGTATTTTACCTGACTTGTTTGCCTCTGCATGATCCTGTAATTAAGGCTCGTAGAAATAGCTTTAAAAAGTGTTTCCTGGATATTCTTCTACGTGTCTACTGTAAAATAAGTATCGGCTACCTTAAAATGTATGCAGCTCAACCTCAAAATGCAGTTTTAAGTATTAGGATCCTTTTTAATCTGTACTGTTTTTCATCTCATTAAGGCTCATCATTAATTCAGGGTAAGCCTTGCTGACTTTGAGAGCAGAATGAAAACTGCAGTGGTTTATGACTAGATAGTACAATTTATGGGGCAGTTTAGACTAAGGTAAATGAAGAAGCATGACTTCAGGGAGTCCAAGTCCTCAGTGGTCATTATGCATCCAGATTTATCTCTTGTGGGCTGAACAAAGACTTGGATAAAATATTCAGGCTTGGATTGCTGCTATCTTAATAGAGAAGACTTTACAGGCCTGTTTAATCTGTCTAGGGTAGGGCCTGTCTATCTTCAGGTCACTTTCTGTCTCAGTACAATTACATCCTATAAGGGATTCTGAGTTTCCAGCTTAAAAAGAGGACATTTTATTCTGCCAGATCTTCAGGATAATCTGGGTTTACTTACTCATTTTAATGAGAACTGAATAGTTTGCTGATAGCTATATCTGAATTAGAAACCTGTAGTAGCATTCTGTTGTTGTGTGTAACTTCTGTGTGAAATTCATGGTGTGGTATTTTAAATCTGAATAATTTAGCTTTTTACTTC
This sequence comes from Heteronetta atricapilla, assembly GCA_011075105.1. Classification (NCBI taxonomy): domain Eukaryota; kingdom Metazoa; phylum Chordata; class Aves; order Anseriformes; family Anatidae; genus Heteronetta; species Heteronetta atricapilla. Next base: position 12,845,926 of record CM021741.1, read on the forward strand.
TGTCTATGCTGACCATTTCTTTGAATGCTGGATGTTTCTATACTTCACTTCTGATATTTCTACTAGCGTTTTTTTTTTTTTTACCTTAACACGATAATATACTTTAGAGCTGCCTGTAATTACTTGGAAGATATGACTTCTTATGTAAGTTATATGCCTGTAATTAAAGGATCTTGAATTTATATCTAGAGTTAATAATACTCATGATAATAGAAAACTTATGTAGATTTTAATAGGAAACAACTTTTTTTGCTTTTATAAGATCCTATTTAAATTGGCACAAAATGATTTCCCACCAATAGAATTGTAGAGTATGTCTTTAGGGGCAAATTTGAGATTTTTTTTTAACCTCTGCATAGTAGACCCTGGCTTGAGTGCCTTTGCAGAATGCCATGTGAAGCTGCACCTTGCCATTGGATTTCTTTGCAGGTATGATGCAGCACCCTGAATCTGGAGATGCCTTCAGAATGTGTAATGCTGAAAGCCACCTGTTGCTTAACCCTTCTAGGCACTGATGCTGCATAGGTAGATCAAATTCTGACCTCAAACATTTTTCAGGAGTGGGTTTTTAAGCATTTGTTCCCAGTGTTTCACTCTCCACAGCCTGGCAGCTCAGCCTGTAGCCTTGAGAGGACTGAAGCAACTGGGTTTAAAGCCTGCAGCACAACAGACCCTAGGGATGGCTCTAGCTCATGAGTCCTGTGCGAGAGCAGTCACTTACAGAAAAAAAAGAGATCACGGAAGCTTTTCTGACACCACTTGTTTTCTTGAATTGTTTAGAAATATTTTTCTGCCTTGGAGCATATAGGAAAGTCTGAGAAGAATATGCTGATAGAAGTCCTGTTTGTGGGCTTCCACAATATGAAGTGGTGATGATGTTGCCTACCCCAATATTCTGAGTGAAACTACAGTTCATTTAGCTGTCATTGCTCTTTTTGTGCCTCTTTCAGAAAAAGTGTGTGGCTGCAGTGCTTACAGGGCATAATAATCTTGAAGGTAACTCTAACACTTGAACTTCTTGTCTTCTGCTTGAACTTCCTTAACCTGATTGCACAGCTTTTTGCTAATATTCTGAGTATTTGTAAACCTATGCCTGTGTTTTGTACCACAACCTTGTGTTGCTTCCCCTGCACTCTATTCTGCATCCTCTGAGACCACATCTGAAATTCTATCATGTTCAATCACCGAGTATCTTAAAAAGAAAGAAAAACTACTGTAAAACTAATATTCCATGGTCTTTCTTCATTTTGAATCATAACTAATTCTTAATCTGAGATTTTGGATGGATAATTTTCCTGAACACTCATTGAATATATCAGGGCATCTGTTCCTTTGGCAATTGATTTTTTTTTTTTTTTTTCTTTTGGGTACAGTCAGGGCAGGACCAGCCAAGGGAGAAGAGAAGAACATTGATCTCCTTTCTCTGCTTGACTGAATAGATCTGTGGGGGTTTTTGCTTCCAGGACCTGATTCAAAGTTCAAGAAAATTGAGTCTTTCTGTTCACTTCAGAAAGCTTTGAGTAAGGCTCATAGTGGATTATTACACATTTTATTTTGTATGTATAAATACAAAGTATAATGTGTATAAGATCAGTTTAATTAAAAATCAGCTTATACTGCTATTGATTCCTTAGCTCAGTAAAAGCAGAAGTAAAAACAAGGCAAAGAGCCAAATGATGACAAATCTTGGGGAAAAAAATCTAGCAGCATGCTAAATCAGGCAAGTAAAAAGTACTATGGAATAAGAAACATGGCCCAATGTGTTGAATTCTTTTAATGATCTACAGTGTTGACACAGTGTACAGCCTAGCGCAATTCTTTTAGGGGAGAAGGAGTGAGAAAGATCACCCCACTTTTCATTGGGTATTTGATTGCATTGTTTAAGTTCTGCTCATCTTTGAAGGAAGATGAGATTCATTTTAGTCATTTTACTTTATAACTAAACCTTATTGAAGCTTAGTGTTTTAAATTGCCTTATTAGTTGCTCTGCCTTAAAATATTGCTTTCTATTAATTGACTGCTTGTTAGGAATAAAAAGCAGAAAACCATCTCAGTGAATGAATGGTTTATCTTTGGATATTTTTTAATGTATTCTCAGAACCCTTGTCCTCTAACAAGGATCACTTTTTCCCCATAACCAGATGAGGGAGGAAGGGAAAGGGGAGCTTGAATTTATGTATATTGAATATACTCTATTTTCCTGGGTCAGTTACTTATTCTTCCTCAGTCCCCATACTGCTCAACTACATTACAATGTAAGAACAATTTGAATTTATAGAAGGGGTTTATATGATGGGCTGAAGTGAATTGAGTGCTTAAAAATTGTCTACCTGTATATACTGTGAATCAAGACAAAACAGTTTGAATTTTAAAGTTTAAAATTACTTTTGCATTATAAATCATACAGGAGCAATCTGATGTCGTCATAATGTGTAGAAACTCACCTGGTATTGAGGGAGGAAGAGATGGGGCTTCTTCATCCATAATGAAGATAGAACAGTATGGTTTAAGGAATAATAATATTGGTGACGACATGGCTGTCTCAAGCAAAGGATTCAAAGTCTTCAGAGTATTGTTGAGATTTAAATGACCCTAAGATGTATGACTAGTCTTATAAATAATTGGCATGTTTACTATTTTTTTTACTTTTCCTGTTAGAAAAATATGGGAGAATTTGAAAGAAAACACCACATGAATGTTAGGTGAAGAGCATTTGCCCCTTCTCACAATATGAATCACAATAAGGAAATGAGTCTCTACTGGAGTCTTGTTCTTGTACTGTGCAGCTGGTGCAGTGGTTTACCATGCTATGCATTTGCATCAAAAACACAGTTAAGGTGGGGGATTAAAAAGTAAATGTCTACATTAAGAATGGAAGAGGAGTGTGTGTGTATGTAGGGGGAGGGGGCAATGACCCATCTGAGGTAAGAATGGTGAATCAAAATTAGCTTCAATTAAGTAATGTAGATGGTAGCTTTCATCACGCAACTGCATTCACAGCATAAGCACTCTACATTTTTAAATCACATACCAAGATAAAACTCAACTGGTGTAAATCAATGCAGTTCTTGTTGACATTTGAAACACAACTTCTCTGTTAAAGGTATGGTGCAGTATACTTAAATCCTTTAAACTGCAGGATTACAGAAGGTGATTGTTAGCCTTCAAAGTGAGGGCTATGTGTGCATGAAAATATCTGTAGGCTGGGGAAGAGATGGATGATGATGGCAGTCAGCCTCCATGGATGAAGTGTGGGATAGACCTATCCCAAGCATAAAAGAGGCTGAGATGATGATTTCTAGGATAAGTAGGCTTCCACTCCCTATGGGGATTTATAGTAATTTATTTCTTGCAGGAGTAGGAAATGCCAAAATACATCAAGAGCATAAAAGCGGTTACTTTTCTTTTAGCATGCTTTACCCTGCTGTTGTTCTTGAGCTGTAGAATGTCAGCCCCAACACTAAGGCTCAAATGCTAATTCAGGAGCATTTTTCTTGTGGATGTGACTGTCAATGTGACCACTAGTTCAGTGGGAGTCAATAGCTTATTATTGGAATAATGGAAAAGAAGCCAAGGGAAAACCTTTTATAAAGTCTTACATGTATCCCCATGCAGTTAGGGCCAATGTTGCTGCTACAAAGCTGGCTGAGGCAGAACCTGGCTTGAGCAAAATACCAGCATAAATGAAAGTTTTCTACAGATGCATAGGTCCATGTGAAATTATTGTATAGCTCACTCTGGTGGGGTGTGTGGGACAACAAAAAACTCTTGCGTCATCTTTTTCTGTGTAGTCTGTCATATTTTTTTATTTAATCTCAGCTTTTAAAATCAGCTCTTTGCACTTGGTTAACTCCACAGGAGATCTACTGAGTTAGTTTGGCACCTACTGAATGTCTTGTTGATCTTGTCATCACTTAAGTGTGGAAGAGAAAAATTTAGAAGGCTTATAATTTACTCCTCCTGGGGAGATCTGTGCCATACCTTGTATTCCTTGAGATGACTCTTACAGGGCAAAAAAAAAAAAAAAAACAATTTTCTGAAGTAAAACTCATCTTCATTTGCTTTGACTTTGAGGAAGAGTTAACTGCCAAAGAGTAAAGAAGATGGTCCTACTTGAAAGCGGAGAATAAAAGCTTCCCGGGTGGTGTAGTGGTTTTTCCTTTTTTTTTTTTAAAAAAAAAAAGAGGGGAGGGAGAAAGAGTCTTCATAGAAGAGAATGGGCTCCTTGCAAAATGGATGGTGTGCTTATAACAAAAGGCCTCAATAGGACACAGCAGCCAGATTCAGACCCAGAGAAGCAAAAAATTCTATGAAAACTAATGGTGTTATTGACAAACTCTCCAAATGTAGTTTGGAATAAGACTTGGTGTGAATAAAACTGAAATGACCAGCTGGTGCATTTGTGATCCCTGAACCTGTCAGTTTTATCCTCTTCCAAGCTCTGTAGTGATTTGTGTTCTCTGAATTGTTTCTCTTTGCAATCTCTATCGCACTATAGGGTTCTCTATTCAGAGCAGAAAATGAAAGAGGGGGAAAAAAGAGGAAACCAAACCATTCCACAAGAAATTTATTGCAGATAGCAATTTAGAAGACTCATTATCCCAGCATGAGAGAAATACAGTAGGATTCTAAGAAAGCCAACAAAATACAAATGCAGTGAATATACTTAGTGACTGAATAGACGATATCATATTTTCAGTTGAGGTTAATAAAAATTCAAATTTGTTTTGTTGAAATAGAATGTATTAAGTAAATATTGAGTGCTAATTATGCACTGCTGTTGAAAAAGCAGCAAATATAGTGCACAAGAGTTTCTACCAGTTTGAACTAAAGTTACTGATTCATTGGAATAGTGTTACTAAGTAATGGGAAGAAGCCTCGAAAGCAAAAAGGTTAAAAATACCTGTAAGAATTTTCTAGGAATTGCTAGGAATTTTCAAAGTATAGTAACAAAAGGAAAAATATGTAATGTTGAGGTGGAGAGGGACAATTTTCAAGTTTCAGATTTTTGACTGGACCAAACTAGAAAGGTAGCTCTGCATTGTTAGTGCTTTTAACACTGTTTTCTGGATTGCAGCAGTTTTAATGTATGCTGTTTTCTGATCAATTCTTCTCGTTTCCCACTAAATGCTTTTTTGAAATGCAAAGACTCTTGCAAATGGAGTTAGAGCTGGCCAAAAACAGTAAGAATAGCGATTTTTGTTGAACATATTCTGTCTGGCTATAAAAATCAGTAATACTTCAAACACTGCATTTAGATATGTTCATCGCTGCGATATATCTCAACTTCAGCTTTTGCATCAATAAGAGGTATTTTGTGCTGTGGAGGTGAATATCATGTAATAAACTCCATTGTCTTGAAATGAATTGTATGTCAACTTTACTCTGCCCATCACTGTAAGAACAATAATTTTAATTTAGAAGGTATGTAAAGTGATATAAGTAGTGCTTCATTTTTTGTTTGAAATTTCAAACTGCTGTATTACAGCAATTACAGGAACTGATAAGAGGGAAACTCCATTTCCAGGACTTGTAGAACAAAAAGTGAAGTTTTTTCCTGCTGAGTTAACAGAACTGAACTTTGCTGACTCATGAGGAATTAACAAAGCAAGTAATAAAAATATTCCTGCTGTTACTGAAGTTCAAAAGATGCCTGTCACATAAAAATTGCATGACAATTGTTCAGGTGAAGTCATCCTAGTAAGGGTTGACTCCCTAATGAAGCTATTAAAGGAAGATACCTGGGAACAGTGTAGCATCTGCCCGTCATGAAAGCCATCATAGGTGACCTTTCCAGCATGTCAAGGTTTGCACGCTTTTCTGTAATTTACTGCAGTCTATGAATCTAGTGCAAGTATAGTGGCAACTGTACTTCCTGGAAAGGGAAATACAAAAGTAGTCTCACTTGTCCAACTTGGTTATAAATAGAATAAACTTGTAGTGTGTGGAAGGTAGGCTGAATGTTACTGTAGCAATAAAGTGTAAAATAGTTCATACAAATAGTTTGTGCTGTTCTTTAAAGTTGCTTATGGAGGATGTTAATTCCATATTGATAGAAGGAAATTAATAGAATAAATTTAGTTACCTGCAGTGGATTTAGTATGATTTGATGCATTGGTACTTGCAATAACAGGCCACCTTACCCTGCAGGCTGGAGGGGGAAGTTCTTGGGGGACTTGCTCTCAGCAGCAGCATGGTAAGGAAAAGACAGAACAACTGGGTGTGTAGTGCCTCTCTCCACCCCATCCCAGCTATGGCACCATGTGCCTTCCATGCAACTTTCATCGTCTATCTGTTGCCTTTAACCTTGCCTGCTTACTTTGGGGGTCCTCTGGTTGGTTTAAAAAAAAAAAAAAGAAAACTTTTACCTTTAGATTCCAGTTTTACATGCACATTGTTACTGCTCTAAATGCTTTGTCATTTATCCTGACCAATAGTACAAAACCATGGGCATTTACTGCTTCCTGAGGGGTAGCACCTGGGGATATTATTTCAGGGTTCTCATGAACAGTGTTTAAAAACTATTACTGGTCATTCAGGGACATTACTTCAGTGCTCTAAAACCTACAACCAAGTAACTATTTTGTTAAACTATTGTTTTTGACCTTTATTAGTCTTTGGCCTGGAGAGTATAAGAATAAATACGCTAGCAGCATAGAGGAAAGTAGAAATGCAGTCTGATGTCATATATGGCTGCTTCAAATAATTTAAAATTGACAAGGTAGACAAAATATATGTTCTTATTCACTTATTATAAAAAGAGAATAGATGAGCTTAATCATTTCTCTGTCTAGATGAAAAATGTGTTTTTATTAGTTTTGTTAACTACTTGCCGGAGTCTTTGTACTATCCAAAAATCTTGTAAACCTTTACTGAATTGAGCTATTGTAACACACTCTCAGATGGACTTCTGGAATGGGTTTAAATTTGTATGGCGATACATTCCAGAGAAGTTAGTCCTTCTGTTCCTCTTTACCAATTCATAAAACTGGTGTCCATAGAAAGTGTTTCAGTGTTAATACTGTATTGTATGTGAATATATATTTTATAAACTTCTTAAAATGACATTTTATGTGAATCTTAGACAGTAAATCTTCTGCTTTAGAGCAAAAATCAAGTCATATTGCAGTGCCCAAGACTTGCTTGGTTCTTTGCCTTACAGTACAAGACATGTCAAATCAATGAGGAGCACTTAATTTGTACTAAATCAGGTGCTTTGACATGTGAGTTGAGGCTCTGTGACAACTGTTGGAAAACTTGGTGTTGTTGCTGTACTGATGCAGAACCAAGCATCTAATTTTCATTGAGTTTCTGTGTAATGATGACTTCAACAGTAATTTACGAACTTTAATTAAAATACTTTCCAGCTAATCTTTTGACATTATCCCTTTAATTATAAAAGACATCAGTTATATTAATAGTGTGCAAGACCACCTTATTTGCTTTAAAATGTAGGTGCATGTACAATTAAACTTTTGCCTATGTTTCAGTGTTCTGGATAGGATCAGTGACCATTATGTATTACAAGGCTTACAGAGCTGTGATAATGAAGCAAATTTGTGCTGAAAAACTGTACTTCAAGGGAATATTAAAGCTCATTAATTTCATTAGCTGAGTGTATCTTTTTCAACATAACTTTAAATAAATCTTGCATCACCATGTAAGAGTATTGTAGCATTGCAGCATGGACCAATTTGTTTAACAACTGACTTCATAGCAAATAAACATTTTCACATGATTAGTTTAATAGTATGCTAAGATAGGATTTTCTTTCAAAGTTGAGCATTTTCTTTCGTATATTTCTTAGCTGCAGTCAGTGGTGACACATTATATTCCACATCATTAGGACCTAGTAGAGTCTCAAGAAACGATATGGCTTGATACAGAATGACTGAAGCTGGGACTTGCACGGAACAGGCTGAAGGCATAAGCACAGTAAGATGCAGTCTCTAATGGGAGGACAAATTAATTTGATATTTTAGGAGGCTGGAGTTGGCTTTTCCCAGCTCAGCTCGTAGTATTGTTAAAGCTCTTGTTCTTACTAGTCCTTCATGCTTCAGCTGTTCCCTCTACCACAGTTATGAATGCAATCTTTTGGAACTGCTGCTCTGCTTGTACATCTTTCTTCTGATCTCTTTTTACTTCCTGAAGTAAGAGAAGGCTGTAGCTCTTGCCCCATCTTTAAAGGGCTGAGAAGGGTACACAATATGGAGGAGAAAGGGAAGAAAACCTGTTTGTTTTGTAGAAGTTGGAGAAGACTTGAGGGTGCACATCAGTAATATAAAGACAGTTTGAAAGGGTAAGTGAGGAGTTTATGATCCCCAAAAGAGAGTGGAGGGGGAGTATCAGTAAAGAAGCAGGTTGGCTAAGGACAGAAAGATTCCGCTTCAGCCCCTGATCTCTCAAAAAGATCCTGCTTCAGTCCCTGATCTCTCTCATCCCTCTCTTACCTTACCCTGTAAAATACCATTAAACTTGCCTTTTTTTCCTTCACCCACAAATACCTTTAATTTGGGGGGAATAGGTGGATAGGAGTGTTTTTTTGTTTTTTTGTTTTTTTTTTTTTTTCCCCTACCTTAAGGACTCTAGAAGTAAAATTTTGCTTAAATTCCTAGGAAGCCTTGAGCTGACTTTATTTCAGTTCTGTGTGAGGTGCCACCAAGAGGACCCAGAGTCCTGCTTGGAAGGCAGAAGGATCATTCCAGGGTGAAGGGCTCACTGTCATGGCTGAAACTGCAAGCAAGCAGGATCCGGGAAAGGCTCAGTCCTCTTTACTGAGATCTGATGAAGTAGATGAGATCTTTGCCCAGTTCATTCAAAATTCCTATTCAAGTTGCTGGAGCTTAAACAGCTGGGGCAGGGGGACTTCCTTGTTCACCTTTGCACTGGAGAGTACTGTAGTGCTTCAACCTTGGGAGTATTAAGACAGTTCTCTATTTAAAATACCAGTGGCAGGAGCTATTCATGCAAAGCCTGTTTGGGCAGACAGAGGATATGGCATTCACTCCTCTTGGGGTCAGCACCCTGCTTATTATTTTAGGTGGCCTTTTAGTTGGCAACTAAACAAGAAGCAAACTTCCCTTTTTTAATGGACCCGATTCCATGCTGGTACAATAAAAATGTTACTGGACTGCATTTGCAAGCCCTTCTCTTATGGGGGATAAAACAAATAAGCCAACCTGCTGCAGTCACAGCAGATCAGTTGCAAAGTAAGGTGTCATGGAATGAATACTTTCAACTTGCTGTTAGCAAGGATTCTGTCTGGTTAATCAGTTACTAAAATCATACACTTGTAAACATTGAACATTAACCCTTTACTTTTAGAGAAGTCACAAATTCCTCTGTATTTAAGAAAGTAACTTCAAGATTTGATCACTATAATCATAATGCATTATAAAATTGTCCTAGCAAATATTCTAAGTTTTATTCTGTAGCTCTTGTTCATCTGGGGTGAGATTTTGCTTTACAGCCTGAATTTTGAGTTGTCTTTTAATTAATCATTAATCATTCTCCCTGCTAGGTCTGTTGTTTACTACAGTGTATTTCCAGAGGTGTCCCTTTCATTTTCATATAGTCATTATTCCTTCTTAATAGGCGTAAGATATTATAAAGAATTCATTGGTGGCTGGATTTTTGCAACTGCTTCTGAAGAAGGGTAAAAGTTTGGTTTGCAATGAGGAAAAATAAATTTGAAGTATATTTCCAAACTTAAGCAAAAAGAACCTTGCTTTTAAATAATGGTAATACACTTCCTCATAAAAATGTAAAACTGTTTCTTCTGTCCCAAGAGAGCAACTTAAAAAGTTAGGATGGCGAGACTGTAGCATGTATTATTTTCCTTAGAGTGCTGATTGCTCCCAAGCTCTGCAATCCTTTTGTATGCTGCTCAGCATCAGTTACAGAAAGGGCAGAGATGTTGACACCCAAGGAAGGATGCAGTAAGAGGAAGCCAAAATTGTCATCAGTGGGAAGAGACTTCATACAAAACTACAATGCTAACTGCTGGTTTTGACTCAGAAGGCTATTCTGAATTTTTGTTTCCTTTCCTAATTGCTACCATGTGACATGAAGTATTTTTTATAAATCTTGCCGCTGGGTTGACAAGGCTGTGCATTTCAATACCTCTTTATTGAGCTGAATTGTTTACCGGCCTCTGATTTTATTTTTTTATTTTTTCCTCCCTAGAAGCCCTAGCTGGCTGATTTGTGTGCTGTAGCTCAAAATGTAGCATCTTCCCTGATTTACAACCAAGAGACACCCTCAACCAGAAAACAATTGCTGTTAATGAGCATTACAGTGCCTTAAAGGTGAGTTGAGTCTTTTAATTTTACAAAGTTGATCTTATTTTAATGTCCCTGCAGACTGCTTTTTCTGAAGTTTAGTAATGTTAATGATAATAAAGCCATTTGCAATTACTGTGATACAGCTTTGGTTAAGACAAGCTAACAGGAGAATAGAGTTAGAAACTAGTGATCCTCTACTTATTTAGCAGTAGCTTTTATTAATATAAATTAGTGGGTGGGTACATGAGAGTTACCTTGGAATAAGTTCAGATGTTTACCTAAAATAAAACAAAAGTCAGTGATCTGAGTTTTCTGACAGATGTGGTAAAGTCCTGGGCTATGTTCTTTGCATGAGTTAGCTTTATGTCACCTTGCTGGAGATGGAAAACTTAACATTCGTTATACAGCTTCCAAAGTGACCTTCAAGTTATTGTTATTTTGAAAGGAAATATTGCTCAAAGATCTGGTTTGTTTTGTATAGGAACTCACTTAAGAGAAAAGGGATTGTGTTTTCTTTATTTTTGTAAGAAATTAATATTGTTTCCTTTATCATGTTTCCAGTTCCAGAGTTTTTGTTAGAAATAGTCTACAATTTGGGGGCGTGGGGATGGGGTTAAAGTACAAGGCAACATGTGGTATATTTGATTGCTTATTTAAATGCACAAACCTAGCTATAGAAGGAAAAGATGTATATACTTGCAGAAGTAACATTGACTATGCTTGTTATGGTAGGAGACCAAAGAAACACCCCTGAACTATAGGGATGAGAGGTTCCAGTCATCGTAATGCAAGGTGTTGCTAACATCGCTAGTTATAACTGCCCTGTTTCTCCCATGGTGCTGATACTAAAGCTGTAGTTGTGTAGTATCTTGTTAAGTTGCTCTGGTGTCCAATGAAGTGTTACTTTCTGGGTCCTGCTTTTGATCTCTTTGATATTATCTACTCAACCCCAGATACAAGTCTTTTCAAGACTGAAGTAGAAGTGGGCAGGATTACTCTATTAAGGCTTAACTATTATGCTGTACTTTGCCATGTGTGTTCTTAAACAGCATGCACTACGTGTTTGAGTAACTTGTCATTGACTTCCAGTTGTCTCAGTTACTCTCCCTGCCAGGAAGTCCCAGCAGTGTGAGGGTGCATTCTTCTTAGCCTCAGTTTCACTCAAGTTAGATTAAACAGGATGCTTTTGTATAGAGTGAAAGGATTCATGCAGTCTTAAAGGATTTCAAGTGTTTGCTTGTTTCTGATCTACGGCTGTTTTGTGATAATCATCTTGCTTTTTCAGCATGGGAAAAAAAGATTGTCGTCATTGGTATTTCCAGAGATTTTGGTTTTATAAATATCAGTCATGTACTAAAGCTGTTACATCAAACTTCTTCATCTGAAGAGTCGTTAGTTGCATCTAAAAAGGAGGCACTTTTCCTTTTATGAGCCAATTTAAACTGTGAAGGAGTGTAACAGTGTGGTGTCAGCTTTGGCTCTGCTCTACTCTTTTTATTGCTGATAGAGCAGCTGACCTCCCTGAGCTGGGGAGAAGGAGATGGAGAAGTCTCCAAAGAAAGGCAGGAAGGAAAGCTACGGAAAGATCAATGACTCAGTATCATTCAATGAGCTGTTACAGGATGGAGCAATTGCATTTGCATTTCTAAGGACTTAAGAAGTCTTAAGTATTTTGTAGTTCAACAAACTTAATTTTTAGAAATGCTCATTTCTTAACATAATGCCAACTACTGGGGTAGCACAGTCCTTTTCTCATACAATCAAAATAGTGAAAAGGATGGATTTTTCAAGGGCATTAGCACTGGATGAATGCTATGTAACTTAGTGTTCACTGCTAAACATTAGATGTTGTCAGTTCTTATTCATTATAATTTAGTTAATTAATAAAGACTTTGATTCTGTAGCAGTTTGACACCCCATATTCAGTAGTAAACATATTGTGGTTTGAAACATGAAGTTTTCTGTTAAGGATTGGTACAGTCGTTACTTCAAAACTAACAAATATTGAGAAAAGGTAGAAGGTGAATCAAGTCTAATCCTCAGAGAACCAGTAGGTATATGTTAAATAGGTTGTATGAGCCCTCCTTTGCACATAAATTTATTACTGGATTAAACACTGATCCTGAAGCCCAAAAGCTGCATAGGGTCTAGATTTTGGATCCCCTGTTCATGTTGGTAAATTCAAGCACTTCCTGTGAATTTAGTGCAATGTGTACTGGAGCGTGGAGTTTGAAGGCCAAGATGTCATTGAACGACTATTCTAAGGTGTGTGACTTATACTTTTTTCTAACTGTGTACAGGATTTTAAGTCTGCCTTGTTTTTGGAGCCTAGGTAAAGGCACTACCTTGATTCTTCAAACAAAGATTGGAAGAAAAGCCTGAAAGAGTTGCAACTGACTTCCAATTTATATGGTTTTAGACAAAATGCCTTGTCTTTCTCATTAAGTAATATTTCAGTGTATATACTTCAATGAAGCAGTATCTTTCAGAAGGCATCCTGCTGTTTCCATTGAAAAAATAAAAAGGCAAACCCGGTAATGTCATTGAATGCCTTGCTGTTACCAAACAGTATCAGTTGGAGGACAAGGCATTACCTACTGCATTTTGTGGCAGGTATAGGTGTTGGGTGTAAGAGAACCATAAAGCAGAAAAAGCAGCCACTGGATGCTGGGGGACAGGTCATGTAAAGTGAGTAGATGGCACTGGAGACTTAAATTTAGACAGGTTTGGGGGGGAAGGTGAGGGGTGGATGAGGACCCTTGATAAAGGAGAGTAATGTGAAGAGATTTCAAAGTTGTTCTGAGACCAAATATCTCTCAAGCATCCTGTAACAGTACTATATTGTGTTTTGAATGAGCTACCTGATCACTTTTTTCTTCCAAAGGTCCAGCAGGGCCTTTAAAATCACTTGAGCTCAACTATTCTGAGTTGGATAAATATTTGATGACATGGAGTCTTGTGGGCACTGCAATAATTATACAAATTGTAATGCTAATCCTTGGTATCAATAATGCCTTTGGAGAAAATAGCATTATATACTTCACTCTCAGAGAATAATAACAATATTAACGCAGCACTGACACTTGGCAGCACTGCTTCCCCAGCCTATGTTCACTTGGCAATTGGAATTGCAAAGAAGCATAGAAAGCACACATTTCTGGCTGCAGTTCTGCTTCTAGAGTAGCAAAAAAGAATTTGGCATTTAATCATATGCGAATTGTTGTTCCTATTTGATTGTAGTATACTATACATGCCTTGGAGCATGACTTAAAGTAATTTAACAACTGGAATAACAGGCATTTGGGAAGAAACTAATTTCATACGAAAACAGATCACAGACACTAGGCTTGTTCACAAAAATGTTACCTTGTCATGCTATACGATGTTGGATATCAAGCTAGCAGGATGATGATGTGGGCAACGTCTCTCAGTTCAGACTGAATGAGATCCACTTGACAAAATAACATAATTAGCGAGATGTAAATACTGTAGCAAACCTGCTTTACAGCCCCCTAACAGAAGGCTGTAATGATTTTTCTTAAAATTTCACTAAGGGAAACAGTTTGGACTCCTGCATACATAAAAAGCCTCAGATTTTTCCAGTGTAGCCAGGTGATTGGCCTCACCATGGTGTCACCACGTATGGTGTGGGCTCTGTGCTGCTCCAGGACTGCCCATCCGCACCTGCTCCTTCTGCTCCCTTAACCTGAAGAAGGATGCCTAGCGCTGGAAGTGAGAAGTGATTCTGGAGTCCACTTCTCAGCTGTTTAGCTGGTAGACTTGTCAGACTGAATGCTAGTCAGTAATTATTGTCCGTACATACCAGAAACATAGTTGAAGCTGCTAGTGTATTCAAGTAGTTCACAGTGAATCTGAAAATACAGGAGGAAAAAAAAAAAAGAGTAGCAGACTCTATGACTCTTATCTGCATGTGAAGAGAGGTGGTTCCCCTGTGCCACCGCTGGGTCTGAAGCGCTAATGGCTTATGATTCAGCTCCCATCTCTTCATACCTGAGTGGAGAATAGGGGCTGGAGGAACTTCGGATATTTCAGTGGTTAGATTCTTTCCTTTCTGGTTCTTCCTGTCTCTTTCTAATTTAGTCTGACATATTTTTAATCCAGTAAAAGTGAGGAGGAAAGTGGAGGTGATATGATGCTGTGGGAGAGCTTGGACAGAGGTGACTGAGAACCTTAAGAGCTGTCCTTGCTGTTGTCATCAATGTGGTTAAGGATTCTGTACTTAGGTGATTACCTAAACTAAAATCTTTTTGATGCCCTCAGCACTATTTAAGGCAGAATCCCAAATGTCCCTTTAGATAGTATATGTAAATTCAAGTTCTTAATCTTTTATATTCCACAAGATTGTCACAAGAGCTTTGAGATTTTTGAAGTACAACTCTGAGGTTAAAATTATTTTTAAAATAGAAATTATTTGCCCTTCTTTCATCCAAGAAATTAAAGTGCTTTACCAACCATAATAAAGTAAGCCTCATAACATAGTTGTGAAGTAAGAAAGCAATATAATTCTTTTTGCTGTGAGAAAAATGACGTAGCAGAAATTGCAAAGTCAAACCTTTTGAGGAAAGACAAACCAATTTTTCCCACTGTGTACATTTCTATTGTGCTCTCCTTGTTCACGTATCTTATGATGTAGCTCTAAATGACTATATAGAATACCTCTGTGAGGTATTAGAGGATACCTCTATGTATCTATTGCATGCATAAGATAGTGTGAAATAAAGTTAATAATAATAATACAACCCAGCCATCTATTGCACAGGAAAAAAAAAAAATGAACAAATAACACAGGAATGAAGTGTCAGTTCAGTTTTCCCTTTAAATGCAGTCTCAGGAAGCTGCATCCCATTTCCATGTCCATGTAACAGCTACTGTTTGTCTCACAATGATGATTTTATGTTGAGGGATCTTGCTTTTAAGAACCAAACCTTAATACTCATTAAGAAATGCATTTAGGACTTAAAGTGTGGTGGTGTTTGTTTTTTTTTTTTTTTTTTGCTATTTCAGTTATGTTTCAGATTCTAGTGTCTGACAATGCAATCTGACAAATGCAGTAAGAGATGGGTGTTATATCCTGTTCTGAATTTTGTTACAGTTGCTGGGTTTTGGTGAATATTAATTAAGTTCCAAGTGACACCTCTCTTGAAACATTAGAATTCAATGGTATAATGAAATTCATAGTAGAACATGCCAATGCTCATTTGAGACCTGTTTATCATATTCCCTTCAGTTAAATAAAAGAGATCATTTAGGAAATGTTTTAGGTAAAATTATAGATTAGTGTTCTACTTATTCATGCTTAAAATTGATTCCATTTCAGCTGTGGAGGCCAACAAATCAGGTATGGGGGGGCTGGGCACTGTTTCCACTTGAGTTCTTTAAGAACTAAACATTGTGTATCAGTAAGCGATCCTTTTTGCTGCATTTTTAGCAACTAATCTCTGATCAAAGGAATACAAAAAACTAAACATCAAAGGTGCTTCTTAAGGGTTTACAAATCTCTGCTTTTTTCTGTATCACAGAATATGGGTGCTAGTTTTGAGGATATTGCACTTTATCTGTCTGGGGAAAAAAAAATCTTCAGTACTTAAATAATATCAGATCTACTGGTAATTTTCATCTTTGTATATTATATTAGCTTTTCCATTTCTTTAGCAGAGCCATCTGGATGATAGGCTGTAATAAAGGAGTGCGCTGAATGTAATATACTAATTCAGACAAAAAAATGTTATTTCACCAAAAATTAACATTGTTAAAAATTCTACTATGACTTTCAGTTAATGAAAAAAAAAGCAGCAAAATTGACTAGACTAAAAGTGTATCAAAACAAGTACAGCAGAGAAATCCATAAAAAGAAGGAAATGAACAAAGAAGTCTTAGAAATGTCAGTGGATAGATTCTGGCCACCTCCCCTGCTGCTGGCCATAACTGAACACAATTGTGTCCACAGTTTTGTAGCAAAATTTTGCAGGATAATTCATTTTTATTGTTGTGTGCATGCATTTTATATTCATTACTGCTCCGTTGTTCAGGAACTTGACCATTGTGGATGCTTTGATTTTCCCACAAATACTGATACGTTTATCAAAACTGTAGTCATGAAGGGGCATGGCAACAGCATGACTGTGTGCGTGCTGTTTGACCAGTGAATGATACCTGTAGTTGGCTTATTCATCAAGAAAAAGTGGTGGGATTTCCAATTCCAAGACCTTTTCCTATTAGAGGAGAAGCTAAGTGTTTGGCAGAAAAAAAGCAAACATGTTTGGCAAAATATTGTTGTGGTGTTGCTAGCACGCTTTGGTGCAGTGCTGCATCTCCGCAAGTACATATGATCAAAAATCTACCATCCACGTAAAAAAAATACATGTAAAAGCATCGAGGAAGAACACTTATTTCAAGGGTTAGCTAAGTTCTCAGTCCATAGGATTCTGATCTTACTCCCTTAGAGTAAGGTGAGGGTGATCTATGGACTTTTTAAAATTTTCTGCTCTTTGAACTTTCCTTTGCACACTTTCTACTGGACACAAACCTCCATGTTCTGCTTTGCTCCTGTTATTAGCTATTGCTGGTGCTTCTTAGTATTATTCTTCCTCTATCACCTGATCCATCAGAAGGATTCTCCTTCCTTCTTTCCTCCAGGAGTTTTTCCCTAGTATTGTGACTACTGGCATAAATTTTTTTTTTTTCATTTCATTTTCATCTCTGGGTTCATCACCTGTGGGTTCACTGTCTTCCCCTGCTTTCCTGCTGTATGACCATGCAGCAGATCCCTTTCCATAGGCCTAAGAAAGAGTGACTTTACCCCTAGAGGTTTCAAGTAGTTTGGTGCCTGTGCATTCACAGCCTTTAGGTGACAGCACACACATTGCTTCTATGTGCAGTGGTAAACTGTGTGCAGAATACTGGCTTAAACCAGAGCTGTGACAGGTCATCACTTCATATTCATGGAAAAATAAATAATAAAGGAGGATAAGGTAGTAATGATCAATGGCGAGACAGAGGATCTGCAGTCAAAAAAAAAAAAAAGCTTGAGTAGGGGCCTATGACAGATTGCAATCCCCATGTATAAAGCTTTAGCAAAGAGATTACTTCATGTTTCTGAAAGCACCTGTGGGTTGACCTAACTGTGCCAGGTCCAGGTTTGCTATCCCTGTTCTCCCCCCATGTAAAAGCAGGTAATTTACATGGAGGGCCTGCGTGGCTCTTCCCTTCTGATTTGCTGTTGCCATTGGAAGTGGTGCTAAAACCCCCATTGATCTGTATGGAATCTCAGCTGGACTAGCTCCAAATGCTTTTGAAAGTCCTTCTGGTTTTCCCTATAGTATGATGATTTAGCCACTCAATTCTAAAGGGCAATTTCAATCTCTAATGGATGCCATCAGTATTTTCAAATGAGGCACCTTTTAAAATGTGGAAATAGCTCTGAGAATAATTCCTAGTGAAGTAAACGTTGAGTGTTAGCTTTTTGTTGTTGCTGTGCAGAAAAATATAGTTTTGCTTGGGGTCGATAAGAGATTGAAAAGTGTGGTTAATAATAAAAGCTGAAGTGGGAGTTACTTTAATAATGGCATGTCATGTGTAAGCCTATAAAATAAATAGTAATTATCACATTTGAGAAACTACTGTTAGAAATTGTATTGCTCTTGACAGCTTCATCTGTACATCAACCCTTTCTGGATTATGCACTTTCTTGTTCCTAATGAGCAAACAAATGAAACAGAATTTCTTACCCTGATAGAAGGTGTTGATTTCAACAAAACCTAAACAAAAATAGATAAGACAGCCAGTATAGCAGACTGCAGGATTATTTTTGCTAACGTATTTTCCTCTTACAAAACAAGATGGAAAACACAGCAATAGTGTTGTTTCCTCTGTTTTATTGTTCATGTTTAAGGGGATAGATTTTGCATATTCCGTAGTTCAAATCAAAGCAGTATTATGAGCAGTAGTGAATTCAGAATGTCAACTCTGTAGTTTTTGCTTAGAAATAGCAATGTGTCATTAATGTAATTTCATGAATCCCCAAAATTGAGAATACCAAATTTAGAGGACATGGCAGCCATTTCTGATGTTGGTTTTGTTTGTTATTTATTCTCCTGCTCTCTCCCCACACTCCGGTTCAGGAGAATTCCAGCAACATTTGTACTTTGAGATTTTTTTTGTGCAACTTAATGTTTTGCTAAAACTATGGGACATTTCAAGTAATCATCTACAGCAAATACATATGAAAAAATGTGTAGTTGTCTGCCACTATAATTATTGATAATTTTAATCTAAATATCTGTATTCATTTCTAATGGGTTTTACATGTTCTTTGATTTCTTTGTTGGAAGGAGTTGGACTTCGAATATTCCTCAGGTAAAACATGTTTTATCTTATTAAGAAGAACTTTATCTCATAAGAACATGCTTCAAAGTGTATTTACTTTGGTACTAAAAACCACATACTTGGTTCCTTTAAGCAGTAAGATAAAACTAACTCCAACAGCTATCTGAAGATACCTAACTTATCTTCTACACATCACTTCTGAATTTAGTCTTCTGAGCCTTAGAGAGTCAGAGTTGGTATGTGTCAAGAAAGAGGAAAATAAGTCAAATCAATCAAAGTAAGCAGCAGAAATTAAGTTGTTGGAATCACACTGAAAAGTCCCTTCACAGGGTTGTCATGTTGTTTCTTTTGTTCTGCTATATGGGGCAGTAAGTTCCTGCAAGCAGAACCAAGTCTGTGAAACTGTTATGTTATGTGTAAAGGGGATGTAGGGCACCCACTGTATGCATGGATTTGCAAATCTGAATCACTGTCAGGTGCGATTGAGGAAATTTATTTTCAGGGAAAGTTACTTCAGTGTGCTGACTTCATTCACAGTCACGTTAATGGCAAAGCCATTGATTTTTGACAATAGCAAGGTTGCATATCTTTTTTTTTTTTTTTTTTTTTTTTACAGTACTATCTGAATTTAGCCTTGTGTTTGTAGGCAAGCTCTGATGCCAAGGAAGAAAGGGAAAAATACCTGTCGAACGTGGCAAGTAATGTGCTCGTTTTAGAATAAGGAAAAGGCACTTGAGGGAGCAGCAGCACGCAGCAGGAGCGCTGCCGAGCGAGCTGTGCGCTTCCCTCTGCTGAGCAGTGAGCCCGGCCTCCGGGGGCATCCTCGGCTGACTGCCACCCACGAGGGGGCACGACAGCCTCCATTTACTGCTCAGTAGGAGTAGCTCAACTGTGCAGGCAGCACTGTTTCATTCCAAAACGTTTGTCATCCTGCTCCAGCGCAAATTCAAGTTACATTACTCACAGCAACACCCTAGCAATCATGGCTTAGTATTGCTGCTAAAACGCTGCATGTCACCTTCCAGCTGCAACTGTTTGTGAGCCTCAGAGGAGGCCAGGACTTGCTTTGGCATTGCGTGGGTAGCAGCAGTATTGGAAGAGGCTGTTTGCACTTCCCTGGTGATCCCATTCCAGCCCGAGCCCCTGCTGCAGCAGAGACAGTTTTTGGCTAAGGGTGATGTGTGAGCTGAACTCTCTACACAAACCTGAGATGCAAGAGGCATTTTATTCAAACAGCCAGGGCCAAAGTGCCAGTGTGGCGGGGCTGTGGCCCTGTTCAGTATCACCCAGCTGCAGCACCCTGGCTGTTTGCTTGGCTCCCTCTTTCAGAGGGCGAGCTGCACTCGGCGTTTGCCTGCTAGGGAACTGGGCTCTGCATTTTGAGCATGCTGAGGAGGCTCCAGGGCCAGGCAGGGTGGTTTGGGGGTCTGGAGAACCACAGTTACACCGTGCTGGTGTAGTCACTGAGCAGTAGATCTCTATAGAAATCATATCTGAAACATACAGCTAGACAGAAGACAGGGAACTTATGTCCTGTTGTGCTCTGCTCTTCAGAGAGCAGTTGGGTCACTGTCCAGCTTAGGGACCTGAGCACTAAGGCAGGTGGCTTGTTTGTTCTGGTGGCCCTGCTACACTTGTCCTGCATTGGAATGGGGTATGCAACTTCTTCATTGCATTTCATACAATGAAGAGTTTTAACCTCTTTGGTGCATGTGTAAAGCATTTTCTTCTCCACAGAGGTCATATTTGTGATGATGCAAAAGAAAAAACAGAGTAAAGGTAGTGCAGGTTATGCACAAGGAATAAAGAGCTTTACAGTAGCCTGGAAGAAGCAATAATGCAGGACAAAAACAAACAAACAAAAAAAACCACCTTAATGGATGGTAATGGATTTTTGTTGTTCTTCCACTCCTATTCCAAGCTTTTTAATGTTATAGAGAGCGAAGTACAAAGACAAAAATGAGAAGAAAATTAAAGGGATAACTTGGCTGTGTTTTTGAAAGAAGAAGATGAGGCAACAGTATGAATACTAGGTGACTATTTCTAGTGTGGTAAATGCTCTTCTGGCTTGTGCACAGTTTTGACTGTTGGCTTTAGAAAATCTTCTTAAATGCAGAATTCTGTTAAATGCAGAATTCTGTTAGGGGTGGGAGAAGACTAGTGGGTGTCCAGTTTGGGCAGGTATGTTGCTGTGCCAAAGTCTTTGCATCTAAGTCATGGAATCAAATATCTGAATAGTTCTTTGAAAATAATAACAATAAATGAGTGGTGGCAGAAGATGACACAGTACTAAACCCTGATAAGGAATACCTTGGCTAGTCTATACCATTGTGGTATGTGGTCAAACCTGTGTCCTGATTATATTCTTTTTGTATGTAGGCTTCTGTTCTGGCTCCAATCTCTAGTGCCAACTACTCACAAAATGAGGAAACTTGGGTATTAGCAGTAGCAAGTATTGCACAAAAAGTCAGGACATGTCTACACTCGAGATGTGCAGCTACCGGTAGTGTGGATGCATCTGAATTTGAATATAAAAGATAGCCTTTAGCTATAAAAGGCAACCACATGCTTCTCCTTGCTTCAGAGTTGTACAGAAGTAGTACAGATTTGTTCCAACAGAGATAAGCTGTCATCCTTAATGTACCAAATGCTCAGTGGGTGATCTACCTTCAAAACTCAAAAGTAAATGCCTTAATGAACAAGTTTGGGTTCTCATGTCTCAGTGCTTTTGGGTGTTGCGGAACAGCCGCTTTCTCTGCAGAGGTCCCCATCCTGGTGGAAGGAGTGATAGCCACAATTACAGTGAGAAGATGCTTGCTTTCCAAATGTCTCTCTTCAGCTGTTCTCAGATCATGAAGATAACTTTCTGTAGTGTTTCCATTTATTTTCAGTTAATCTAATGACTATGCTTCTTTCGAATAAGCGGATTGTACCTTATGTGGTGGTGCTATAGCTCTGCAGTAAATTTGACCAGAACTCAGAACTGCACAGGAGTTTGCATTTGAAGAGAGAATGCTAGGTTTTGTTTTTAAAAATTAACATTCATAGATGTAATTCTTATTTACCAATATCCTGCTGTGATGGGAATAACATTATTTCCTACATAGCTTCTACTAAGCTAGATTTCCATTTTGTAATTATGTTTTTTCACTTGAATTTTTCTGTCCCTCACTGTGAAAATGCTTTGTATTATACATGGAAGTTTAAAAAGCCCCAAACTGATCTGGATTTGTGGTGCATAATTTCAAGTCATTTTTATGTATATTAATGCTAAATCGTGTTTCTGATTTCCATAAGTGACCCAAATAATATGACGAACTTCTTCCATGTTTTAAACAGTCCTAGGTTTTGATGAACAAAATTGATAGGTATGAGATGAACAAAAGAATACAGATGACACATAATATAATGCTTGTTCAAAAGTTGTGAACTTGTCAGATGGTCTGCCAAAAATGGATTATTTTCTAAAAGTTTGAAATATGGCTGAAATGCATGATGGCCATTACTTAAAGCCTTTAATTTTTAACATTCATGCTGTTAGGCAAATAATAATCATAGGTTTTAATTTCCTACAGAATTGGACAGAAGTGTAAATTGCTTTATGTAATTTAATATGAAAAAAACCTCAGATCAGAATGGAATTTATATCCTTGTCAGCATACGTTGTCTAATATGACAGACTGATATTAATACATTGAATAAAACTGGAATTTTCCTAGACATGTGATATACTGTAGAATCCTTGATGTTTGCAATTTCTGTAAAGTCTATATTCAATTCTATGACCCTTTTAAAAATAATATAAAAACTGAAGTATTTTTAGTCAAAACATTCTCCTACATTTTCTTTTGACTTCATAATACTCTCATTCTTTATTTGCTCTGGATTTCTAAGTAGATAGGTTTGTTTCTTGCCTTTTTCTGCCACTTAATAATAAAAATAGTACATGGTACAAATGGGACAGTCATTTAATACAGATTACTGTTTAGCTAAGTATATTTTTCATAGCTTTGCAAGGGATTAAAAAGTATAAGTTGGCTTAAAAACCTTTCTGGAAAAAAAAAGTTTTCTTTCATCATGTTCCCTTACCCAAAAATCTGGTTTTATCAAGAAAAAGCTCTGCAGCAAACAGGCACTCCTGCAAAACCCTACTGTGTTCAACAGGACTCACTGAACCGCAGCGAGCATCTGATTTCCTAGCCGTCAGCTTGGTAACCTTCTCTTGGTCTGTTCTGCATGCAGCTAGCCATGAGGCAGCATGGTTCTGAGGTCAGGGATCTTGCTCTGTGTTAGATTATTCTGGAGATGAAATCCCTAATGAAATCACAAAGTCAGTGGCACAGGACTGATTAGACAACGTAAAAAGCCAATTGGCAAGGGCCTTAGGTCCCTGGGGCACGACTCCACACAGCCTTTGGATGGGCTGAATGAAACTCTGGGACTTAAAGAAAATGTCAGCTTCACTCAGTTATACTTAAGGCTCCAAACTCACTAAGTTTTAAAAGAGATTTTGAGTTTTGTAAAATATATATATATATATATATATATATATATATATATATATAAATTTAAAAAAATGCTTTCAGCAAAATATTCGAAGTGTTGGCCAACTTGACTCTGTCTTACCTCAGAGTAGCTTGTTCTCTCTGCAGCTCTACAGAAAACTTTCCATTTCCTTCCTGGCCTTTTTTATTAACTGCTCTTTCAACAACATGGAAAACGTGCTAAGGATGCTTAACAGAAAGTATCAATCATAGGTCCATGGACTTTGTATTACTTGAGAATCTAACCCAGTATTCTAGCAAGTAAAACTATTTAGTATTTTTGGGGTTGGGCTAACAACATATAAAGATCTGAGTAACATAGTGTAGAAGCAGAAAAGAACAGGTTATATCTATTTGTGAGTAAAAGCTAATGTTTTGCATTTTAACAGGGAAGGAAATGAACAGTGGCAGTAAAAGCACATCTGCCAGAGCAGAGCCTAGTGGCAAAAGTTACCTCTTGTTAGTGTGATGACAGGATCCAGATGTCACACAGTTAGGGGCATTTGCTAAAATCTTTTCTGAAGTAGGAACACCTGTGACCATCAAATGTGATAAATATTAGGTAATTCACTGTGCCTACCACAATGTATTTTATAACCAACATAATCACTGACAGAGCAGTCCAATTCCTCATGCTTCTTGCTCTTTATTCCTGTTTATATGGTACCTCTCCCTAGGCTGAATCTTATAATAGATAGTATATATTAGTATATAATATACACTATTGCACATTTCCCAGTGTTTTTCTTAGTATTACACTGAAACACTACAGTTCTGAAGCTTAAATGTCTAGGATTTGAGATCAGGTTAACCACTGGGAATTCAGGGTGAGTCTTTCCATGAATTTGGTGGCTACTAGATGTTGCCTGTTGCAAATGAGTAAATCATATGCTATGGACACACTGCTGCAAGCTATGAACATAAACGTTTTAAGTATTTGAAGACCACATTCTGTGGTCTTTGTCATCCTCAATTTCAGTGACTTTGAAGTAGTTTTATGCTTTTGAGGAAACAGGTTCTACAGCATGCTTGAATTCTTTATTAATTTGAACTCGGAATATTGCCTCACCAAAAGCAAGTATTTTAAAATCACCCCAAATTCATTTGTTTTGCAATGCAGCATTAAAAAGTTGACCACTTGTGTTATTCCCTCTTATAGTGAGTTGCTGAGTGCCATTCCTAACTTCAATATGGCTTGCTTCCTCAGCTCAGCTTTGAAGCTGCTTCAAGCTCGTTCTGTTCCCCAAAGCAACAAAGATGGGTAACAGAATATTATCAAATTGCTATGGAATAAGAATGTTGTCTTCTATAACTGCACTGCTTTCAAATATGCCTTTATGTATTTCCAATTCTGAAAGAGTATTAAGATACCCTCTGAGTATCTGTTTTTAAACAGAGACAGATGCAATTCTGCATTTCAGGGGGAAAAATTATTACACTTTTGGTTTTTGAATAAAAGTGAGATTACATAAATTCTCATTAGATCAAAATCCACTGTTTTTATTTGATGCATCTGTACTAACCTCTGGGGTCATTTTGTTCTACTTCTCGAGGGATTGTCTTCACTACCTTTTTTTGGCTGGATTCCAGGTATGGATGACAATTTCAAGGTTAGTTTATTTCTTTTTTTTTTTTTTTTTTTTTTTTAAGCAGAGATGGTGGAGATCAATCCTAATCTATAGCGACTGAATCACAAATGCTGTAGTGCCAAAGGCTTGACCCTCAGGAGTGCTGAGTGCTCTGTGCTTATAGGCTACCTTGTGGCGTTCCAGGATCAGACTTAATATTGTTATCCCCTGCTTTGCCCTTAGAACTGTGTTAGTCTTTCTTTGCTTTCATACCAGAGGATTTTCTTCCAATTGATATTGATACCATTGAACTCTGTCCTTCTAGCTAAAGTAAGTAGTAGTGTTATTAATTTCTCTTCATTCTTGCAGGTAATATTAGACTTATAGGATGTTTTTCTTTTTTTCCCTCCAGTTTTCCCTAAGTCTTTTTGGGTCCTACAACCTGCCTTTTTTTTTTTTTTTTTTTCCCCAGAAATATAACAAATTAGGCCACCTGAGTGTCCAGTTAACTCAGCAGCATCCATGTTTAGGAACCAACCTTTGGTCTTTGATAGACTTGAGACAAAGCTGAGTAATGAGAGGCATGATTTTTTAGTGTTGTCAAGAACTGCAAGGAGAAACAAATGTGTTTGTTTTTCTTTATCACATCAATTCTGAATGTTTTTTCTTCTCTTCTTTTGAAAGAAGGTATCCCCTCGGCCCCCCCCGCACCTCTGCCCGGTGTTCCATGACCTTTTGCAGTACCAACAGGAAGCTCAGTACTGGTGACAGGGAGATGTCAGCAGACTTCAGAGTCTGAGTAAAAACATCCAAGCACTTTCTTCCTCCCTGATGACTGAAATCCTATTTTTGGAGAAGATAACATCATAACCTTTTAATTTTCCGTTCTATTTTTTCTTGGTGACAGACTGACAAGCTCAGGAATGAAGTTGTCTATTCCTAGAACAGGTTCAGTGGGCAGCAGCACTGATTGTTTCCCATGTTGCCCTGCCAGCATTTCTCAAACCTGACCTCAGGGGGCTGCTCCTGAGAGTGAGGAGTTCAACCACCAGCTCAGAGTCCTCTTCTCTCTACTGAGACTGCCGAGATGGCAGGTGCTTAATGCTAGTGCAAAAGTGGCTGTGCAGAGTCAAGAGCACTCCACTAGGAATTGCACTGATCACAAAGTTGCTGAGCTGTTTGTAGCTTTGGTTTCTAACAGCCATCTCTGTTCCTAGCCCCACACACAATCAAATTTTATCTCCAACCACTTGTGCTCATGACCATTGCTCACTCTTCAGATAATGTTATTAAAATCTTGCGGCAGAACATGAGACTGTTCTTGTGTGCAATTATTTTAAGTATTAGTATGGTAAAAGAAATAGACAAGGGAATGTGGAATTAGTTTGAAAGTTATCTTGTTTAAACAAGCATATGCTTATTATATGCAACAGGCTATAATACAGATTTTAAAATGCCAAAGATTAATGTTCTAAGTTTATCCTGTTTTCACTTCCTTATATAACTTCCCTTTCCTAAACACTTTTTTTCAGTGTTGCTGTTACTATCATCTCCATTTATTGTATGTGGAGGATACCACTCTGACAATGGAGATTTTAGTCATGCGATTATCAGAATTGCTGCTTTTGAGGGTTTATAAAAATGGGGCCCTTGCAGCAAGTACATGAGAGATTGTACACAAGGAGGATGGTTCTGCTGTCGTGGCTCTTGCTTGTGTGGATTCTCATCCATTGACTCTGAGAATGAATAGCAGTAAAGAATGTCCAGAACTATGCTAGGATAATATCTAATAATTTCCTGCATAGACAAAGAATGTTTAGAGTGACTTTAGAAGGTATTACTATCAACTTTAATGTTATAATATTTGATACTAATTTAGAATCCTCAGCTTCTAAATATTCTCAGGGCCTCCACTGTAAGCCCACACAAACCTACTAAATCGAAGTACCTTTATAGGCTAGAAAGAGCCATCAGTCAGCAGCACACAATGGTTATCAAAGACATCACAGTTCCAAAGGTGTCATTAATACTAATACAGAATGGAGTGCACTGCAGCTTTTAATACCTCATCTGAAAGAAAACCACACAGTAAATCGCACTTTGCCTAGTTGAGAAGGAGGAAGAGAAGCATGCACTCTAAGATTTTTCAAGGATGAGCACAATTCATCTCTTCAGACAGTGTTTATATTTGCTTATGGATCACTCCAGTTATTCCTGGAGGAAATAAAGCATTACACTGTCTGTCTTCAGAAATATGTATTGTTAACATTAGCTGTACTTTGCATTAAACATTTAAATTATATATGAGACAACTTGGGGTAAGGGTGTGCAGTGAACTGTGGTGTGGAGACTAAAAGTCTGTCTGAAGGCACTTTAATAGAAAGCTTAGTGTGAAAACCATACACCCCTCCAAACATGTCTGGGCTGAACTATAAAGCAAATGGTGAATCCCATCTTACTCTCAATGACAGCAGCCGCTGACTTTTCAGAAGTGTTCTTACAATGTACTGAGCATTTGTAATCCTCTATGGTATAAGCAGTCTATATACGCGCTTGTGCACACTTACCCCTATATGTGCAGTCATGGATATCAGTTATGAGGTTAGTGCTTGGCAGGAAAAAGCACTTGGGGCATGCTGCTGGGAATCTTCCACTTATGCTGAAGTCAAAGGGAAAGGCAAAATTACCACAGGAAAGTATCTTCAACTCAATGGTTCCAGCATTCCTCTCTGTATTGGCAAAATTGTCACATTTTCTTTGCTAGCTTTACCAATGTAGAAGCAGTGGACCCCTTTACGTGCTTCCATGCATTGCTGCAACACACTCCTAGGTGAAATTTTAGTAGTGGCATGATAAGCAGTTGTCAGGGGACTTTCAGGATTCACTTAACTGTGCTGTTTTGTCCACGTGTTTATGAAGACTTTTGTGTCTTGTATTTCAGTGATGATCCATTGGATCCGTATATACTGTATCCCTTATTTGTTCTACAGATGAGTCTTTTTAATTTGTAAGCACAGTGTCACTTCAGATTCTTAACCTTGTCAGTTGGAAACAGATGCCTCATTTGTGAAAACTTTAAAGCAAAGCTCAAAAATAATGTTAGTGGAAGACCATTTATTTCTGCTGCCTCTTGAGCCTTAGTTAAACACAGTACTAGAATGTGATACTGCTGGAAAACTACTCATTTTGGTAATTATTCCAAATACCTTATTTTTCGGAGATAATTTATTAGGAAGAAGTTGAAGTAAAAGTACTTGTTTGTTTTTTAAATGTCTTATTTACTTGTGTACTGAAAGGAAAAATATACTGTAACAACCTGACTGGCAGCTATAGATATTGGATGATGTGTTTATACTTGTCTATATTTGCAGCGTCATGCATGTTAATTAAAAGACTTTCTATCCCAGTGCATTCTTAGCTGCCAAATGGAAATAAATGTTACCTGGTTTTAGATGATATTTGTCCAATGTGTAAACAAAAGAAAACAGACTTAGTTCAATCTTAGTTTTGATAACTCTCAGAATACTCTTTCACTAAGATTTGATTCATATGATTCTTTAATATTCTGCACAGTATTTGCACTGCATAATGGCAGTACTCCTGCCAGCAACCCTATGCATCTGTCTACCAGCAAATAACATTGCTGTAATTACAGTATGGGTGATGACGGATAGATGAGTGGGAAATGGTGAGGGATAGTGGGAAGACAATTGTAGCAACAAAACACAATGTACAGAAGACAAGTCAAAAGAATATTACAAAAATAAACAGGATTTGTAGGGATGAAATCAGAAACAATATTACTGTGGTAAACAGAAAGAATGGCTTAACTGAAAAAAAATGAAAAAAGCACAATGGCTGAGCAGATAGGGCCTTGTATTTGTGTTATTGTAAACAAAGAGAATTTCTACTAAAGAACCATTAAGTTGTAGCCTTTGTGATAAATCTGAAATGCCGATGAGGTAGATTTGATTTTTCAGTGTTTGCAGTTGATTTTAATCAGTGTTTCTGCAAGTACATGTAATGCATAGACTCTCAGTTGAAAGCGGAGATGTGCAGGCTACTGTGTGTGGAACAGCCAAGGCAGGTAGAACAATTGGAGTATACTGGAGAGACGAATGGCACATCAAGTGCTATACCTATAGGAAGACATCAAAAGCTCTGAAATGTGTGCTGGGGAAGAAGTTTCTTCCTGGTAGGACTGTGGCCTGGCTAGTGTGAGTTGGATCGTTTTCTGATACTTGACTTGAGTCAGAAGACTTCACAGTAACTTTTTTGGCTTTCTCTTTAAAGAACAATAGTAAAGTCTAAGAAAATAAGCTGAGACTAATATATGAAGAGGAACTTGTGACATGTGCACAAGGATGGAGTGGGCTGTATTCCTTACAAAGCTTGTACCTTACAATCTTTGGAAGCAAACTGACCCTTTCTCTTGCTTGCAAGATGCTAACTTCCCTGAAGATTTCATTAGTTTCCACTTGTTGCTCTTACACCTGTTTTTTGTCAGCAATAGCAAGGGAGGACTCATCAGTGCAGGCTAGAAGCTTATGTTTGAGTGCTTTCTGTAGGGTTAGATGTTAAATGGGATGCTAGGAGCATGGATGGTGATGAGCTTTGTGTGTTAGTTTAACTTTATTCATTACTGTAGATACAGCCAAGTTAGTCTTAGAAAAAGAAAAGAATTAAGGGGATGTGGGGAGGAGGGATGGGGGAGAGTTTAGTATATCTGCAGCCCCTCACCAGCCTGTCCAGGCAGGGAGTTGAGGCTGGTGGAAGTATAAAATTGTTCTGTCCTGAAATCTGACTTTGATTTGAAGAGGTAATGTGGCTCCCTTCTTGCTTCTTCTGTAACTGTATGGCCATCAAAAATGAAACAGTTCTTCTGGCTTTTTGTTCCTATCTTAAAGGCATTTTACTCAAGTAATAGATAAAAAAGAAATATGTTAAATAAAAACAACATTTATTAGAGGACATAACTTTAAATATTTAATGATATAATTAAGTCTTATTAATGTAATGGTCTTTATTCTTCAGCTTAAAAATTCACAAGGTTAATTTCCCTTTCATCTTTATTATGCAATGTTTGCCACAATTATTTGTTATATATTCTTATAAATATTAGATGAATATTAGAGGTTTTAATTTAAATAAAAATATGGGTCGTCTTTTACTGCAGTGTTAAGCTGTACCTCCAGTATTAAGCTGACACTGGTGAAATGAGCACAATAGTGAATCAGGCTGTACTGTTTCTTCAGTTATGCCACAATTGGCTTATTTGACTTGAGTAATTCATGGAGAACACTACCTTTTACTACCACCTCTTTTCTTCAAAAAGTTTGCAAAGAAGCTGAGGATCAAAAAATAACAGACCTATTAGCCAGATTATTTTAATGTTGCTTCCTGTGGGGTACATCCTGGGCTGAGGTGCTAGAAATGTACTAGTTTGCTTGGTTTTAATACAATTTAATATTAAATACCACCTACCAAAGTTCTAAAATGATTGTGGAATACTTATTTTGGGAGGTATTTACTTTATTCCCTAAATTACTGGCATTAAGACTAGTTCTTTCAGTAAAATGATTCTTCTTCTGTGTGCTGTGCTTCTTTAGCTACTTACAGAAAAAGAAGCATGCTTCAACATTAAGTCCTGGGGATTTAAATGATTTATTTTCTTCTTCATTAGTGATATTTGTTGCATATGCATCAGATAATATTTTTAGGGGAAACAGTTTTTTTTTTTTTATTTTTTATTTTGCCACAGCATTGCCTTTTAATCTTTTTAAGATCAGTCTGCCAAACTACAATGTCAGCAGTCACTGGAAAAAAAAAAAAAAAAAACACTTTATGGGCAATGCGTTTACTTATCTTCTCAATTCTGTTAAGAAACAACAGAAATCTTTGGAGAAGTAATCTGAAGGCCAAAAAACAAACACAAAAAAACATACTCCAAATCTGTCATTGCATTCAGAATGGAAAAAATAAATAAATAATGGACTAGCAGTCAAATTGCAGCTTGTTGTCATTAGATTTGGTTCATGGTGTATGCAAAACTACCTTTCTGGGAGTTTCTTCAGTTGGTACAAGTTGAAACCTGTTCTGTGTTACTCATCTTCCATCTGCTTCTGTTAGTAAACACAGCCACTCTTAACACAGCCACTCTCTATTCTGTGTACCTTCATATGGACCCCAGGTAGGCCATTTCTACTCTAGCTGAAGAAGGTACCTTCATGACTAATTGGTCTAAACTTGAAATTTTCCTGTTCAGAACAGGGGTAACAGTGTTGCCAAATTTTAAAACTTACTCAATTTATGGCAAGGAGATATACTTGCCACTGATTTTTTTTTTTTCTTTTCCTCCTGTTACGTTATAGAAATAGTATCTACAGCAGGTACATTCTGCTACTGCTGTAGCAGTTCCTCAAATCTTCAATTCATCCATATATTTCTGCATTGTAATGACAAGGGTTGAACTCAGTCTGGATTAAGTTTACTCAAAACTGATCAAAATGAATGCAATTCATTTTCCTAAACCACCCTCGAGACCCATTTAGTCCTTGCTAACATATTAATTAGGACTACACTTGCTCTGGAGTCTGAAGGTGTCTTTCCTGCTCTTGTTGCCAGAGTAAGTGCAGTTTGCATTACCACTATCACATTGCCTGGGTGTGGTGTGGCTGAATATAAGATAAATTAAAACAGGCCATTAAGTGTTTAAAAACTGCACGTTGACATGCTGTGTTTCTTAGCTTTCTATTAGTCTCATAGGTATGCCAGAGATGTTAGAAAACTCTTCTTTGGAATGCATGAGGAACGGTTAATTGACAAATATGACATTCAAAAGAGACAATGTGTTAAATAGTGAAGAATCTGAGCTTGCAAACGGGAAACAATCCTGTTTCCAGTTGCTTTTCTCAGCACCTCATTTGGAAAATAAAGCCATAACTCTGATACAAGGATGATGGCTCTTTCCACTTATAGGAAGTCCTACTGATTTTACAAGTTCTAAAAGATTCATTTCCCTCACTTGATAGCATATCCCTAGTATACACAAGCACCTCATCTCCCCTGGGATCCGCCCATTCCTTTTACATCAGCTCTCAGAAGTCCATTAAAAATGTGTTATTTAGAGAGTATGTTCAAGGTTGCTAATACCATAGAATTTTGTGGTAAATCCTACTTGAAAGTGAATACTTGGCACTGTAGTCAGATCACAGTGAAATGAGAAAAGTAGTCTTTTTTTCAATGGTTTCCCCTAAATTAACGTACAAAGTCAGGTGAGTACCTCAAGTGTTAAGTCTGCTTTATTAAATACAGTGGAGCTATTTAAAAATATAAAATAAGTGAAACTACCTTATGCAGGTACATTAAATATTTATTTTTCCTTTGTTCTTGGGGCTGCACGTGGTAACTTCTCCTCTCCGGACTGTTATCTCCCAACATTTTTTCTCTTTCTGTTCTTTTTGTGTCCTTTCTGTTGTCGGGTATCCTTCTTCTGTCCTGCTGATGTGGCAGTAAAACAGCTAAACCTGCTTGGCTGCGTGCATCGCCTCCTGCCTGCCGCAGGAAAGCAGCATTGTACAGAGCTCCTGCTGCTGACAGGCATGCCGCAGCCTGTCCAGCCAGGTAACGTCAGTGTTTTGACCAAGCACATCAGCGTAACAGAAGGTCTGAGCAAAGATACTGTTAA
Organism: Heteronetta atricapilla; assembly: GCA_011075105.1. NCBI lineage: Eukaryota > Metazoa > Chordata > Aves > Anseriformes > Anatidae > Heteronetta > Heteronetta atricapilla. The sequence continues at coordinate 12,878,354 of CM021741.1, forward strand.
GGAGAGATGAGAATGCACAGAACTCATTACACATCTCAGTATTTTTTTTTTGTTTGGATTCATGTAGGGTCACTTGTGTTCTGAACAGGTGATCCAAAGTTGTTTCATTATGGCCTATTCAGCTACTTGCTAATGAAGAAATGGAATATAAAATTACTTCCATTGCTCACAAATTACTGTATATTTTTAATGGGGAATTTGTGTTTGTCTAGAAAAGCCAAAAATAACTTTCAAAACTAGGATTATCAGTGGTGTCCCGATTTTTTTTTTGGGGGGGGGGGGATGGCATAGAAGTATAGTTTGGGGGCTTGATATTAAATGTTGTTCTAGGGTCAAATTTTGCTGATGAATATGTTAATTTCCTTTTGTAGACAGGCAAGACTGTTTTGATTCCAATAACACTGAAAACTGTATATCAACATTTGCACAATGGCCAGAAGAATTATTGGGCTATACTTAAATAATACCTATGAGAATAAAAAATTGACAGCAAAGGGAGTGATATGATTTTACATAGAGGAGAGATGATTCATTTATATCCATACAATTAATGCAGTGAACATTGAATTTCTTTGCTCTGAGAAGAAAACAGTGTTACACATTACTTTGGGATTTAGAAGAGTGGCTGTTAGCAAAAAAAAAAAAAAAAAAAGGGGGGGGGGGGGGTGAGTAGATTTTAACCTTAGTTATTGCACACTAGAGGGCACTTGAGGTAGAGCAAAAAATATTTTCAGAGCTACTGAAACTGATCCAGATACCTGTAATGGCAAGGCATATTGAAACTACAAGCAAAACTAGCTTTTTAAATTGTATCCAGAATATTAGTATACAAAAAACACAAACAACAACAACAAAAAAAAACTGGCTTGACTGCCTTGCTTGATATAATTTTTGTCTCTATCGTAGTGTTTGATTATATGAAACAAATGTCCGTTTTCCTAATAGTCAACCTGACAGCAACTAATCAAAATTGCAAACAGGTATCCAAGGAGTAATACAACTTGATAATGTGTTATTTTTGTGCACTCCATTGGTGTGTATGGTACATAAATTAGTAGTTGGGGGTTTTATATGTTAAAGTCTCTAGACAGTGAAGGGGTCTCAGAACTAGTTAGGCTTTATTTTACTAAATGGAGTAATTCTGGGATAGGAAAAGTATTGCAGCCTTTGTGCTAATGGCACGCAGGCCCCAGTGCTACTGCTGAGTTAAACCTTTGTTTCTGTTCTCCAGTCCGTGGGCTGGAAATGCAATTTACATGGGTATAAGAATGCATTTTACTAATCAAGACAAAAGTAACTTGGTCAAAATCAATGCATTTATTTCTTCTCACGTATTGAGTAACAAGGGAATGGACTTTAATTAGATATATTTGACAAAAGGCCAGGCTGGTAAATAAAATATTTTTAGGTGATTAAGAATTACTTTTCCTACTTACAATTGATGCTGCTTTATTATCTGTTTGTTCTGTGGGGTTTTTCAAGTTTTCCTATTCTGGTACTAGATGTTAAATTTTAACAATTCCTGATGTCTGTAAAGACATACCTGTAACTTCTTTGCAAATTCCTCCTTTAAGTTTCCGTTTCTGGCTTTTCTTTGTTGAAATGAAACAAATTTCAATCAGTTTTTTTTAAAAAAACAACAACAACAAAAAAAAAACCCTCCAAACCATATACTTTATCTCCTGAGCCACTTATATTTTTTCCTCTGCTCTAATCTATAGTCAGTAGTAAGCATTATACAGTGGAGCTCTTGGAGTTACAGGTGTCTTCAGTGTCTTTGGAAACACAAGGGATCATTATTTTTCATGATAACCAACTTGTGATAACAGTATACATGCAGGTTTTAAAGGTTGCAAGAGGGTGGTAAGAGCCAATGTTCTAAAGGTAATTATGTATCTGTACTGACAAATTGAATTGTTAAGTGTATTTTATTCAGAAATGTTTTGGACTTACCATTTTTCTTAGCTTTCTTAATTTTTCTTAGTTATGGAATATGGAGTCTAACTTTCTGAAGCCTATCAAATTTAGGAATAATCTCTCAGCATAAGCGAAAATCACAAACTAGAGCATGTGGATATTGTCTGCATCGAACTGATCTAAAGCTTTAATAACATAATTGTAGGATGCCTATTATGTAAACCTGCTTTAGAAGGTTCAAGTTAGTTATTAATTTTATATTATTAATATCACTTTGAAGTGGCATGCTAGTAGAAGTCCCTGTAAGCAAAAGTTGCAGGCAATAAGCTCATAATTTATCTTAATCAAGTAATTCTCACTAGACTGATTAACTTCAGATAGTTTTGGATCAGGCCCTATAGAATGTATTAAATTGACATCAGCTCCTTTCCTCAAAGTATCAGTAGCTGATTATTAGGTGATTTAATGGAATAAAACCTGAATATGAGGAATTACCACAGTGGTTTCTCTTCCAGGCATGCCTCCTTTCACCTTCCTCCCCACCCCCTTCAAGTTCCTGACTTTCTCATTGTTATTTAAATGAGATGACGCTAAGCATTTACATCAGCAGCAGCCCTTGTAAGGCTCTGTTGTGATTGAGTTGCCCCTTAAAAGCTCATTTCAAGTCATTTCTATTGAATATTTTTAAGCAGTAAGGTCTCGGCTCTCTGTCTTCAAAAAACAGTTGATTATTCTGCTTTGCAATGCTGAAGAACAAAGACTTACAGATAATCGTAAACGTTTTTGCAAAAAAAAAAAAAAAAAAAAAAAAAACGAAAGGGTGGAAAGATGCTTGCCATTCTATTATATTACAAACATTTTTAGAATGTAAACAAATATTTCGTGTATGTGGCTGAGAAGTCACATTAGGCTTGTAATCCTTCTTACTCATAAGAGCAAAATAATATGGAAGAGAACCCCAGGTTCTCTTTAAAGCAGAGATTGTTTTTTTGCCCTTATCAGTCACAACTAGTCCAAAAAATGTTAAGTTTGTGATTTTTCTGTACAAATATGTAACATTAAAAACTGATTTCCAGTTTGAACCAGGTTGCACTCTGTCGCATACGTTTTGCAGCAGACTTTTTTATTCACTACAGTGAAATGGGATCAAGATTTTTAGTTTAAATTGAAGTCAGAGCTGCTTTTTGCTAGCAGAATGAAATAACCATTTAAGAGATAAATACATATTATGAGGAAAAATTCTTTAAGATATTTGAGAAAACATTTTTTGCTAGTATATGTGATACTATGTGATACTATGTGTGTGTAAATATATCATTCAATCATCAAGTTTGGGTAGGATGCAGAAAGCTGTAAGTATTTTTGCTATTCCAAGACTATTTTCTTTAATTAAAGATGATTTCACACTTTTTCCCATCAGGACTTACTGCTTCATCTTAAAGGCTCTACAATGGGAATCCATGGATGATATAATCCATTTTAAAAAGACAGGTACCACTTTCTTGTACAACTGAGGATGAAAGAGCATAGCATTTGCCCCAGTCATTCCCAGCTACAAGAAAGGCTGAACAGAGCAAATGGCAGAAGTCAAAGATTGAAATCAAAACAAAGCGTAAATGTTTAGATTGCACTTGGAGACACAACCTCTTCCATTTAGTTTTTATCCTCTAGACAAACACAAAGGACTATAACCTATTTTCATTAGTAAAAATTATTTGTTACTTTCATCAGGTATTTTTCAATGGGAATGAAAACTTGGTATGCAATTACTTTACTGAAACTTAAAGTTTGAGAACACATTGATTCACAGGGTAAAATCAGAGACTTAAAACATTATTTTTATTTATTTTTTTTTTTTATTTTTTGTGATGTCATCTATATTCTCATTGTGGTGTTCCATCTTGGAAGGATGGAAGAGAAAAAATACCCTTTGCCTCAGTGGAACCCCTCGTAAAGAGAAGCAACACTACTGATGTTATCTATTGCACTGCAAAATGTTTTGTATTTCTCTCACAACTCTTTCTGTCTTGTCAAGTTTTATGTATTTTATCCATACTTCAAGTAAGCATCCCAGACTAACAGCTTTGTAAGTAATTTTTTGGGCAGAGAGGAGCAAAGAAATACTTAGGTGTCTCCATTGCCCTTGAAAATCATGTCAAATTCCAGGTATATTTTCCTGTATTCTGAGTTTGGGGCTTTGCAGAATGTATGTTAGTGTAAGAGGTGCACCTGTTACCTGAAATAACAATTTTTATATTCCCTAGTAAGTTAAAGTGAAGCACATAAGTGCTCCACATGCAGGTGTTCCTGCTGTTCACTGTCTCTCATGCATGCACATATAGCATCAGCATGAACTATAAGACTAATAATCATTAAACTAAATTATACAATATTACTACACAGAAAAATAATAGGGTCCACTTTCTACTTTCTGTAGCTGTAGATGGATCTTCAAAGATAGTCATTTATTTGCTTACGATTACGAGACTTTCAGATCATATAGATGAGTTGAAAATGACCACCCTTCAAATAAAGTTGAACAAACCACATTCAATGCTTGTCTACAGCTGTAGAATGATGAGGGAAGTGAGTAAACTTAAAGCTTCCACAGCACTGTTAGTGAATTGTTGGACCAGTTTAAGAGTCAGTCTGTACCTGTCTTTGTACCTTCTGCTTCTAACAACGCTGATCCCTTATCTGTTAGTAAATGTTAAACGTGTGGAGGGTGGGAAAGTGATGTTAACTATGTAGATCAGCTTTCTAACCCTAAATATAAAGCATTTTATCTGCTAACAGATGATACGTGTAGCATAAAACAGAAGAGAACTAACTCAGTTGCTAAAGAAGGTGGGCAAAGGGCTTGCTGCTGTGTTGCCTCCTGTGCTTCCCTCCCCAGGCGCACTCAGCTCCTAGCCCTGCCTGGAGTCCTGCTGAGTCTTAGAGGACTGAGCAACCTTCAGCCCTCTGAAGCCAACAGGCACTGGGGGTACTTGGGGCTTGCTCTCCCTTAGCCTCCTTCCCGTACTTGCCAGGACGGGACTGCACAGGATCCCAGCACTGTGCTTTGCAGAGGGTTTGGGAAGGGGGAGGTAGTGAACAACTTACTGTACCACAGTTGCCCTTCAGCCATCTCTTGCCGGGGTGAGAGGTCTTGGCTCTCTGTTCTGCTTTTATGCTGCTTCAGCCTCCTGCTCTGAGATTTGATTGCCACCCTTGGCTTTTAGACAGTACAGGAGAAAATTTAAATGCCTGCGCTTCTCTGGGCTTTGTTTGCAAGAGGTGCTTAAATAACGCCTTTCCCAGCCCCAGAGTGCCTGCCTGTGTCTCCCGCAGGCTCTGTCACAGATGAACAGCTGCCTCCTGTCCCACCCCGCCGCTTCTTGCCCTTCCCTGTCCCTCTCCTCGCCGTCCCCTCCGGCCTCCCGCAGCCCCGGCCTCCCCTTGGATGCAGGAATCACCTCAGAGGTCGGGGGCTCCTTCCCTCGCCTGCTCCTTCCCTCCCGCCGCTCCGGGCGCATCCCAGCCCCGGTGGGCTGCTCCCTGGGGACCCTGGTTTTCTGAGAGGAGCCCCCCATCACCACCACCACCCCCTGGCGCCCTCCTGCCCGGCCTGAGGGAAATGCCCCGGCTCGGAGTTAGTGCCTGCTGCCGCTCCCCGGGAACGAGTGGCGCCGCGGTGTGTGGAAAAGTTGTGTGCTTACCGGGTTAAAGGCTGGCTGGGGGGGTGCGAAGGAGAGGGGCGAAAAGAAAAAAAAAAAAAAAAAAAACCGCCCAAAACTGCTTACATGAATTTCTAAGCGCTAGACCTGCCTCCGAGATCAGCCCAATAAGAGCTGTCAGGGGAGGCTCCCAGCTCACTTTTCCACATCACTTCACAGTTACATTTGGCAGGCAGGCACGTTGGAGCGCTCAGAGCTGGAATTAGTGGATTTATTTGGAATATCCCTGCTTTCCTGGAGACGTGCTGCTGTTAGTGGCTTGTGCAAAGGGAGAAATTAATAACTGCACTTTAGCATGCAGACACAGAAACCCGAGAAGCTAAGTAACCCACATCTCCTCCAGCATCAGCAGCCTCAAAAAGCATGAGAAGAAGATCTGGAGAATCCTGCCTATTCACAGGGACTGCCTAATGTTTTTTTACCTCACGCTTTCAATCCGTGTGTGAAGGGGCTGTCAGCAAGCTGCTTCCTTGGTCCTTGAAAGAGTGAGTATTCATTTTATTAGTATTATTTATGTCTTGCTGGCGGAGGGCTGTCTCTCTGTAGATTTCTTTTTGACTTAGTGCCTGTCTGTGTTCTCGCAAGGTGCACTGTGCGAGTGCCTTCCTCCTTAATAGGTACAGTATTAGGCTGAACTATACTGGCTCATTAAGTCAGATCTTTGAAAATACCTGATAATGAAAATGTCATGGGATGGTAGTTAGTATTTATTTTTTTCCCCTTGGGAGGAGGAGGAGTGGTGGTGATGGTGGTGTGGCTATTCCCCCCCCTCCTTTTTTTTTCTTCCCTCCTCTGAAGGATCAGGAGGACTTTGGATCAAAGAGGGATGTTTCCAAGACTAGAGAACCCATTTCTTCTCCTTGGTTTCTTATTTGGTACAATAAATCTTTGGGCTATTTCACTGCGTTGAATAGATGCAGGGCTGCATTCATGCATTGAAATAGATTGCAGTTTTCGTGCTGAGAATAAAAATCACCCACTAGCCAGATATGTAAATGAGGGAGGAGGAGGCTGGAAGAACCATAAGGGGGGGAAATCCCCCTGATTTATCAGCACCTTCCTTCTCCCAAGCCTTGCACCCTTCAAATAAATAAATAAGTAGAAAGGGTATGATAGCTTCCTTTCCTACTTTCAGAAAGGAAAGTATCTCAGAAATGCTCTTCCTCTTAAAAGCTGAGAGGGGAATGAATATTTAGCTGTAACTAGCCAAGAGTCATCTCTGTCCCACAAGTTGTTTTGCTTCCCTGTCTCTGGTTGACTAAACAGATAATGCAGTCAGCTGAAACTTCAGAGAAGGAGAAAGCCCCTTAGCTCCAGTCACTCGTTAGCTGCATCACTGCTAAGGCTCCCAGAGAAGAAACGCAGGAGTCTGTCGACCCCTGAAGCCAGCTCTTCCACTGAACACTTCCTCTCCTCTTTGAGGAAGGCAGAGGAGTAACACATCCCTAGATTCTGCTTGGCTACAGTATCTGCTGGGTAGCAGCATCCCAGTCAGGAGACTGGAGCTGTCAGACAGCATCCCTGCTAGACAGCATCAGACCTGTACACAGTGCTTGGCTGGGGAGCCTGGCAGGCGCTGGATCTCAGGGTATAGTACTGCAAAGCTTCAGCACAGAAAACCGATGGCAGTTTCTCTGTGGATATTATAGAAGAGATTAACTCAAATCCTTATTCAGACAGTGCCTACCACCATGAAGGTGACACCACTTAACGCAGGCATGAATTCCTTTGTGGTTTGTTGCTGTTCAGTCATGTCTTGAATCTGTCTCAATTCAAACAGTTTGCATTTAGTACCAGACTAAATAGAGTGGAATCTATCCAACCTGGCACGTAACGGCGTTACACAAACCTGCTTGTGTTGCCAACAGGTATCAAACTCCATGCACTCACTTCTCCCTCCCTCTTCCCCTGTTTCAGACAGGCACAAATGCACACACTCTGTTTCATGCAAATAACTGTCTTTCTTTCCTCTGAATGTAGGAATAAATATTCTTACAATTTTCATAAAGGCTGACGCTTTTAAATAGTGAACTTGATCGCATAAATGGCTAGTCATTTGTCTCTGGGTATTGCTGCCAGATGTTTTTTGGGGGGCTGCTGATTGTGAGAAATCAAATAACGCTAATTGTTTATTGTTTCAAATCTACCACATTAGTGCTTAATAGAAGGGAAACTAACAGCTGCTCACTTCAGTTTCAATTAAAGAATAGAGCTGATAACTACCGAAGCTATAGATAAAGAATCCTCTTAACTTTGCTCATCCTCTTTTGTGAATTCTTGAAGTTTCTCTGCAATAAGGATGAGGAGAAATATGCAATAATTTTGTATGAATGGTATTCCTCGTCTAGATTCAATACCAGCCTGTTATGAACAAGTGGAGACTTCACGATAAGCTTCTCAGTAAATATAAATAAATAATAAATACATTTGGAAGACTGAAAAATTACCCCAGCGTGCCCTTCACCTGCCTTAAAAAATGATAAAGCAGCTAGAAGAGGTTAGTATTTTGCATACTTGGGTATTTATCAAATTTCACATCCGTAAAATGTGATAACATCAAAAACCAAAAGCTCTCTGTAGTATCACCTGCCAACCAAATTGTATGAATAACTGAGACAGGAAAACCCTAGGAAGGGAACAGATTATAATGTAATATTCTACTCTAAGGTTTTCATTTGTTCGGCCTTATTGTTCTACCTCACTGCACATAAAATGAGCGCAGCCTTCTGCTAACTTCCTCTTAGGTTTACTATTTATTAGCTCTCCCTTCTTGTAAAACTTGCGTCCTGGCTGCAGAGAACTTCGGTCTGCATGCCCAGTTGTAAGCTGAGGGCCTTCAATGTCCTCAGAGATTGAAGTACTCATGGAAGTAGGTTCTTAAAATATACAGGTGAGCAATTTGTTAACAGAGCAGGCTGCTAGCCAAGAGAGTAACTTTGGTTGTTTTTTACAAGATTAAAAAAGTAAGAAGTATGTGTATCTGAACAAACACAGATGGCTTTAATAAGAAGTATCCTTGTATAGGACATCTTTTCCTTTTACACCTTTCATTTTTTTTTTATATAAAAAAAGTCTTAATCTTTGTGAGAGAGAGAATCCTCCTTAGACAAAGTCACCGTGATTTTTCAATATAGTTCATTCATTCCCATCAGCTACTGAGGTCCAAAACAGAGTTGTAAATGGGGAAGTAGTCCCACGATGAAATTTAAATTGATTTTCTTTGTCAATGGTAATCTTTATTTTTTTTTCCAATAATACCACACCTTTAAAAATTAATCCATTAAGCGATCTTTGGACATTTTATTTATATCACTATGAAAATATGCTGCAGTCTTCTTTGCTATAAAAAATATATTTAAATCCTTTCTTCAATATTTAGAACCATTACAGGTAAGAACAAACAATTGCCTGTGGATATAGATTTATGTCTCTTACCCCTTGAAGTACTCCCTGAATTTTCACTCTATTTCTTATCATGTACTTGCAGATTTTATCTTTTAAAGCACTCATTTTGGAAAACCTAAGTGCCTTAGAGACTTTTGCTGGGACTTTTTCAGCCACTTACTGAAAACGGGGACCTGGAATCCCCCCCATTTGACACGTTAGATATAGATAATGTCATTTCCAAAAGTTGAGAGACTTTTGGGAAAATAAGACAAGGGGGAAATAAGCTGACCTCTACATTTCTGAACAAGATGTGAACACATACTGTAATCTCTTGATGCTATGCATCTCCAAGTGATGGTTATGAATACTCTAACAGAAAGCCACCGCTTATGTTATGTAGTATAAATTAGTGTTTTTATAGCACATTCAAGAACCGTAAGATACTGTATATCTCAGCAGTATTCATTTTGTGTTATTATCCTCTACAATGTCATTAGTCTGACCTTTTGGATATACTATTAATAATGACAATTGTGTGTTTACAGAATACACCTGAGGTATATCTGCATTCCTGAAAATCATATAAGAGTCTTTCAACCATGAGTTTAAAATAACACCAAATTCTTTCAGTGGGAGGGAAATGCTAAAGCATTTTGAGCTTGGAACACTTTAAGCATCATCGCTACCATAAGATCACATCAATAGAATTAAATTAGATGATGGAAACTCAACGTTTTTCTTAGTGTTGTTGCCATAGAAAAGGTGGCTCACTTCATAGCTTTCTGAACATAACTGTTTAAGCACTAGATAGAAATAGAACAAAATAAAGTCCAAGTCAGTCTGAGATTTCAAATTCATATATACATATTTTTTCTCTCAGATAGATGTCTTATTCCTTTTGTTTTGGAATCTGTTCAGTAGCTTTCTCATTTTGTCAACCAAGTAAATAACACCAACACAGTGGCATTTCAATGCCACATTAATACAATTTTTCCTGCAAAAATCACTGGGGACTAAAGTGCTACATGCAAGCTGAAATGGAAAGATGACTTCTGATCCAATTCAGTACCAATGGATAGAGTTTAAAGCATCTAACTCCAGGCAGGAAACTGGTTCCTACTTTCTAGGCATGAGACTGTAACCTTTATCCATCAGTTGCAATGATAATACTCACAGAATTGATTCTCCAAGGTGTGCAGCATGACATGTCTTGTGAAAATAATTTCAAATTGAGGATGATTAGCACCTTGCTTGGACTTTGAATTAGTCATGTGAACTAATCTTAGATCCAAAGAAGCAAAACCTTCCACAAGAAACATCCACTGAACCCTGTGGTGCCTAAGTTATAGACTGCTTCAAAGAGGTATTGCTCAGTGTGTCTTGCTCAGGTCTTTGCAACTAGATGTGGGAGCTGAAAAATATTATGAAAGCAGTCACTCCTGGCGGTCATTAATTCATTGTCTCAACTTTCTAATATATTCTATTTTTACTTGAAGTACCTTACTCTTAGGAAGTAATGAATGCTTAGACTATTTTGAGGAACACAGAATAACATTTAAATCCATTTCCTTTGCAGTCACTGATTATTGTAATCACAGATATGTATATATTTAATATATATATGATTTCACTAATCATATATATATGCATAAAATCATTATGTTAAAGCCCAAATGCTAATGTAGATGAACTGTATGCATTCACAGTATTGCTGTTCATTATTTTTTTTAATAATTAAGCAACATCTTGTGTGTGAACCCCCTTTATGGATTGAATGCATTAGCTGTGATTGTGTTTTAAGAACAAACCATCAGAACTTAATGCTAGCGAAATTTTTGTTGGATTCTGTATTGCAGTCTATGAGCTTTATTTTTGTGCTTTTCCAAAAGTCAGATTAAAAATAAAAAGCAAACAAAACCCACAAAAACCTCAACTTGGCAAAAGAAAAATATGATCATGTTGCAAGACCCCCAATTCTTTACCATCAACTTCAACAAGTTGCTTGGAAAACTGCAATCAACTTCAAAAATGCAAAATTAAAAACTTTTACCTCTTACTTCATCTGTTTCAGCAAAAAGAATTGTATAAGTTTACTGCAGCAGTACTGTATGTAGTTTGAAAAGTCCAGTTATGATCAAATTTCTCCTTTTTTAGTTTATGCACAAGTTTATGGCTGACAAGTTTATATAGCTTTCACTAAACCATGAGGAGCAGAAATGGTTTTATAGTTTTAGTTGCATCAGATTACATGTCAGGAAATCTTGTGGGTTTTTCTTTAATTATTGTGTTTTACTTAATTACATAGAGAATATCTGATATTCTTTAAAGAAAACCAGTGAGAATGAGAGCTCTGTTCTTTTTTTTTTTTTTTTTTTAAAAAAAAAAAAAAGGGGGGACCGGAAAAGAAGCCCAGAAAGCAAGATATTTATGTTCTCCATTAATATTTAAACATTTTTTCAGCAAGTACAGGATAAGCACATCCCAGCTGCTGAAACTCTCATGATAAACGATGCCCTAGGCAGAGCATGGTTAACACCTAATTCTCAGTCACAGGCCAATCTGTTTGCCTTTTTATGAGCACTCTTCATGTTGTGCACAACTAGCCTTTTTCCCCTCTCTCCTTTAAAAGTGATACAGGTCTTCAAATTATGTAATACACCCTCGTAAAAATGAACCTTGGTCTGAGAGATGAGGTTGGCATGAGCTGGAGCTATTAAATCTGTATGTAACACAAATCTGTTTTAGTTGAAGGAAAATCGCTTTAATCTGGGGACTTTAGAGAATAAAAGTGACTTTATTCCTCTTACTACATATAGAATGAAAACAATGTAGATATGGCTATTTTTGTCCTGTTTAAGTTTCTGGACCACCTTAGCTGTTCAAGCAGGTTTTGGCTTTCTTCTCTCTCTGTTTTGAGCTAGCATCATGAGCTTCTCAGCACGATGGCGTGAGGTGAACTGATGTTCTGACACAGATCAGTAGGGTATCTGACTCCCATACACCCAGAAAGAAATCTTTTTTTTTTTTTTTTTTTTCTCTTTGAAGTATAAGAAGCTGAAAGGGAAATTCACAAATACTTTCTGTTCTATGGTAGACATTAAATAGCTATATAGTCATTTTAATGTCTATTCGTTTGGTATCAGCTGTCTTTTTTTTTTAAAAAAAAAATATATATATATATATCCACCTAAAGTATTATGGATACTCATTTCTTTGGAGTGGAAATGCAATCAAACAAGTCAATTACTTCAATTGGAAACTCTGTGGAGAACATACTGCCTCTTTGTCCTGTGTCTGCACAATGTCTAGCACAATTGGACTCATAACTGAAATTTCTGAGTGCTATACAATGCAAGTAATAATAAAATGTACCAGAAAAATAGTTTGGCAGTGCTAGCAATGCATTTTATTTTTTTTTAATGCAGTCTGGTTGTATGAAGTAGTGAACGCTTCTCCAGAGACTGACCAGTTTCTATACAAAGTATCAGAGCCTTGGCAGCTTTAACTTTGGCCCATACTGATTTTAGCATCAAAGCTTAACAAAAATATCCCCAATAAGAAATTTTGTTGATTCCAATAGAAGTTAAGCACTAACTCTTACATTCTTACATTTCTTTTTTTTTTTTTTTTTTAATGAAAGTAAATATTTGACAAAAAGTATAAGGTTTAGCTAATCACTAACATTAATTAGACCTTGTAGGCACGATTATCAAAGAATATTCTGTTATCAAAGAACAATGGCCAATTTGTTAAATTGTTTGATTAAAGATATATTTCAGTGTGATGCACAGAGCATTTTCTCTATCCCAAAGCATTAGTCAGGTTGTGTGATGACCTATTTCCTGTAGCAGCCTCTTCTCTAGGACATTGGGACACTGGTCACAGTTCTTTCTAATTAAGGGAGAAGAGTAAGGAAACTGAGGAGGAGGAATCTGTATCTTCAAAAAAGCTTTTGTCATTCTTTCCTCTGCCTCTGAAATGTATCCCTAAAACTGAAGTGACCAGCTTTTGCTAACGATAAACATAAAGATGGATGAAGAACCTCTCCATTCAGTATTATAGGTCCATATAGTGAGGAAACTATTGCATTTCTGTACTTGCGTGTGTGTACCTGTATGTCTGTATAACCTCGGTGCAAGCATATGGATTCCATCTGCTGTATGTCAGATGTAAGGACTGGTGAGCCCTGTGCTTAAGACATTCCCTTAGCACTTGATGCAAGTGTAAAAACTTGCCTAAGAATCTAAAGAAATGCTCGGATGTCTTTAACTGTAAAAAGCAGCAATGCATGACTAAGTTTAGAAAACCTGGTGGCATATCTTTGCACAGTGAATTCCTCTGTGTGCATCTGTGTAGGACAGAACATGTAAGACCAAAGGAAAGAGAGAGGTGGAGTCAGTTACCATTGATGCTAAAATAAGTAATTCTTTAGATAACCACCTTTGATTCGCTAGCAACTGTAAACAAATTGCTACACAAAATATGTAATACAAACTTGGGCAGTTGATTTGCACTGATTGGCAGGATTCTTCCCTGCACATCTCTGACAGCATGAAATACTCTTCAAGTGCACATTACCCCGCGTGCTAGTGCAGAGTTAGCATAACATTTTCCTTCCTTTGAAATTTCAGGTGCTTTGCCTAGAGGAAAAGCCATGTGGATAATGCTGCTCTGCGTTGCAGTTAACTCCAGGTGACATAACAGTCCCTTAAAATCACTGCTAGCCAGTGAAATTCAGAGAAGCTACCAAGTATAATTATGATTTGGGACCATGCCTAGAACATGTACAGCCCACAACCTGGCTGCTGGCTCACCACCGAGCAGTGGTGCATGCTGCAGGTGGCCAGGGTGGCTGGGAGCTCCCCTCCTGAGAGAGACAGCCTCAGAACAGCACCTCTGGCTGCTGCTGAGCCCCTGAGAGAGGTTTCCGTCCCTAAAATCTGCCAGCACCGGTGGATGGAGCCACATGGCTATATACTAGGAGTCTGCCAGAGTTTTACTAAGTAGTTTCTCTGTCCGTAGCTGCTCGTTCCCTCCTCTTTTCCAGAAGTTACCTTCTATTCAGTTTTGTTGATTCAACCTTTTGTGTCTGTTCTCTGAAGAACATAGCCAAGCTTCTTATGCTCTTAGGCATCACAGCCTAAAAACTTTGTCATTTTCCTGTAGTTTATGAGCTCTTCAGTTGTGCTGATGACACTGCTCGTGCAGCCATGCTGTAAACTAGATCTGGGAAATGATCTGGCTTATATACATATAAAGGAAAAGACTTATTGAAATGAGGCTTTGTAATTTTTTTTAAGCAGTGTTGTTTCACTGATCTAGCTTCAGGTGTTGTCCCACAAGTGGTACAATGAAGGGGACAGTAAACTGCAGTGAGGAGAGGAACTGAGAATGGAGAAGGATGATGGGACACATGCAGCTGGCATGTTGGGGGCAGGGGGCTGCAAGAACCTTGTAAATTAGCATTGCTGTTGGTGGAAGAATAGCGTGAGCAATGGCCTAACCCAGCTCTGTCAAAATAATTTGGTTTAAAAGATACCTTCCTATTAAAAACGTTTAAGTTAACGAGATCACTTTGACAGAACTGGGTTAGGGAGTGGCTGCCCATGCAGTTAGCTGGCAGATGAGAGAGGCATAGCCTGGCCCGGGCATACCATGGCATGCAAGTGCCCTGGCTAGTGGGCGCTGCAAGCACATCTTACCTACTGCCTGGTGGGGCATGTGGTTGCACTCTCAGTCCCTCTTCACCTCTTAGCAAGGTGAAGAACTGTTTCTTACTTTTGTTTTTTTTTTTTTAATGCATGTAAGTAGTCTTTACACACATGAGTAATCCACTGGAAAATAATTGTTTTTTACAGCAAAAAGTACTCATTGTTTTACAGGAGAAACATGAGACGGTTGCAATTTAAAATCAAGTTCAGGTACAGCAGAGAGGATATGTGCTGGAAACAGGTTGAGTGTGTAGCAAAGTTAGGGGATAGAGATGGTGTGATTATTTGTTGGTTATGGCGTCTTGATCTATTCTGACCGACTTTGGTTTTGCTCTGCTATAATGACAAATTAAAATCTTCATTGCAGTTCTCTTATGAGTAGGAATGATTCCTACAAGTAAGACTGAAATGCTAAGTAGTTTGAAGGCCTTATATTTTTACTGTTGAAAGCTTAAGGCTTTCCTGTGCTGCTAAAAGAGGATCAATGGAGGAAAGATAATTGTGCTTCCCACGGTGGGAAGGCTTTGTGTCATGTTGCTGCAATTGATGGAACAGGACCCTGTTGGAAACCTGGAGAAATGGGACTGGGAAGCCTAAGTGGTGGTGCAGCCCGTACCTGCAGTACTGAGGATACCTAAAGAGCGTAAAGAACAGGAAGAGCCATGTGAAGCCAAAACAAAACCACATGCTGCAGCTGGTGTGGGGACCAAAAGGCAGGAAAACAGTCAGAAGAGGGGGGCTGAGGTGTGAAGTAATTTGAACAATAACAAGGAATTCACACATGTTAACAAAGAAAATGCTAAAAGGTATAAAATACCTATGCCTGTGTACAGGCCACGAAGATCCCAATTTTACAGCGCTATTGACAGGGGAAATGCAGTACCTGATCATGGGAGACTTGTGACAGTGTAAAGAGACACTCTCTGTTGCTTAATGAATTCCAAATAAAGGAAGTCACAAGATGTACATTTTTGTTAAGGGCACCTGATTAACCTTGCTATTTTATTCTCCTAATCTATATGAAAATCATTACCCACAGCTCAAATCATTTGACAGAAATAAGGATCCTTATTTTTGGCAGAAATTAAATTCAATTTATTCTTTTGGACATGAAAGCCCCCCTGGGTCAGATGGAATTTCAAGGCTCCAAAGGAGACATGCAAAATGCAAAGGCTGCCTGCCTGCTGCCATGCCGTGCTAGCTGGAACTCGGGGCAATGGGTAAATGAACACCTCTCATCTATTGTTGGAGGATGCTTGTGTTGTGATGTGGGTTGACCTGTACTGAATAGGCATCAAGGGTAGGGATTATGGACAGAAAGATCTAAAACATTTGCACTGGAACTCTGTTGACTTTATGTATCATTTACCTCATCATACAGTAACAGTTTGATATCAGTCTTCTGAATGCACGTTAAAGGGTTCATTTAGTGTCCAAAATCTAAACTGTTCTGTAAACTCCACAAAAACTTGCTCCAGGCATACATCACCAACTTTTCTCTGGCATCTCTAGTGTAATTTATTTAAATAAAACAAGTGTTTCAAGTTTGTTTATTTTGGGGAGATGTTGTTTTGTTAGCTTGTTTTTTGTTTTTAACTTAACAGCTGTTTAGCAATTCATAAAAAAAATACCCTAATGAAATAGTGAGGTTGAAGAGGCTTAGCTCTTGCTTATCAGTATGAATGATAAGATAAATGCAGAATGATTTTTTTTTTTAAAAAGAGAAAAAAGAAAACACCTTTGTTGTAGCTCTTGTGATGACCCCATACATCTCTTATGCGAAGAAACACTAGAGTGGCTGTAAAATCTTAAACTAAGATCATGGTGTAAGTCAATGCACTAGCATTGTAATGAAGTGGTTTACTTGAGATAGATGTTCTGTGGTTTGAAATCTAAAAATAAATTGATTTTTTTAAAGCTTTTTATGATATTACTCTGCTTCTTTTTCAGTAAGCAGTTTATATATAAAGCTACATTTTGTAACCTTTGTAATCTTTTTTTAACAAATCTACTGCATTCCAGTGGCTACCTTTTAAAGCTACAAGCTGACTCTAAAATAACTGCAATGAAATTATTTCAGATATGCGAGGAACCACATAGCTTCCCACAACATGTTACACAAAATGAGAACCATCATCAGTTAGAATATCAAATATGACTACTGTCATACCTGATTCTGACTTGTCAAAATTAATTTTCTTGTAATAGTAATAGAATAATATTTTTCTAAAAGTTTATCAGCACGTAGAGTAAGCAGAAAACAAACTGCTTAGCTTTATCCCTATTTCTCTGTAAATTATGCATGGAGAACCAAATTTACAAATAGTCTTACATGTTTGAAACATAAGACAGTTTTCTGAACCTCTGCTATCTGGCATAGCATGACACTTCCTTTCATCTATTTGTTATATTCTTTATATTTTAAATAGCACTTTCCCCTCTCAGGGGCACATGACCAACTCAGGCTGTTTTGCAAACAGCTTTTCTGAATTAGAGTTGTATCTGTAGTTGCATATATCATGTGCTTCACTGGGAAATGACTTAGAGAACGGTGAGGTTTTGTTAATGAAAACAGCCCAGAGCCATTATGTTTTTATCAAAAGCAATGCAATTTTATGAAGCTGGAAAGATGCTCTTTTAAAGGGCCATGTGCTGGTACTCTCACAGTCACTTAGCATGAGGTAGTTTTGGCTTCTTGGAGTAACTTCACCATCAGTCCATGCTCATCACTCCTTTGGATCTTTGTGTAACATGAGAAGGGAGAATATTCCTGCTAGTTTTTCCTGGCTCCAAAAGCTCTCTTTGCATGCGGCTGTTTAGTACTGTTACAGTAACTAGTTTCAGGAGCCTTATCGTGTGCTCCTACACCTCTAACCCATGGGATTATACCTCATTGTAACTCAGAGCTTGTTGATTTTCCTATTAGACTATGAAAATTGCAGGGACAAGCATTTAATGATGCCTTCAATTGGTTCCCAACTATATGCATGGTGTTCTGCACCCAGGAATGGAGAAGGAAATTTATTTCCAAATTTGGATAAGAGATTTGGGGACGGTCCAATCTCCATGCATTGCACAAAGTAAATGCCACTGACAGAGCAGTCTAATGAGAGTCTTTCTCAGAAAGCTCCAACAGTCTACGTTCAGCTATAGAGATACTTACCAAGCTCTACTGTTAAAGACTGATCGTGTTCCCATGAAGTACATGGATATGTGCAAAAGATTATTAATATTTTTTTACATTGCATTGCCCAGCACCTGTCTACAGGAAAATTGGCACATGAGAATCTCTTGCAGTTTCACGTTTAATGTGCTTGCGTAATGGTACCCTTCACTGGACTATTTCATTGAGTTAGGTCTAATGACATGCTGTGTGCAGTATTAATATTTTTGGTGTGTTTTCAATTCAATTGCATTAAGGTATTGCTGAATAGAGAGCTACCATGAGGACAGTCCAGTCACAGTGAATCTTGATGCATTAGTGGTGGTGGATAGGACCAAAATTTGCTGGGATAAGTGAAGAGTAACAGGCAGGAAGTCTGGGGGTGGAAATGAGGAGTGATGTGCTGAAGTGAACTTAATGCTTGCCAAAGATTCAGAGTGGCAGCTTGAAAAACAAATATCCTGTTCTTACTTCAAACAAAAATGTTTCTATGAGCATCATAGTATTTTATCTCATTTGTTTCATCTCTTTTAGAAAAAGACAGCATGTGCAGATTAATTAGGAATTGTTTTCAAAAAGCCTTTTGAATATGAAAGAGGTGTTTTATTTTATTATTACTTGGTCTTGTGAGTATATATATATATATATATATAAACTATAGTAATGTGAACTGGAAGAATAAGAAAATGAGTCATGACCTACTTTGGTTCATTTTAAGGCTTTCAGGGACAAAGGTATAGCATAGTAGTTGGTTTCTGGTGGGTCTCCATTTCTGGGTCAAACACTGCTTTGTATATAAACACTCAAACTCCTCAGTGATGGAAAAAGACTCTTCAATTGTGCTTTCAGTTTATTGTCCCAGTTCTAACTTTAATCCTGGGTACTAGTTGAAAATGATGGCTATTGCTCTATTTTACAGTGCTCCTATTTCTCCTGTGTTTCAATTCTTCTTCCACTGAAAGAATGAGAAAAACATGTCTCAATGCACATACACACAAGTCCACTCATGCCACAAGGATCCCATACAAACAAACTGTGCAATGCTGTCGTTTCAATTTTGGCTGATTCTCTCTTCTGCTCCAGCCAAACATTCTCCAGGAAATCTGGCCTTTTAACATGTGCCAGACAGTGGTAGCAATAGCCTCCCTTTAATTCCTGAGACCAAAGGTGCTTTCAGAGGTGACTTGGCAGACCCTTCCCATTGAGCAATTTGAGTATTTACTCCGTGTCCTTTTCTGTTCTCTAGTGTCTAGAGAAGGTAGAAATATTGAAGATCTCTCTTCCTTCTCTCACATTTTTCCCCAAAATTCATTGCAAAAGCACACTGTATTCTTTGATTTCTTTTCTTTCCGTCTCAGTTGGCAATGAGGCCTAAATGATGTTTCTAAGCTACACAGTTACTTCCATAATGGGTATTCACCTCATTCTTGATGCATTGTCAAAGCACTGCGCTATTAGCTTACCATTCTTCCATGGTACTTGAGATATTGAGTTTTAGTTTGATAACAGCTCTTCTCCCCTTTTAACAAGACAAGTTTCTCACAGTTTCAGATTTTCATGCAGTACATTTCACAGTTGCTTTGGCAATTACTGAAGTTTAAAAAAAATGACTTTTTACATTGTTTGCTTTTAAAATAACAGCTAACATTTATTGGCATTATTCACATCTTCAAATATTTGGTGTTCCTCTATGAGTGTGTCTGAATCCAAAAAATAAAAAACACAACCTAGCCCCCAGTAAACAGCCCCTACAAGATTTACGTAGTTCAGCAACACTAGAAGCTCATTTTAAAGGGAAAAAACAGCCTCAGGTATGGTGTAAGTCTGTGAGAAGGCAGTTCTGCCTTCCTAGTATACAGTGGTTTCTCTTGAGATTGCTTGGATATGAATCAGTCAATGAAAATGTATCAGGAATCTTTTTACAAAACTCTAGCCTCATTAGAGTAGCTGTAATGTAGCCCTTCTCCCTAAGCTGTGCTGCATTTATCTTGCGAAGTGATCTATGGCTGCGTTTCAGGTTTTGCCAATCACTGTGGCATTAGCTAGCCCTGCTATGTTAACTTGCTTGTCCATTTCAGGGAACGCTTATGCTAAGGTGAGACCTGATGTGGCCTTCTAATACACAGAAGGGTGGGTGGAGAAAGACAAAAATGCTCCTAAGTGTCTACCGAGGAAAATGTCTTTGGAATCAAATCTGACTATGTTTTATTTTAAAGTGAGAGAGAGACACCGAGAATCCTGTAGGGCAGACATGCATAAATAAGCTTACCTGAGCTTTGGTGGTGTTCCATTTTGGGAATCATGGATTTCGCAGTGGACTTACCAGTCTTGTTCCTCTACTGGGTTGTGAAGGTTTTGCTGAGCTCTGTGCTGTTGCAGCTTAATGATTACTGATATGAGAACGTACTACTGGAGATCTTTACATTTAGCAAAGGCAAATCTTTTTCTCTGGTGGGGGAAAATAAGATAAGTCTATAAGGAAGATCATTATTTTATTTGACTTCTCGTTATTTGACATGCTAAGCGTTTATGACCACATAAAAAGTACAGGCTAGTAATAGGGCCAGAACATCTTCAGGCTCCAAGACAAGCTACAAGTAAAACGTGTTCCTGAGTGTGCGTGAACACTCATCTGGGTCTTCCCTCACTATTGCAGGCAATGAAGGAATTTGCAGAACTGCTTAAGTTTATTTGTTTTAAACTATTTAATATACACTAGTATTGCATACTACAAATTGAAAACCTAACGTGGCTTGTTTATGATGTAAAAGTAAATGAGATCTTTCAGAACACTTTCCTAAGCTCTTTAGTCGCTGATATGACCTTTTTTTTTTTCTCCCCCCACCAGGAATCTTTTAATGACTGGAAAACTCAATGGATCATGTTTTTATAATCTAAGCTATTTTTACATTGACTCTGCTGTAAACACATGGAGGAGCTGTAAGTAAATGTTCTGTACTGCATGATGAATTGGATTGCTACAGTCTGGAGGAAAACAAAATAATAATTTCATTTCTGTGGTGATTTGCGTAGCTTGTGGTACAATGCCAGAAAGACTAACGGAAATGCTTATGGATACATGGACTCCATTAATAATATTATGGATTACTGTACTTCCTTCCATTTTTATGGCTCCAATGAATCAATCTCAAGTACTACCAAGTGGATCCAGTACAGGACTAAAAAGGCTAACTGAAGAACAAAGGGTTTTGAACCGCTCCAAGAGAGGCTGGGTTTGGAATCAAATGTTTGTATTAGAAGAATTTTCTGGACCTGAACCAATACTAGTTGGCCGGGTAAGGCAACATTTTTTTTTTCTCTGAATATGTAAATGTATAGCTTGTGAAGGTTTTCAGTCATTTGAACTCTGCTAAAAAATTCAAATTTAAGGTGCTCTGTCATTCTGAAATTCTTCTCTACTATACATAAATTTGTCTTTAAATATATCTCAGTTTAAGGATATGTTTTTCTAGTTAGTTAGCCCACTATATGCTATAAAATTAGACATATTTCATTTTTATGACAAAAATGCATGAGCATGTACACATCCTTTCTTTTATATAATTAGTCATCACTCTGCATCTCTATCAGGTGCAGACTCTTCTCTAAAGCAGCTTTTAGTAATGTTACTTTGAATTCAAAATATGTTCCTATTTGTTGATTCAAAAAGCTTGTTACTCTTATAGGTCATTTTCTGTCTCCAGTTCGATTACACAGAATGTAGTTATGCTTTGATGATTTTGTAAAAACAATAATAGAAAAAAAAATCACAAAGCGAAGTGTGGTATATATGGCAAAGTACAAGGTGCTAGTTTATAGGGAAATTCTGATATACATACATATGAAATAACATTATTGTGACACTTTTTTTAGTTTAGTTTCAAAGTTAGGAAGATGAAAAGAACAGAAGGAAAACTACCATGTTTCTCCTTTTGTTCTAGTTTGACTGTTGCCTTAAACCTCTGATTCTTGCCATGCATTAGCTTATTCTTAGCTCTGTGTGTTACCCCCAATCAGTGAATCACACTTGCACTTTCTCTAAAAAGAGATCATGTGCCATCTGCATTCAAAAGGAATGAATTATCTTAGAATTACTCTTAGGAAAGAATTATCCAATCCTGAATACATGTCTAGCCTACAGTGAGAAAGTACAGATACCGTGTATGTTTATCTTTAAATTTCAGTTCCTTTTTTTTTTTTTTTAAATTGATGTATTTCTTGGCCACTAAAATTGTGTACCAAACTGATGGATGCAAACCAAACTGATGGATGTCAATTAACCTTGTGATAATTTTGGAAATTCTCTGGGTAAATGACCAGCATATAGGATCATGTAGAGAGTATCACCTATTATCAAAGAAATTATAGGTCAAGTATATTTCTAAATTCTCCCTGCTATGTTCACTTTGTAGCCTAAACTTATGGTCAGACAGCTCAATAAACTTTAGATATAGTAGCTTTCAAGAGCTATGTTAATTTACATTTAAATCCGATGTTGTCAATCTGTTCTCATTCTTTTTTATTTGGTCAGAAAAATCTTAATTTCAGAGGGACAGCGATATGCTTATTTCAGATGTTAAAATATTTTCTTAAACTATTTTCTCCAGCCTGCTCTTTTCAGAGTGTGTTATTACCTATTTACATAAACTTTTAAAATAATTTTCAGTTGCTATTAAGTAGTTGGGGAGATTCCTTAGTTTGTGCTTTGTAGTAGTTTGATTTTGAGAGCGCATCTGAGTCGAGATTTCTACAATATGTGCTTTTTTTTTTTATGGGTATAATATCCTGAATTGTCCAAGTCATTAATGAATGGAATCGGGTCGGTTAAACAAAGGCAAACCAATAAAGACATTATCCCATCTTCTGCTGGCATTTAGAATAGAACTATCTACTCTAAAATGCTGTGACAATCTATTTGTTGAGACTGCTGCATAATTAAAACACCACATGATATAGATGGAAAAGAGCAAAAAGTGAAATTTGCTCCCACAGGGAGAAATCCATGGTTTATTCCTGAAAGTGGCTTAAAATATCGTTGTAATTCTTGTCTGTGTTTATCACTCTCTTTAAAAAATATATATATAGAAAAATCATCCATATTTCTGATGTTTTTTCCCTAAGGTTTCAGTACTACAGGCACTTTCAAACTCTTGCTGTAGTCGGTGGCCACAGAAGTATTCCACATCTTGCCGAGATGCTCATAGTCCTTCCTGACTTCTAAGTAGCAACTCCCTCAGTCATAGTGCATGGCAATCCTTCTTCCCAAAACTTCAAGGTATACAGAATGTCAAGAGCAAAGTGCTCTCCTTTTACAGGAAGCTGGGCGATGGTTTGTCCTCTGTCACCCTCATGGTTTCTTATCCATTGCAATTGAAAAATAACCTTATTTTCAGAACACAGTAGATTCACACTTACCTAGTTCCTCCTCATCTCTTTTCTACTTACATTCTTCCTCCAACTTGTCCATTTTGTCCGCTGCCAAAGGATTTTGGACAGCTGGGGTATCTCCTTCATTCTGTGCCTTTCTTTAGCAAGTATTTTTTTGCTATATGACCTACCTTTATTTATTTATTTGTTTATTTATTTCACCAGACTTTGAATGCAGCGCACTCCATAAAATATTAAGCCTCTCTACAATAATTCAATATAGCATATTATGGAGAGAATGCTACCAAACATGTATGCTACTTGATAAACTGTATTTTCTGTGCATAGGTGTGGTTCTGTGCCATTTTAGAGACAGCGCTGCCTGTAAGTTCCTTTTACATATTTGAAGAACTAGTTTAATCTCTAAACAAATATATTCTTTGACAGTTCAGTGCTTCAAAGGGAACATTCTTGAAGCAAATCTAATTATGTCGATTTTTGTTGTGCATTTTGTCTCCTTATACAGTATTACAGAGTATAGATGGTACTTTTCATAGTCCTATGTAATTTTTATGAACAGGTAATTAGAAAATAGAAAAATATGTTCCTGCACTAGCAGGAATTAATATGCACACAAGCAGAATTTAATGGCTATTTTCAAGTACATCTTTACAGCAGTTTCTCAACCCTAAAGAACTGCTAAGGATAATATTGATACTTAAATAATGTTTTTCAAGTCAGTGGGTGGAAAGGCAGTGAGTGACTAGAAGCATGCAGTTCTAATGGAATGGAAACATACATCAGCAAAATAAAACTGAAAATTGATATTAATTAAATACAAACACAACACAAATCAATTTCTAAATAGAAGCCTAAATATAGAGTCCGTGCATTCATTCTCTTAGTTAAAAAGATCTCATAGTAAAGTTTCTGAAATACTGGGAAAGTTTATTAAGACTGAATTTACAGAGAGAGGTAATATCTTTTATTAGGCTGCTAGATTTTTCCAGGAGAAAGAGACAGGCATAAAGACACTTCTTCAGAATTTTAAGTGTTGCAGTACAACTGCACAGCCTTCAAAGGCACATGCTCATTGCTGTTCTGCATGAATATATATTAATAAATGTGTCCTCATTGTATTTGCTGTAATAAATGAAGTAATCAGGGATGAGACAAATAGGAGGATTAATGTGAATTCTTTCATAAAGCATGGCAGTTTTCTGCAGTGACAAAGAAAGGACAGGAGAATATCTTTTGCTTTTATTCTTGAATTTCTTACAACAAGTTTTAACAAGATGCACTTTTTATGTCACTTTTCACCATTAGATTGAGTAGGACCACGTTCAAACTTAAAATAAGCAGCTCTACTGGAGTTCACACATCTGTTTAAAACAGCAACAACAAAAAAGTATATGAATACTTATATCCTGAGTGATTTCAGAATATAGGAATTTTCTTGTTTCCCTTTTCTGTCTGTACATTGCATTGTAGTTTGGCACATGGTATCCTACATTCCATATTGTTTTTATCTGTACACTAAGAACTCCGTATGTGCATTTTGAGAAATCTACGAAGTAACCTTTTTCCTGTCTATGTGACATACTCAGAATGAGTTTGATTTTGTTTGCAGCAATACAATGTAGAAAGGTAGATTTACAAATACCCTTTTATACTTCTCTTTCTTCCTTTGCTTCATCCTCAGAAACAGGTAAATGCTTTCTAAAGCTATTCAATCTACTTTAGAAGACTCCATATACTGCATATTGCTGTCAGCAGTTTGCAGACCTCCCAGTGGCTGACAACCTCATTCAACTGTAGAGTGATATGTCTTGTGACACTGCATGCTGTCCCTGTGGACTTGATTAGTTAGATAGAACTTTTACTTGATATACACTGCATTTTCTCAGTCTCCTCTGCATGCATTTACAGCACCATGGCAGATGTGCTATGAAATCTGTGGTGTAGCAAATGCCACTGTTCTTTCACTGGAGACAGCCACTGAATTCTCAATGAAATAGGTAATATATTTAAGAAGCATTAAGAAACTAGGTTTGAGTATGCCATTTTAGCTCCTGTTTTTTGGTACATATGATTCTTGGGTTTTGATTGCTGCTTTTTTTTGTTGTTTCTTTTTTGTGTGTGTGTTTTAAATGGGATAGGACACAATTTCATAGATGTTTTGAAGCAAAAATCTTGAATAGTTAAGGAATTAATGGCTGTCATTCATAAGTACAATGCAAACAGAGAACATAAAAGAGGACAAAGGTGACAAAAGTCCTTGTCTTGTATTCTCTGACAACACTGAATGAACCAGCAATTTAGTCCAGCCACAGAAGAATGCATCTGTCAGATGGGTGGTGTTTCTGTGGTATCACTGCTCCTGGAGTACTCCACAGTTTCTCCCAGACCTTCCCCAGACTTTTTAAAGCTACCTATTTCCAGTCTCAAAGTAATATTTTTGCATATTTTGCATGCCATCTGTGATGAGATTCATAAAATGACCAGAGAAGACCCGCAGCTGTGTCACACGCACAGTCTCTAGTCGCATCTGTGGCTTGTGGTCAGCAGCAGGGCTGTGCTAGCTCTTGGGAAGTTGCTCTGAAATCCCTGGTCAGGGGTGGAAACAAACCCCACCGAGTTAGTGAGACTCCTAATGTGTCCAGGTCAGCTCTTTCCTGTGATGCAGTCTCATGTAGTTTTTAATCTGTGACCAGGGAGCTCATCTTCCTTCCTTCTGACTTGCAGGTCTGTTCACTCCGTTAAATGGAGATTTCTGTATGGTTTGTAGAATCAGGGAGCTAGGCAACTCTTGCTATTCAGAGCAATGAAGATTTTTCCCTTGATATATGGTGCTTAAGTTCAGGCCTTTAGAGGATAAATAATTTTCCTGTAGGAGGAGCAGTAGAGAGGCATGATGTTTTTTCAGTTATGTGCTTCAGGCTGTGCTACTGTAAAAACCAAACCTGGAAATGCAGAGACCACTTATAAATAGCTTCAAGCTGTATGTTCTACATTATACATGTTTTATGCAATCTTTGATTTCATTGCCAACATACATTATATCTCTTAACAAGGAAATGGTAGAAGCTTACTTTTAAAAAAATTTAAATAGTTCTGTTGAAGTCCAAGGGATACATATATGCAAAGCAAACAAGGTTTTAATTAAACAAATTATTTCCGTATGTTTTATTTTTTTATTCCTGCAGTGAGCTTGTCTGCCTGAAAATACTGTAGTGCTCAGTGATACAAAACAGAAATGTATATACCTAAGTACCTAAGGATCTCATTACTTTAGGCATGAATCACGTGCTGTTTCCCTGAATGGAAGAAATCATGGTGAAATATAGGTATAGTAAAGCCCTAGCATAGGTTTCATAGGGTATTATATGGTCCTATGTTAATTCAGTGTTAATGCAAAGTTTTCACACTCAGATCCTCCACTTCTCCTTCTGTTCTAATATACGTTTGTATATTTGCTAGCTATGATTTAAATATATGCCATAAAGTATTCAATATCTGCAATGTTGCAAAGTCAACATTGCTTTCTGAGCCCTAGATTCTTGTTGTTTTGCAACCATAATTATACACTAATTTTCCTACTTACATTTAATAAAATCCCAGAAGCTGAAATGTATCATTTATTTTTCCACTGTATTCTTTATGGAAAACACTAATTCCCTGTGCCTCTTTTGTGCTTCTGAAGGAGATGGGATGGCTGTATACTTCATAGAACACTCCTGTTTACATGGGCTAAATCAGCTTTGTCAGCAGGAGTATAAGTAGCTCTGAGAAAAGCTCTTCTTAATTAAATATTGCTGCAAAGCCAATAAATACAGTATACAAGATTTTATGTAAGCCTGATGAAAGTAGTGTTTTCGAAACAAATATTCCTGAGTCTGCACAAATTCCATTAGTTTCTTTTTAACTAGGGACAGGCTCCAAGAAATATCTTCTTAAAATGTAATAAATTTAAACAAGGATGAGCAGTGTGAATCTCAAATCTCATTTCAGTATGTTTCTGGGAGTATCACCGACTAAGGTTGAACGCTTTCATGCTTCTCCATCTCCAATCTTAGGGCAAGATATAAACACAATTTGAGTTACAACTTAGAACACTTGCTTGTCAGATAATACAGCTGGACTGGTAATAACTTCAAAGAAGTATTTCATCAGATGCCTCCTATATTTCTACTTCATGCTATTAGAGCAGTAGCGTAAGAAAGTGGCAAATACCACTATGAGCTACTAATGTGGAAAATGCTTTAAGGAATGTCTGTCAACGCCAGCTTGCTTATGAATCCTGCAGAATAAAGGGTCAGTCTGCAAAACACCAGGCACCTTCTGAGCCATCTGTATTATTATTTTTTTTCTTTACTAAAGTGGGAACGCCTCTGTGATGTGATTTGCATCTTGAATTTTAGACATCTTAGACAATAAGCATATAATAACTTCTAGTTTTTTTTTTTTTTTAAAAAAAAAAAAGAGGATTTATATATAGTGGATGTAATTACAATGTCTGCTTAGGCATTTGGATCTCCTACTGTTACTTTAACATTATTAACACTTAGGTCTCCTTCTCATATTTTTCTAATGCTGCAAAAATTTCTAATGTTCCGGAAATAGCAGGTAACATTGAAAATTGTTTTTGCTTGTGAAGAATTAGAACCTTGTGTACTTTTACTATCAATATATTGATATTGATCTAAACGTTTTATCTTTCTCAATTAATTGAAATGTTTTCCAAGTATACATGCAAAATGATGATGTGACAATATAAAAAATTAAGTAGAGCCTTCCGCATGATATTCTGCAGATGTCCTATGATTGTTTGGGCTTTCCAACATAGTTTTTTAAAATGGTTTTCCATTTCTACCTGTAGGGCCCACCTCTGGTGCTGTCAGGATGCTTCAGTTCCAGTTGTCAATTTAACTACCAATTAGTGCCAATTGTGATGGTGGTTTTTTGCTAAAAGTTCATCCTTTCTGAGCTTGACAAACATATTTCCTGTATGCACTGAAATGCTATCAGATAATAGTGACTTCCCCAAAGTGACAGGACACATTGCCTTTTGACCAGTAAAGTGAAGGTATGTATTTATTATTATCAGGTCCCAATATGTTGCTCCTCAATATGTCAATGCTTCTTGTAATGAAAACCTTAAAAGTTATTTTATATTAAAGTGAGAAATGCTTTGGGACTAATTCCTTTAGTGTCTGTAGGCTTCCAGACAGATCTTGGGAGCTACAGTGGGTACACCTATGAGCTGAATTACATGAGAAAGGTTCATCTTTTAGCTGGTGGACATGTATATGTATTTTGTATGTAATAAATATACATTCGCAGTAATCACTAGAAAAAATAGTTGTATGTTGCAATACTAGGAAAGAGTTTGCATAAGTTTTGTTTATTGAAAGTTCTGTTGTAAAAGTTTTTGATTGCTGTAGTAAAGGGAGAGAAGAGAAAGGAGGGAATAGCACGTGTGCAGACAACCAAGGACTTCCCAACTGAAGGGCTTTTGTTTGTCTGTGGTGGATTTTTTGGACAAAGCCAGGGATGCTGATGCTGTGCAGCTTAATCTGGATGCAAAGTACTAAGCTTCATTACAGGAAAAAAAAAAAAATAAAATAAAAAAAAAAAAATTGCTGCAATACATATTTTAGGCAGTGCTTAAAGTTAACTCTTGTTTAAAAGCAATGCGTGGCATGTGGCATTGAAAATAAATGTAGACCGTTTTCCTAAAGAAATTCAAACAAATATGTATGTATCTGAATAGCCTCTTGGCGATCCCTGAGGAGGAGAACCTGTAGCGATATAGAATAGTGTAAAATTTTCCCTTCTCCTGAGGACTCTCTATTAGTGTAAAGATTCCACTTCCATAATTTCTTTCAAAGCCTTTATTTTACAGCAGTCATGCCAGCAGCTAAAGAAAAGTAAGTGTAGCTCTCCCTGGAGACTCTGCCTCTCCTGAATTAACCGGAGGAATCATTAGGAGCAACATAAGAAATCCCTTTTCTTGTTTCAGGGTCTGAGCTCAATAACTGTTACGCACCCAGCCCCCGGTGAATAGAAGCAAAGCCGAGGGTTTGTGTTTCAACTTGATGTGCTGTGCATTGCCCTGAGATCGCCTCAATGAGAGGGAATGTAGTGAAATAAAAGCCTGGCTCGGAGACAATCACTGGAGGCAAGGAGCCTGGTTTTAGGTAGAACCAGCAAAAGAGGTGTCTTAGCAGTTCAGAGTGCCCTGCTCATCTGCCGGTTTAAATCCAGAAACCACCTTATATCTAATTTTCTTCTCCCTTATTGAGAGAATGACTTCCATAGAATAGGGGTATTGTTACCAAGTGAGGAAGGGTAAATTTAAGTGTGTGCAGAACTGGTGGTGGGCATCCAGACGTGAAGAGCACAGCAGATTAGGGAAGCTTTCTGGGGAGGGAGTGAAGGGAATTGAACCAAACAGTAGCTCCTTTGTCACGTTGTTTTCTAAGGTCATCAAGCTACAAGCATCGTTAACAGACATGAGATGTTATACTCAGAACCTAAGAAATCAGAAAACTGAATGAAAACTCATTTTTTAAATAATTTGAGATGATCTACAACATCATCATGCAATATGATCCTGTATGTTAAAGCATGATGCAAAAGGCCTAGAATTTAATACCACTCAACTCAAATAACTTAATGAAAATCTACCATATTTTTACAGAATAATTTTTCTAAATATAATTACCAACATATTTGCTATTCACTTTTTACTTATTTCTTTTAAAGCATCCATTTTGTAGTCAACCTGTTCTCTAATTAATATGCAGTCTAAAACATTTAAAGTAAACCACTGGCACACTGCAATTCCTATTGTTGTCTTGTCATGCAGACAAGAAAATATGATGTCCAGAGGCAAAATGTTTGTACTTCTTCCTTCATGCAAAATCATCTGAAACAAGACTTAATGCCAATACAATGTTTAAAATTATTGGTTTATTTCTGCTAATTAATGGATCTTGATTATTTTGCTGGATAATCCCACATACTTGCTAGAATACTTGATATACTGAGAGCAGGTGCTGATCTAAATATACAAGGATTTTTACTTCTTACTAAGTTTTCGTACAAGTGAACAACAATTTAAACCAAAATTGTATAAACTATATATCAGGATTTTACCTGTCAGGAAAAAAAATATATAGACAGAATTGAAATTTAAGCCACACATATTTTTTTGAGAATCTCAGTGTGGACTCAGTTCTTGAGTGAATTTTTAAAACATAGTACATACCCTCAAAGAACTCAAAGGGGCATTTTTATGAAGTGAACTACAGCAAACGAGGAGTGGTTCACTGTAACAGGCAATGTGAAAGCTGTTAGTGCTGCCACTTGTATTAAGAAGCCTTAGCTGAAATTTTGCACCATTTTGTTGGGCAGGAGCCAATTCCTGCCTCAAAGCTGTTACTGTGTGAATAGGATATACAGCCTGTGATTGAGGAGGAAAACATACTGGCAGAGAGGTGTGGGCAGAGAGGCGATTTTGAATGTCTCTGCAGTTGTGCCTCAAGTCCAAGGCATTGCTGTGGGAAGAGCTTTCTGATTCTCTGCAACTTCCTGAGATACTGCTGTCTGCTACCAGTCCGTACCAGTATTACAGGGCGTACAGAGCAACTATTACTGGGAAGGCTGAGAAACCATGTGATTGCTTGTCAAGGGCATGGCATGGTCTGTAAGAGAGGTGTAGTATGCAATTTGTTAAAAAATCAAATGTTATATTTAAATTTACATTTGCTACTATATATTGTACATAAAGTTCACCAGCACTGTGGAATTATCTTGTCTTAAAGACTAAAACTCGAAAGTGTTAGGCAAAATTAGGCTGCTTCTTCTGTGTAGAAGGCAATAACACCAACTGTCTGATTAAGTAATCATTATGTAATCTAACTAAATTCTGCCTCTCTGGAAGACCACCAATAAGTACTGCTAAATTACCAATAAGCAAGAGAATGCTGGGAATTGACCAATACATATGTTTAATACATATATATACTGGGAATTTTAAGGAAACTTTTTGTGAATAAATGTTTCTATTTAAATCAAATGCATGATGTACAAACACTGTCATAGACGATTCTCTATGGGACAAATTCTGACAGTAAAGGAAAACTTTAGTCAGGCTGGAGACCCACTCTAAGGTTCACTGCAGTGCTTTGAATGTGTTACTGAAATTTATGCGTTTCATATTGTAAAGTGGAAAAATAATAGTACAGTTGAGTCAGTATTTACTCCAGCATCTCCTATGCACAGGCAGGAGTACATTCGTAAATTCTGCAAATTGCAGAAATATTAGAAAGCATAAGAGATACTTTCTCCACTCTAAAGCAAGCAAATGTGGCTTTATTTTTTGGGAGACTTTTTCCAAGGTAGTGTCTGTGTGAGAGATGTCCCTTTAGCTGAGGCAGGTTGGCAGCATGGAAGAATACAAATCCTGATTCCTCTGATTATCCACATTGTATGTAAGGGCTCTGCAAAGCTCCATAACACAGGAGGATCTAGGCTGATGTGGGACCAATAACCAACCTCAGGAGTCTATTTTCTTGGTAACCTTCCCACTGTAATGACCTTGATACAGTCTTCAGAAACTCATGTGTTTCATTGTCTCCATGTGACCCTATCAAAAGAAATCTCTCAGGATCATTGGTTTGAAAATTCTTAGGGAAACCAAAAATCCAGTAATAGTTAAACGTTCCTTTCTTCTTTTCCCAGCCACTTACTTTCTAAGTCTCTTGTCCTTTTTATGCTCTTTGATGCATTATGTTATGGAGCTTGAATTTCTGCTTTGTGAAGCTGTATGCTTTACAGTCCTGCTTTGAGTTGATAAAAAATATCTGGGGGAGGTTCCAGCCTTCCAGATAGTTTGTGTTGTTTCAGATCTAATAGGCCAAATCCATTCCAGATGTGGTTGGGAAAATCACCAAGCATTAGGTCTGTCTTCATGCACATTTACTGCAAAGCCACATAGAGTGCAAAGCCTTACGGAGTGTCTGGCAGAGGCAAGGAGCTGGAAAAAAAGCAAGGATGAAAGGATGATTGCAGTGAGATGAACGCTGGTGTACATATGTTGTGCATATGCACAGGTTGATATGCGTCTCTAAGAGAATATTAAGAAGATCCCTGTTAAAAGGAAGGAACCACAATAATCAGTGAATAATGACTGAAACTTTCTCTTTCCTGAGTTAAGTAAGCAAGCAAAGGACCTTAAGAAGGAGCTTAAGAATGCCATAGCATTCACACAGCTTCCCATTCATTTAGTTCGACCCCTGTAATTTTCATGCCCTTTGGCATGCTTTTAGAAATGCTCCTAACCTTTTCCATAGTGACTGTACCTTCACACTTGATGCAGCAGTACTGGAAGCTGAAACAGCAAAAGAAATGCACCCAAGATAATTTTGCATGGTGTACACAATTCTGCTGTGCATCAGGAAAAGAGCTGCCACTACCTAGAATCTTTTTTTAAAATTTCCCTATTGATCATAGCTGTGATGAAATACTGCATGTGGGAGCTCAAATATTCCTTGCTAGTGCTTCTCATAAATAATTATCATTTATTTCATAATAGAATCAAAAAGCGGAAAGGAGTCATATTTTAATTTCTAGAAGTCAGCATGTTTTATCATTATACACCTTACCTACCTAACATTAAAATGGATTCTTTCAGAAGCGCAGTTTGCTCATTAGGAATGTGTGAAATGGAGTAATTTAAATGAGGAAGCATCCTACATATTTCTAAATCTCTATTATTTTCAATTGACTCTTAACATGAAACATTTCTTATTAGGCTTGTTTTGAAAGGCATAAAGTTTTTTGGATGTCAAATAAAAGCTGATATGGGTTCATTTGTAGGAATTAATGATGGGCCATGTAAACAGGAAAGGTATTCTTGTGTATAATGTGTCACACCAAAATTGTGGAGAGGTTTGTCCTTGGTACTGTTCTGGCCTTTTATTACAAAGAGCAGACGGAACAGTCAATAACCACTTATTAATGTTTTTCTCTCTCCTTTGTTGTAGCTTTAGGTACATTAGGCTCTCAGTAATTATCTCATTCATAATCCTCTATCACAAGCAATATTTTCTGCATCTTGAGAAGCATAATTGGAAAATATTTTCTTTGAATGTACACTGTTTCTATTCTCTCTTTAATATAACTTTACCCAAGAGTATCTTGCCTAGGAAAAATGAGCAAGCATAATTTTATACAGGTAATCAAATCTCTCAAATGTTGGCACATTTTCCTTTATCTCCATGGGACCAAAAGTTAACCTTCAAACAGGCCTAGGCATTAAAAGAATTTCACCACACAATTAGAACTCAAATAAGCTTGTACAAGGCAACTTGAACAGAAGTGCTATTTTGAGTTGTTAGTGCTGTATTTCTCCTACAGGGTATTCTACTCCATTAATACAGAACTGCAGGGGAATATATATATTAGAATAAGCATATGCACATGTGTCTCTGTATGTGTGCATATATATAGAACTGTCTAACATAATCAACACTGGCTTATAGCAGGAGCTTACTCCCTTTTAAAATAATTCTTTATTTTTTTTTCCCCACTTAGGACTCAAAACCACATTTTGGTACAGGTTTTTATTTTATTAGCAAGAGCAAAATAAATTTATAGGGGGGGAAAGGAAAGAAATCAAAGAAATCTGGATGTCTTTAGAATCATCGTGGTTATAACACACTGTAGAACAGTTAATTTATTCTAAACCTTCTGACATAAATCATGCTGAAGTGGGAGACAATGAAAGACATACAGAACAGCAGATACAAAGCTAAGGACTATTTTCAGGGAAGCAGATCCGTTAAAGGGAGCTTTCAAGGCTAGCATACAGTAGACCTACAAGGGAACCTCCCAGACTATTTTTGTTGTGAAGCTGAATGTTCTCACTTGTATTTTCACTCATTTTGTACCAAGGACTCTCATGAATACATAACCTAGGGAAAGATGATACTGAAAGATGATATGACTCTCCAGCTGTAAACAATTTACCAGAATTCCGGTGGTGTCTAACCCAGCAAAGTAGCTGCCATTTTCACAATGCTTGTTTAAAAGGAGCTACTAGATCTTTCATGGTGAAGATACATAAATATAGACATTTTTTCTGTTCTAGCCAAGGTTTGGCTTGACATCAGTTATATCAGTTAAATGTAATATTAAGCTTGTGTTGGCCATTAAAATATTCATTAATTGGATTTTCATGGTCATTGGATATTCAGCAAGTTGCTTTTTAAATCTGATGCAAGTATGATTGGAGGAAAAAGAACAAAAAAGCCTCAATACAAAAGTTTTTTAACTTGACATTTTTAACTTGATTCGGTAGCAGTGAAGATGAGGTAACTTGATTAATAGTTTTGATAATCTGTTGAATTTATTTGTTGTCAGATCAAACTCAGATCAGCTGTCTCTGCCTGGAATTTGAGCTTGGGCAGTAAGTACCTCTAATGCAGAGTCGGTACGGATTCTTTCCAGTATCGGGCTCGTAGCTTAGGCCAGTACTCCTCCTCCAGGAGAGAGAGGACCTTCATTCAAGGGTTCTAGGTAGTCCGAGGTGGATCTGTTCTTGAAGTTCTTCCCCTTGCATAAAAAATTAAGCATCAGTGAAAAAATAAAAAACAGGTATCAGGAGAAATAGAATAACCAAGAGCAAGGGAATTAGGAGAGGTAAAAGCTACTGTTTGCTGTTCTGATCTTGGCAGGAGTGGATTTTCAAATACCTGCCTAATGCTGCGTGTAAAAAGTGGGATGAGGAAATTGTCAGCGTGTTTCCTGTGTTGTCTGAAAGTCAGCTGCAGGATTCTGTCAGCTGGGCCCTGTGTGAGAAGGTGGCTATTTTTACATCCAAGTGATGTGGAAAGCTGAAGTCCAGGAAAACTGAGGGCTGTCAGCTTTTGTGCAAACCTGGGAAAAGACACTTAGTTGTTTCAAGGCTAGAGATACAGCGTAGATATCATTTCCTAAAGCTGCTGGTAGATTTCTAAGCCTCTTTGAGAAACTAAGAAGCCATCCACTAATGTCCATATTAATGCTGGATAATAAACTTGAAATGGACACGGTAGGTAATTGACCTGAGAGCTGCTTAAGAAATAAAACTTTCTAATCCTCTGCTGGCACTTCTTTGTAGGTGAGATGACCTCTGCCATTCCTTACTTTTCTCTCCATGTTCCTTAAACCACACGTCAGTCTATTTTGTGTATAGTTGCTTTTAATATTATTCAGTTTTTCAATTGCTCTTGCCAAACTTATACTTTGAGCACATCTGTAAATCAGGCCCTGCGGGTAAAAGAGAGCATATTTATACATTTTGTCAAGTCTCAGAGCTTGATAATGCATTTGGTTTTAAAAAATACACTTTAAAATTAATGAAAAAACAACCTTAGAGTACACCTCTAAATGCCACAGCATTAAAGTCAGAGGTGTGGCGTGCTCACTTAGATTTGTCAGAACATATGCCATGCCATCTTTCTAAAGAGCTTCTCCACTAACTTGTACAGGCATACTGTATCATCTGATGTTATAAAAATGGTACTATACATCTTTTCCAGTTCTGTTGTGCTTCCCTCTTCCTAAAATGAACTTTCACAAACTGAATCAATATATTTGACATTTCTAATGTGGTAGAACACTACCCCACTCCACCCCCTTCTGCACATTTTATTCATTATTCACGGGGTCATCTTCAGAAGGTTCATGGACTGAAGGGCTATACTTCTAGAAGAGTAGGCAGCCTTTGCTCATGCTTATTTTTCTCTCTTTATATTCCTTTATGCTGATAAGGAATCTGAACTTTGAGAGATACAAAAAAAAAAAAAAATCCTTCTCTTTACTATTTAACATTTTCCTAGTTTCTATGCTGACCTCATGTTCAATAGTATTTTCAATAGCACTGGTTAGGCAGTGGGAGGAAAGATTGTGGAAATTAGGGCGACTTCAAAGAAATTGTTATTTACTGAAATTTAGTTTTTAACAGAACTTTAACAGAATTGTCCAGCTATTCTATGCTACTTAAGATAGTTAAGATACACAAGTTTATGAGACTTTTAACGTTAGAAGCAAGAAATTCTGAAAATTAGTTTCTTTCTAAACTTAAGACGATAATATTTGAGATGAAAAGAAGCTATGTGCTATTTTATTTATTTTGCTTATAAAGGTACATTGTTCTTGAAATGCTTTTTGAGTTCAGTGAAGCATTTGCATTATAACACATTTTAATACAAAGCACTTTTACATAGCTATGCAGGTTTTTAACAGGGAACTTGCTGCTTCTCTTTTTCTCCTAGTATTTATCTTAATTCATTACACTGAGCTTATGTAGCATAAAAATGTGATGCAGTTCACTGAAAAAGTGGGAATATATACTCAGAAATACACAGTTGTATGTACCCTGAGATGAGAGCGTCACTCTCAGTATCTATATTGGCTTTTCAAGCAGCAATAAAGCAAACTCAGGAGTAATAACTGAACACTTGTGACTGACAAACACAGCCAGAATATATTCTGGTTCTGAACTGCAGAATGGACGCCATAGGAGGCTGGCCCATTTCTGATGAAAACAATTTTTTTAACAGTGTGACTTTATGAATCTACACAGTGCAAATGAGAGTTTATTATGCTGAATCTAAAAATGATGCTTCATTTATTAAATTAATATAAAAATTGTATTCAGATGCTGCTAGAGAGTTTTATTAGACCTTCCTGAATGTCAGAGCTGGGGCTGAAAACATTCACTTTGGTTATGGGAAGCAATAGTGAAAAGAGGACAAACTGCCAAAAAATTCCAATTCTTTGCTTGATTTGAAATGAATGTATATTTGGAACAGCACCTGTCACAGTTTTCCAATCTTTGTACTAGAAAAAAATAATACTTGCCCCTTTTGAAAATACTCAGATCATTTAATAAAAGCTTTCTGTAATTATTTTGCCTGAGAAAAAGGCTTTTATGCTTTTAATATAATTTCTCCACAGCATGGGTCAGCTACGTCTAATTGTTGCAAGTATGGAAGCAATGGCATCTACTGCAGTAGAATCTGAAGTAACTTCAAATTTACACTAATACAGTAGAAATCATAACACAGAATTCAGGGAAATTTGATACATAGTCAGACATAATTCTAAGGTTTATTGACAGATTTTGACATACAGTTTGCCAGCTGTCCTGTGCACTGCCCAGCTCATTCAAACCATATGCCTTGAGCAAACAAAGTGTGTTAAAAGCTGTGGAAAGTGCCACATTAGCAGCAAGTCAACCAGCTGCATGCACTGCACTATAAATCTGGACAAAAACTAACAAAAAAATAATGATTTGACTTCTTTTGTTCTAAAAATGCAGCTTAAATCTAATCTATGCATCTGCAAGTTAGGGCTAAAGC
Organism: Heteronetta atricapilla; assembly: GCA_011075105.1. Classification (NCBI taxonomy): domain Eukaryota; kingdom Metazoa; phylum Chordata; class Aves; order Anseriformes; family Anatidae; genus Heteronetta; species Heteronetta atricapilla. Next base: position 12,916,032 of record CM021741.1, read on the forward strand.
AACAATTTCATACTATCTGCAAAATATAATTGAAATTCTGTTTAGGCTTTAAAAGTTCCCCTAGAGACAGAAAAGTCCATTACCGGTTTCTCTGTAGCTCAAAAAGAAGCCGTCACCCTAAAGCCTTTGTAGCACGTACTCTTCCTACTCTTGAAAGAGCCTTGGTCAGAGTAGGTTGCTATTCTTGTGCCGCAGACAAAAATGGAAAGCATATGCATTGCTTTCCAAGTCAAGAGTTCATTGGTGGTGCTAAACATACAAGCTTGAAGCGTTATATGTGTATGAGTTCTTACTTCTATGTGTGTCTCTACAATTCTATATGTTATTTCATTTGTCATGATTAAAATATATCCTCTGGCATTTGCATTCATGTAGCTATGAATTATAATTATCTGCATATTAAAATAAAGGGTGAATATGAAAATAAGGATATAGTGCTGCCATTGTGAATGGTAGAAAATCATACCTTCTCAGCTGTGATCTTATTCTAGAATCCAGAGTATTATTATTCCAGGTTCAATTTTTGGAAGGTCTGAAAAGAAAGAACAATACTTGTTAATACAAATGTTATCAGTATCTCTGTGCTTGAATTAAATACTTTGCTGCAAGCAGTGTTATCTAAATAAATAAGAAGAAAGTAGTATATTATGAATGAAATACTTTCATTGCTTCTTCCAACCTATGTAGAGTTCTGCTTTCATCCTCTGAAATACATCATAAAGATACCGATATGGCAACTAATAACCCAGAATAGCAGCATACCCTAGTGGCTTGGCTGCCTGTTCTTTATATTGCATATGGACAAGGTGAGGCATAATCAGGCAGGTATATTTGATCTACTTTCTAGCAGACAAACTAATATTACACCATTATTTATATCACTCTACAATGTTAGGAGAAAATCTTTCAATTTTAGGGTCTGGCAGACTTTTATTGTTGTCTTATTTATCTGTTGACTTGGCAAAAGAGTTCTGCCTGCAAACACAAATTACAGGACAGTTCTACTCAGCAGTGCTTAGAGCATATGCAACAGATGTAACATACTGCTGTTTATCTCATCGCATCACAGACCTGTAAAGACTTTATTATAAAGTTTATTGGCTCAGCTTCCAGTTTCCTGTGACCTTTTAATCCAATAAATTGCAGATGGAATTTATCTTGGATTAGGGCAACATACTTTACTATTCTACATAGCTAGTAAGTCCTAAAATCCCTTCTCATTCTTGCAGCAGTTTTGGGTAGTTTCTCTCCTTCAAATTCTGGTCCTCATTACTAACAACTTCAAGAATGTAGTTGGAGAAAATGTCATGCCCTTAGAGCTTACACTTTCCACTTGCTTGTGACTGAAAGTCAAAAGGCATTTTGCCAGGTCTTGACTGTGGGTATGAAGTCTTAGGACTTAGGTCTGCAGAGCCATACCAACTGATATAAATGCATGTTCGTAATGTTCACTTCCAAGTTGGGGACGTGGCTCCCTGTGAAGTATTCCTCCAGTGTTAAACAGCTACTATGCTGGATGAGAGCCAAAAGGCTCTTAACTTGCTTTTGAAAAACTGAGTTTGGAAAGCTTTTCAGAAAATACATCTGTATTTCTAATTTGCACCTTGAAGGATGAAATTGACTAGAGAGATGGTGAGAATGAATAAATTGATTCACAGTGGGTTGACAACTCCCCGTGTCTCACTTTCTGTGAAACATCTGTGAGTGATGCCACCACAAAATTTAACTGCTGGCTTGCAAGCTGGTCTACTAGCATTACATGACTAAAACCTGTTACTCAGATATGTGCAACTGAATTCATGCCACTGTTTTCCCGATTACTTTATGTGACTTTGAATGGGTGATAAGGGGACTGAAGCAGAGCAAAGAAAGACCCATTTCTTCAAGAAATGTTATCTCTGTTCTGCTGACTTTCACAGGTGCACAAGTGGAAAGATGCAGCAGAAAATCAAGTCCAGAACTGAAAGTAATGATTCATGAAGTTTTTTTTTTTTTTTGAAGTAATTTTCATGTGATTTTTTTTTTTTTTAACAGTTTTTAGGGGAAAATAATGACAAAGACTAGGTTTTAGCAAATATTACAGGATATAATTTATATCAGCCAAAGCACTAGATGCATTCATTTGTAAATATAAGTGATGGAGATGACAAGTTATATAGACTTCAATTCTTCTTGTCTTGTCGTATTAAGTGGTAATTTATTATTTGAGCTACCACAAAACTCTGCACAGAATTTAGGTTCCCCAAGAAAAATATCCATAATGTTTGTGAAAATGCTAGCATTTTATTAGTCGTAAGAATTATAAACTCAGAAGAAATCATTGATTTGTAATACATAATGCACTGAAAAAAGCTGTGTATAAAATGGAGGGGTAGATCTTTGCAACAAATGCTCTTGCACATCATACATTAACTAAAGATTATCCTAATTTATTCCTATTATAGACAAAGTATATTCACCTTCATGCCACTTTATTCCATGATGAAGATACAGAATGCAGTCTCAGAAAGCATCCTTATGCTGAGTACACTTAATAAGTAGAACTGTACTATTTGGCTTTCTTTCATCCCATGAATTGTCCAATTTCATGTGAAGATGAAATGACACAAAAGAGATTCAGATGTCCTGGTAGTCTGCACTTGGTGCTAAAGAATGAATTAATTAAATATGTGAAATTCCTAACCACTTTTTTTTTTTTTTTTTTTTTTTAACAAAGGAAAACAGAATTATGTGATTATACAATATTGGCATTTAAATTATTCAACCCATGTCGAATCGACCTGTGGCTTTTTTTTTTTTTTTTCCCCAAATGGACATTACTGTAGCTTTATTAGAAGGAACAATTTGCTGTATCACAGCTGGCCATCAGATAGGCATTGTAGACTTAATTCCATGGATGGCCCTCAGTTAGGCATTGTCTGATTCATTCTGAGCTAAACAGTGCCAGGACACATACTTGCTTACTAAAACAATGAGAAGCATTTTATATGTATTTGTGGTTGTGTGTGAGCTCATGCTGTAAGTTTATTTTTTTTCAGGCTGAGGGGAAGGACTATTAACCACAAACTCTAGAGCCTCTGATTTTATAATTAGAAATCAATTGGGCAAAGCCTAGTTTTGCATATGTGACCTCTTCCCATAACTGTATCCCAGAAAGGGTTTCTGCTGAAATGATTTGCTTAACAATTCTACATTAACAACCAATCTATTTGCAAAATCAGTTTGGAATACCTAATTACCTGTGTGCTTTTGGTGGCCACATAGAAAAAGTTTAACCAACATGGAACTACCCTATTTTTTTTTTTTTTATTTTTATTTTTTGTAATTTACATTTTAATTTCATTGTTTATTCCTTTTAATTAAAAGCTGTCACAAAACTTGTTGGCACTGTGGAGTTGCATTGACTTTGGTAAGGGCACGGCAGGGCCAATTGTATCTGGAGTTTATATTGTTCATTTGTGCCCACAAGGAGGGTAAAATGAAGCTGAAGTGTGTTATGCCAGACAGATTGCTAAAAGATATTTACTCAACAGATTTGGCCACTGTGTGCCAGTATGGTGGCATAGACTCATTTCTGTCCTGATTGCCCCAGCATTTGAGAATCCTCAGGTGGCATAGATCGAGCTTTTTTTCTTCCACTTATTTTCTGGTATTGTGCACAGCGCGTGTTTTAGCTATTAAAAAGAAGATATCTGACCATTGTGTTTTATTCCAGTGACCTGCACATTCAGGGGGATGGGCAATGACAACAAACAATCTGTTTTTTCCTGAAAAGTAAACCTAATTGTCTATAATTTAGAGTAGCCCACATTCTGTATTTCATCTGAGTTCGTAGTTTAGGGAGGCCTTAATGCAGGGTAGTGACACTTGCTCTTTTTTCTGTGTGTGCTGTGCGAGTCAGCCAAATTCTTCATCTTAGCCAAATGTAAATGTGACAACGGGGTAATGCAAAAAATATGTTGTTCTTCTGTTTGGGTTAATTTTGTGTTGGGAATGGAAAACTCTTTCCATGTTAGATGGCAAATTTCTAATGAATAACTCAGTAAAATTGTTTGGGATTTTTAATTCCCAATAGTTTATTGTGGTAGTAACAGCATACATTTAAAGGAAAGAGGGAATCAAGAAATGCTATTGTTTTTTCTTTTTTCTTTTTCTTTTGTCTGAGATCTCATTATCTATGCAAGTTTATTTACTACCCTACAGTAATAAAATGTGCAAGAGCATCTGAGACTTGTCATGCCAAAGGGCTGAGTGAAACCTACGTAAATGCAGATGTGGCTGGTTTTGTCTTTATCAGCTTATCTAAGCTTTTCCACTTAAAGGCTTCAACCAAGCACAGACACTGCTTGATTTTACAGTGTTAAACTATGGTTTCACTTCTTGGCCTTTCAAAAGTAAAGCTAGCTTAATTCAAGCTTGCCTACTGTAGAACTTGAAGGAGTTTAGGTATGCATCAAGTGAATATACTTTTCCATTTCTACAATGCAGTGAAGCACCAAAAATACCCATCATATCAAAGCCCTTTTCACACTTTTCACAGTTTAATTTTAGTTTTCTCAGAAATGCTTTTTCCTTCCATGTGAATGAATATATCTTTGAGTTTTTCCCCTAGTCCTTTCTTAAACTAAAGAAACTACCAAAATATAAATCAAAATTTAGCATCATAGAGAAACTTTGTCAACACGGGCATTCATGAAGATTCTTAGAATGCTGGAATAATTATAACATTGGATTTCTGTTCAACATAGACATAGACAAAAATTTGCTACTACATAGTATAATTGAGGTATCTAACTATATTTTCTGCATGTGAAATTTAGAGAGATAGCCTACTAGTGCAGCTTTGTTTCTTCTTCTTCTGGTCTTTTTTTTTTATTTGGTTTTATCTCCATTTTTGTTGATGTGTAATTCAGCTAGACATCATGGCATACTCTGAGTTGAGTTGATATCCTTTTTGTATTGCAGTTTTGAAAGGGCCAAAATATGGACTACTACTATGTGTTGTTTCAAAAACAGCCACAAAACTTAGGACTGGAGATGTCCAATAGGCAGAACAACCTCAGCCTCATCCATTTGCTTGCAAGGTATTTTCAAAGTCCTAACAGGCTGTGCACGGGATTGGGTTTGTGCACCTGAATTTGTATTCCCAAGTTCTTTGGCCAGGTGAAAGATGAGCAGCAAGAAAAGAGGAGAGACTTTTGAAGAACTAAGAAGAGATCAGGTCTGAACATGTCTTTTTGTTTCCCAAAATTCAGTCCACCGGCCTTCAGGCATGCACTGACTTTTTGCCTTAGGTTTATTTACCAGACTCTTCTATATTACTTGCTAATTATGAAAACTTGGTCTTCCTCATAACAATATCCTATATAAGGGGAGAGTATGTTTTGAAAACATTATTTCCTGCTCCTTGGAAAAAAATAAGCAACTGGATCTGCTGTTGTACATTTGGATTTTCAGCCTGTGCTGATCAGAGCAAAGGGGAAAAAAACAAGTCTGGGGAAGTGCCAGTAGTGCTGTACAGATCAGTCAGATGGCACCCGTGGTGACCCTGTCTGAGGGACTGTTCATCTGGGCTGCCTCCTGTTATCTCTTCCTTTGGTGTAGATAGTTTGCACATCCTAGTCAGCAAGAACTTGAGGAAAATTTTAGCTGGGTGTTAGACAAAATGGCAGGATATTCCTTTATGTGCAGTACCCTGAATAATGTAAAGAACATTAGAGGGGAAAAAAAAAAAAAGAAAAAGAAAAAAAACAACAGGAAAAAAAAAGGGTGGAGAAAAAGAACAATGGTAGTTTGGTTTGACTGAACATCAGAGGCTTTGACACTGTGGGATGACCCTGTCTCTTTGCTGGCTCTGAAGAGTCAGTTGTGCTAGTGGCAGGAGCTCCCTCTGTCCTCCTGTCTCAGAGGCAGACTTCAGCGGTGCCTCATGTCTGCGTGCTCTGATGGACCGAGGCTACACAGATACGCATGTGGTTAATGGGAGAAAATGGTTGTTTTTATGTGTGAGACTTCTCTGTGTTAACTGTGGATTTCTAAGTAACCGAGAGGGAATCAGAGGAAACTAATTTAAGAGAATTTGGCCTGCAGATGTTTATCATCTGATATAATTCGGTCACTTTCATTGCAAATTACAAAAAGAAATTGAAATAATTTAAATGTTTTCCTAAATCCCACACAAGTTAAGGATTACTCTGAGTAGGTATTATAAATGTGTATTTTACTCTGGTCTTAATTCATCCTGCTGTGATTATTTCATCAAATTTTACAGGCAGCTAATGTATAGATGTGACGTCCTGTATCACAGAAGCACAATACTTAATTTTTGTGGTTAAGATATACTACTAATCAGAGATATCTTGATATTTATAACTCTAAAGCACAATCTTAGATCTGCTTTTAGAGATATTAGTATGTACAAGATGAATAATTTAAAAAGTCACTTAGCTTCTGTTAATTTGAAGGTTTTAAAGCATTCAATAAAATGGGTGTTTGCTGTCCAACTCTGAGTGGAATGTCAATTCTTGTTTATAACATTATAAAGTTGAAAAGAAAGTCCAATAACTGTCTCCAGTGGGCTCATTTGCATTATTTCTTCATAGTAATTATGTTAACAATAGGGATTCCATACCTAAGAGCAAAATATATGGTGATCTGTATGCTGAAATATAATCACAGTAAATACGTTTTAATTATGTTTGTGATGCTACTGAAGTAAAGGCATGACAGAGAGCCATCCTAATGTCTACAGAGTGAGTCATAGCACTAAAACAGTCAAATAAAGCTGATACTAATAAGGGAAATGATTAAATTATGGTAAACAAAAGGAATTAAATTGCTTTATTTTTGTTGGAAGTAAAGATTTAATTGGAAGATTTGTGTAGGCAGCAGGAATGGTTTTGCTTTTATAGCAAAAAAGAATTTAATTCTCCTAGAATTTCAGTGCTTCTTCTGAGTTGGGAAACAGATTTTCATATCATGCTTGATTTTTTTAAAGTTGAGAAATGTTAATTTTATGTTGATACAAATTTTTGGAATATCAAAAATATTTTGGACTAAACATAGAATGTTTGCTATATCCAAATGAAACCCTTAATGTGGTATTTAATGTAATGAATTCTAAGGCTAACATTTACTTTACACCTTGAGCGTATTAAAATATTAAATAATTTTTAAAAAGGAAATGAATGCATATGCAGGTATAAAAACTGTTGAATACAGAATAACATTGAAGCATTTTGTCAGGAAATGTTCAGGAAAAAATATTGAACTGTTCTTTTCCTAACTCTGTATTTCCTTCCTAAATGAACTTTTCAGTAGTCTCCAGGTACAGTGTCTGAGTGTCACTGAGTCTTTAATCTTGTCCAAAAGGCAATGATAACGGTAGCACTGGAATTTGGGGTCTCGCTTCTTAGTGATTTTGAGCAGCTGTCCTTAGGACCTTGAGATACTCAGTTTGTTCTGAATATTGGAACTTTTTATTTCTGTGACTGTGTTTCTCCACCAGCAGAATGGAAAACAAACAAACAAAAAACCTTTTTGCTTTGCAAGGGCGTGGTGCTGCTAATTTAATTACCGTGGTAATAAACTCAGATTGTGGAGTAATGTACGTGTTCGCCATGTATTAATACTTAGATGACAATAACATTACCTCAATCGTGGGAAGACAAATAAAGGATTAACTTTGTTTTGTGGAAAGCTCCAAGTGAATTGCTGGTATTCAGGATGTGTGATCACTCCCAGCATTGCTGCCTGGGGCTGACTGATGGTGGCCAGTTTGATGACAACTCTTTGCTTCAGCTATCAATATAAAGTGTCACGTCTAGAAGACAATCAGACCAGAAGAGAGCTTTAGCTGCAGGGAGTGAGAAGAAATGAGCTTAGCAGTAAGATTCCTGGAAGAATAAATAAGGTTTATAAGTATTCTTAGCGAAGACATACACTTGCTCTTGGAAGCAATGAGATCCAAATCAGGTGTTACTTATGGAAAAAAACAAAAAACAAGCAAACAAAAAAAAAACACACAAAAAAAATGCAGAGACTTTTTATTGATCTTGTATTCTGGATCCATTTATTAGCTCTCATCTGCAGCCAAAGAAACTATTGAAATGTATGTTATCTTTGTAAATAACTTGTAGTCCACCTTTCAGGAATGTATTCTAATTTTCATTCAGATTTCTTGGAAGAGCTTCTTTCCATCAGGCAACTCTCCCATCCTTTCGATGGTGATAGACTGCTTCTACACACGGGCTTAAAAATTCACTTATTGTCAAATCTCATCTATTCTGCTTTTTTGCTCAACCTCTCTTTTATTTGTAGGTGAGAGTAGGAAAAGGAAAGAAGTATCTATCAAATGTGAAACTCCCCAGGCAACCCTTAAAATGAATATTATTATAAGCATAAATAGACAGTTGGGGAGTTTATCCTCATTGCTGTAGGTATTTTGTAGGTATTGCTGTGCCCTCTATAATTAAAAAAAAAAAGAAAAAGAAAAAAAAAAAAAAACCAACAGCAACAAAAAACACCCACCCATTTTGTAATCAACAAACTGGCATCTGGAAGTTCAGTTTCATTTTAAATAAGTTTGAATTAATGTCTTGTTCTATAATGTTAGAATTGGAGTGACCATGCTAGCAAACAGCATACAAGGATTTAAAGTAACAGGTTAAGTGTAAGAAATCCATGGTATTCACAGTTACAAAACTGGAACTAAATCTATAAATGCTGCTATCTAGCAATACTTACGAATATTCCAGTCTCCATGAATGTGACTTATCTCTAAAGAACTGTTCATGATCTACTTGAAACAATTGACAAATGTAAGAATTTTTCAGCCATTGTGGATTCTTTCACGGATTTGGAACTGTTTGTTAAACCTGCATATCAATAATACATGAAACAAAAGCAGGGTTCATAGCTTTGCTACTCTTATGAATTTCTATTCTATTATAGGAAGTGTGAGTGTTGCATTTCAGTGAAACTGCTGTGTTCGCTCCCTGTCAGGCTGAGATTGCTTGTGCAGGTGAGGACAGGGTTATATTCAAGCTAATTATTTTTTTCTTGAAAATAATGTTTTAACCTGTTCTACCACTATGTCATACTTTCCCATAGCACATAATGGAAAAGAAAGGGAAACTGGAGAACCCATGGGTTTTCCCTGTTTAGCCTTCTTGCTAACATGATGCTGTGTAATCAGAGGCAGTTATATACCACATTGGATAAGATTATGGCTTCCAGCATTCTCCTGCTGTGGACTTCTGTCTTTTTCGGAGAAAAGCTGTCTATTAGTGAAGCTGGCACAGCTGAGACAGGGAGCTACATGGTACAGCTGCTAAGTGTATACAAACTCAGAAACCAGTTGTGGTCAGTAATGAGACATTTAATATAGCTTTATAGTTTCAGTGGGGGCGTGGTAGGGAGAACGTTTGGTTTAATCATGCTGTGATTGCAATTTTGATTCTCCATGATCCTGGTTTGTGTCTAAAAGAGCAACATTTTATAAGCTAAGACACATTTTTATTGCTTGTATAAATTTCAGTGTCAAAATACCCGTAACAGAACTGAGCAACAGTGCATTTATACTGCTAATATTTTGCTGCTAATATTTTTGCTATCATACAGGAGATTATCTTTTCACTTAAGTTTGCCATCAATGTCCATTTACATACCCAACGATCCCATCTCCATAGGCAAACAAAATATTCTATTTCCTATATGCTAAGTAAATGTGAAAAGGCAGCTTTACTGACTCGATAAATAATCTCAAATATTTTACTTCACTTCAGGGTCTTGCTATTTTGAACACTTTATTATCTCACAGTCAGATAATTGTTAATCTCATTATTTATCTAGTTTATATTAAAGTCAGTTACACCTGATGTATTAGTTGTCAGAAATGTGTTAAGAAATAGACTTGTTGGCTAGTGGTAAACTCTGTTTTTAATTGGGCTGTAAATTATGGGGTCATAATATGAATGAAAAAACAGATTACGGAAATAGCATGCCATGAGAATCTCACAAGCTGAAATGCAGCACATGCTATTTACAGTCAGACAAATTTTTGATGAGCTTTGAACTGGAATTTGTTAACGGGGAAACTCAGAATACTGGGCAGTGATTTGCTGAAATTCTCATAGAACATCACCAACAAGCAGGAAACAAGGCTTTGTGTCTGCGGGGCTCGAATAGCAAGCTGAGAAAATGCACCTCAGGCAGAGCTAGGTTCCCAGGTGTGTAACTTTTGGGCCAGTCACCAAAAAGACCAGCCCTAAACTGGTTTCTGTTCCCTTTCCTAGAAAGTTCCAAAATTTATACTTCTCACTGTTATTTTTGGGATGGGCAGTGCAAATGTTTAGATAATGTAGAAGAAGCATGGGGAAGACATGTAGAGGAGAATGGAACTGATTCAGATCTTGGAAAGCTAATCAAATGCCGGAGGATGAGTGTGGCAGTTACTGGAAGCTGGAGGAAGGTGAGGTCAAACTCTGATTACATCCCTGTATTCCTGCAGCTGGATTCTCTTCCAGCACAATTGTGGTTGGCCAACAATAGCTTCATAAGTTTAAAATCCAGTTGCACAAATCTGAAATTATTTAGATAAGATTATTAAATAAAATTTTTAATAGTAAATCACCTTCTAATTTCTTTGTCTCTGAGTTCCCAGTGAATAGAACAAGGATAATCACATTTATTTCTGTCACATAATAAATGTGATTTTTTAATCAATGTCTATAGTGTGTTCTGACACCAGTGATGAGTACCACAGAAAAAGCACAGGGACATTAACAATTCTCTTTAGAACAGGGCTTAAATATTAGATAGTAAACTCATAGGGCCATGCTTTGAACAATGAAGGGAAAAATATTGAATAGCTGCTCAAAAAATGAGCACTCTGTTCTGCATTCAGAGAGAGTTATGGGTCCTGTGGGGAGCACTCGTATGCAATCGTATAGTTCGAGGTTGTATCTCATAATGCCTGCATACAAGGTGAGCAAATCAGGATCTTAAAGACACTTAAAGACGGCCTTAATTTTGGCATCTCTCAACACTTATATATTTCAAAATATATTTTTTGGGGGGGGGGTCTTTCATGCAGTATCTTTAATTATAACTCCATATATGTTTCAAATGTAGAGTTTGGACTGGACAAAGAGACTCCTACTGAGTTCTTGAGTCTTAGATCAGCTCCTAAAAACCATTTAGATGTGTAATAATAATAAATCATTTAAGGACTAGAAATTTATTCAGATTTCAGCCTCATTTTTCCATGACTTTGAGCCATACTGAATCTGTAGGTAGCAATTGCAGAAATTAGCCCATGTCTCAGAAACTCATTTCCAAAACAGTGTGTTCTGGGGCCATTCTTTCTTGTCTCTGTTTCAGAAAAAGGAAAGCTATTGGTATTTCAGCATAAGCATGGAATGGTGAAGTAGTCTCAGTGAAGGCTGCAGCATACAATGTAACAGAGCCATAGTGACAACAAGGACCTCTATGTGCTATTGTAATACATGTAATTAATAATCGTTATTTATAGATGACTACTGACTGCAGTTGTCAGCTGCCCAGCTAACCAATGTCATTTGGTTATTCTCTCAGATAAGTTCCTTCAGATAAATAGAAAGAGATGTATAATAAGACAGTAAGATTTTTGTGCAGTTCTTGTATGTGGATTATCATTTGGATCATTTGTAAACTTCAGTTCTCAATATAGTATCTCTTTCTCAGCTTTTTGGAGTTTTCTGTTTGTTTGTTTTTGTTCTTCTTTACAATAGGTACCTGTGCTGTTTCTCTTAGAGAAACCTCAGCAAGTACCTTGGAGATCTTCATGGATTTCCCTTAGGCAGCTGGTTCTCTCCTTTGCCGTTCCTTTTACAGCCACTACATTCTCTAGGGGGCCACCAGTAATGACCAGCTCTCTGAAGGTGGGAGAATCCACGTATCATTTGAAAAGAGGTTCTGAGAAACCCGTGATGTGTTCCTTTGCCTCTTAACTTGTCTATTGGGTATTGGACATTTTCTCCACCATTTCCCCAAGAAGACATTAGCACAGAATAGCTGATCACCCATCCTTTCCAACAAGAATGCCCTGTTAGAGGACTGCAAAGGGCAGCTTAACAGGGAGACAACCATATGGGTTTGGGGCTACCCTGTGCTCATGGAGTGATATGAGCACTGCCAGGCTTGTGTGGGTAGAGAAATCCAACAGTGATTCAACTATCATTAAATTGGTACAGATGTCTCCCGCAGTCTCCCACAGTAGTCTTCACTGGGAGCTCAGACGATTTGGATAAAGGTCTAGATTAATTCACTGCTAAGTCTGTATGGATTCTGGCGGTTTTGAGATTGGCATATGTTACACACTTACAGCTTTGTGATATTGGTTTGTGTACAATTCATCTCTATTCATGCTGTGTCGGGATTCCTTTTTTTCTGATGATACATGGACGTTGGCCCCAAATTTTGGATGGTTTGAATTACAGGCAGGTTAGATGTTTATAGCAAATGACATAAATAATCTAAATGCCGCCCACACTTATAAACCTAGCTCTGCTATTTTTGACTCATTGGAAACAGGTCAGGTCATCTGTTATGCCAAAAAAAAAGTAGTAATTGTCACTGAGATTTAAGTCTCCATATGTACCGAGAAGGGGACTGCAGGACTCGATACAAATTGCTAGAGGATCAGAGGTAGTTCAATACTAAATAGCAAACCCCGCCAGAATGGGCACAATTGTTTATTTCTACATATTTAATATTGTGTATGTGGAAAGGTTTGCATTCTCCTCTCCTTCAATTTTTCCAGAAAAGCATTAACAAAGGCAGAAGCAATGATCTATCTCTATTGGTTTACAAAATATTTCAATTTTAATGATGCTGCAAATTGATTGCATAATGAGACACGTAACCATTGCAAGTCACTTTGTAAGGTATTCACAGGAATTCGTGACTTGTTGGAAATGCAAAAGGAATTACATTAGGAAACTTTGGAAACTACACAAGTGATATGACCAATAATTTCTCATGAAATTGCATGAAATCATAGCAACTATTTTCAAACAGATTCTTCTGAATAGCATACAACTCTGCATGAGTTGAACATCTACTGAACATCTAACTGTGAGAGAAAGTGAAAAAATAAACAAATTATCCTCATGTTATACCTATTAATTCTTATAAATGGTGTTCTGATACAGGAATGTAACTAGAATCTCTGAAGAGCTGTCATTTTGTTTGGCAACTCCTAAGGAATTAGTTTTGTAGCATTCTGTACCTGTGTTTATTTTCACATTCCAAATAACCTGAAATTTTTTCAGTGAGAAAAAGATTAGACCGTACCCATGTGCACAGTTCACAGATTAGTGTAAGTGCACTGATAAATAAGTTACATTATCACGTGTAAGCAGGTAATTTATAAGAATCAATATGTAAGTACTCACAATTTAATTTTTCAGTTCTCCTCATTTCGCTCAGTTACCTTCTCAACGGTTTTCAATTTTAGCTCCAAGCTGGCTGCATAGCTGATGTTTATATTTCTGCACTGTAGATGTTTGACAGCCAATTGCTAGAAAAGAGCTTTCTATTTGCACTGCCAGCTTTACACATCATGTGGTTTTAGACAGAGTACTTACTCCCTTATATTCAGACACTGGAGTATGCTAAGTACTCATCTTAAGTTTGAAAAATAACCTTCAAAATGGTATTATAATGCTTTCCAGTTTGTTTTATAATTTTATTAAATAACAAAATTTTATTCTGCATGGATTTTAAATTCTTGCATTAAAAAGAAAAACAGGTTAAACATATTATCATTGGGATCGTGCTAATCGTTGAGTGCAAAGCATGTTCAAAAGCTAGTGTGGTCAAAGCAGCTGAAAGCAGAGCCTTGAAGGATTGTAAAATCATGACAACTTAAATATGCTCAAATAAATAGAAATTTCCGTTCACCTTTGACCAACTGTCCTATTGTAGTTTTTCTGCCTTTGCTGATCTAGGATATAGCTTGTCTAGTTTGACAGATTTTGTAAGCAGGCTTCAAATTACTGCTGAGGGTATGTAGTGATTAACTTTTTTATTCCTCTTCTGCAATCCTAAGAGTATGTATTATAAGATATTGCTCTGACATTCACTTGAGAAAATCATTTGAAAAACACAAAGAGGTCTTAGTGCTCAAGTGCAATGTACTCTGCCTGAGAATGAAGCCTAGCAAGTTATAATAAGCTTTTAAAGAGGAAAAGAAAAATACAGCTCAAACAACATGGAAGAAAAGATTAGAACAGTCTGAATAAGATGATGATGATTAAAGGAACAAAAGAGAAGGATTTGGTGTATAGGAACTGCCCAGCTTCTGCTGTCTCCTTGAATGGGAAACTCCCACAGCTTGTTTTTTTTTTTTTTTTTTCAGCCTTCCCCATCTTTTGTCTATATTGAGGAAGGAGGACCAAGACAGGCTCTGCTGGCAATAGGAATTAAAAACCAAAATGGAAACATACTTCTGAAGTAATGAAGTAATGTTTGGAAACCTGACACAGTCTCACAGGTAGCAGAAATGCCAGCACAACTAGTAGAAACTACAGTCCAGGACTGCCAAGGGGGGGGGGGAGAGTAAATGGTTTTAGTGCTATTTTATTGAGGTGGGGAAAGAGTGACAAGCGTAGGAGGCACTGTTAATTATAATGCCTGAAGCACTAGAATTGTTAATAAAAGTGCTTGACCCCAAACAGTAGGAGATGACAGAGAGAGACTATTTTTCCACATAAAGATACAGAAGAGAGAATATGTTTTACATGACTAAAGCTGCGTGCAATTTTTGAGGCTCGCTATACCCAGCTTTCAGATCTCCTGCGGTGAGCCACAGTGCTCTATAGATGAAATAACAGAGAAGCAAATGAGATAGGAAAGGATTCCTATTTGGCAGTGAGACACAATATCATTGTATGTTTCCAAGTATCAGAAAAGGTTGGGTTAAAATATCAAGACCTTTTTTACAGGAGGGGTGTCTGCTGGAACTCAAGAAAGGAACAGCAGCCTGGGTTCAGAAATAGATATGTGAACTCCAGGCTAGGCAGAAAGCCAACAACAAAAAGGTGCCAACCATCTGAGGCCACTTGACACAGGACACTTGGGTGTTAAGTTGCTGCAGAAAGAAGCGACGAAAGTCCAAGCTGTAGTGGGACATGGGTCATATGTGGTGGCTATGTTCTCAGGACAGAAGGGGAGACAGATGGTATCCCCAAATGGAAAGGGCCAAGGCCAGAACTAGGAAAACAGAAAGCCGTAGTTATCATCTGGCTTAACATAAGGATTCAGAAGAAACAAGGTATATAATAGATACACAAAAATCAATCTGAGCCCAGGCTTTGGAATGAAGATAGCAAAGGGTAGAAACAAATTACCTTTGTTGCCAACCACTGAAGACAAACATGCAATGGTGGATTTGGGGAAGGCTGTATCTGAGGGCACAGCAACTCTTAGGGAGTTTCCCTGGCAGGAGTCTTCTGTGAAACAGCATTGGCACTACACGACTATTTTAATTAAAAAGGACTACTGTGATTAACTGGAGATAAATCTGTAGAGGTGTTTAGGGATGGCTTGGGCAGTCCTCTGGTATTGATATATTTTCCTGATTTGGATCTTTGTGAGACTGAGGGTGAATTTATCTCTTCCTCTGATCCTTCCATCTGTAAACACAAGTGTAACTATCTTTTTCTCCCAAGATGTTGAGTGAAAATATATATATTTAAAATTATGAATTCAGCCTGGTGAGGAAGGTGATATGTGATGGATGTACAGAAAGGATCAGCGGTGCTCTAACCAGCAAGGACTTGGCTCAACCTACAGTCAGATTCCTCGTCTCTTTTCTTGGTTCGGTTGGTCACAGTGAATTAGAACAGACAGATTCTTAGATCCAGTCTTGTCTCCAGTTTTTAAATAACAATTCAACAATAGTGTATTAAAAGATGATACTGAAAGGTAAGCAATGAAAAGCAGTTTGTGCACACAGTATGAATATAAACAGAGAGAAAATTAGCAAATCAAATAGAATAAAAAAGCAGTAGCAAAGAATAAACCGAAACATAAAAGAAGCCCTCTGGAATCAAAGATACTCAAATGACATGGTAAGAAACTGAGGCAGACAAAAGCAGAGATTACACTCTTAAATGAAAGTGTTAGGGATATTATTGCTTTAATTCTCTTTGAATATGGTTATGAAACTGCAGCTGAGAAGTGTGAGCAGTAATGTCTTTTGACAGTTACTCCAGAGGCTTCAAGTTACATGATTCTCATATCTTAAATGAAACCTTTATCATCTGTGGACATGTATGTCTCCTTTCTGAGAGTGTTCCAAGTACTGACATTATGTCAAGTACATCAAGTCTGTGCCCCAGTTTATCATTACCCTGAATAATAATGCAGAATATTTGGTTTTCCTCTTCCCCATTGTGCAGCTGTAATTCCCATTACTAAAGATGGGATCAGCCTATCCATGGAGAAAATGAAAGATTCTATTAAATTGATATTACATTCAATTTATTAATTTTGCATTATGTGCAAATGAATTGAAGCTATCTGTAATAGTTTAATTATGAATGATTTTTTAAAACTCTGGGTCATCAATGAATGTGCTCATTGTCTGGGATGTGTCAGAGCTTGTCAACAACACAAAAACTTTCTGTAACACCTACTGATGTTCACAATTTTAGAAAAATGGCTGAACAGTGACATAAAGAAAGAAACACATGGTGAGAAAGGTGCATTATAGTTTTTGAAAGCATTGATGTATAGAAATTATTGTAAAAGCCACTAAAATCCTTCCATACTCTTACAGAATGAGCTAAAGTAGCCAGTAGACCCAGTGGATTTGGAAAAGAGTCATAAAAGTTACAAAAAAAAAAAAAAAGGGTGTATCTAAATTGGGTGTATCTAAAAAGGGTGTATCTAAAGGGTGTATCTAAATCCTCATAAACAAGGAATTTCATAGCAAGGCCTAGGTAAAATAATAATAAAGTAGAATAACATGAGGCATTAGGATAGTGTTTGTGTGTTGCGTGCATATCTGTGTAACACCAGGTAAAGATCAGCAATTCACTAATTAATCCCTTTAAAAGTTTGCAGAGTTAGGAACAGGAAAAATGATGCAAATTCGAAAAAGAAGTTTAAAAGGCAGATTATGCCTTTTCCCTTGAAACAAGAAAGGGGTAATTCCCTTATAATTATATGAGGATACATTAATTACTTTCTAATTAACTCAAATAAAAACTTGACTATATAACAGTGCCTTCTCTTTTCTTCATTAAAAATGTCCAGGAGCATTTTTGTAAAATGTAGATTTCCCTGTTTTTGTTAATTATTGATATGTTCATGCTTTTTCACTAATACAAGGAAATTGGGGTTACAAATCTTCCCTTTGATAGTGCATTTCATTACGGGCTAGTCTGTATCGAGTCATACATCACAACATACCTGGAGAGAACTCTAAATGCCTGACCCTACTACAAAGGTCAGTCACCC
The DNA here is from genome assembly GCA_011075105.1 of Heteronetta atricapilla. NCBI lineage: Eukaryota > Metazoa > Chordata > Aves > Anseriformes > Anatidae > Heteronetta > Heteronetta atricapilla. Next base: position 12,933,540 of record CM021741.1, read on the forward strand.
GCTTTCTGCTAACTCTGGATGTGGACCAGCCCCGAGTGCATTATGTACTTTCTTGATGGTGAACACATGGCTTGAACTCAAAGGCATTGCACTGAGTGAGCTGTTGTTTTGGCCACCATTGGTTTGCCAGACAGCTGACTGAGAGCAGGTGAGACAGTTTCCATCTGTGGAAGAGACTCATAAATCTCTGTGCGCCCTGAACTGCAAGAGAACTTCATGATCCCAGCTTGGAGCTTCTGTAGTTTTGGTCCATGCTTGGTCTGCACTTGACTTGAGTATTTGTTAGAAAATGTGGTTGAAAAAACAGTGAACAAGTATCTGTAGAAGAAAATTTAATATGAATAACATGCTCAGGGTGTTCTTGTTTTGCTGCAGAGTAGTCTAGAGAATACAGAGGCTCTTTTACTAAGTTTCATCTCTGCAGTTCCTTTGCATTGATTGTAATTATGCAAGTTTGTAATGTATGTACGTTGGAGACTATAAATATATGTTATATATTTAAGTAGAGTGTTGGCAATACTTTTAGATACGCATTCATTATTGGTGAAAATAATGTTAGTTTTGTGTTAGCATGCTGAGTGTGCTGTTACCATTAATACTGGCTTCACTAATTATTATCTGTATTATACCACAGAATAGCAAAGGAATTGATAATGATTAGAAATGGTGGTGTCCGTAGGGTTCATTCTGAGTGAAGTTCATTTTTTAGGAGGGGGCCTGTGCTGAGGCTACATTAGTTGGGTATGAGTACAGAGCATCTGTGTAACCCTTAAAACTAGGAGAGGATCCAAAACATCTCCTGTTGCCATAAATCCATGCATGACTTGGGTGATGGGGTCAAATCTGCAATTTTAAGGGAGGGATACATTTGATTTTATAGTCCCACAGGCAGGGTAGAGATGGAGGAAGAAGCTTCCACTTACTTTGAAGTCTAATGAACTGAATCTCACATAAAGGAAGTGAATTTGACTTACTCTGAACACGATGAAGTTTTTGAGTAACATGGTTTTCTGTTTATTTTGGGATGCTATCAGGTAGTGGAATATAAGGGCTGGCTATAGCTGTCTCATTTCTTAAATAGAAATTCTTGCTAATTTCTCAATTTTGCTTTGAACAACAGGAAGTTAATTTTCAAGCACAAGCACAACAAATAAAACTAGAGGTGTGGAAAAGCAGTCTCACATTTACCACATTTATGAGTCTTTTTCAACAGAAACTGATATTCATTTATCATATTCATTATGTCTCTCTATCATTCACCTTAACCCCATATAATTATGTGTTTAATGATCTTTAACCTTCACATGAACACAGCTTGCTGAAGCTTGACTATGGCTGTAAATTATCATTCATATCTGGTAGAAGATTGGAAATGTTACCTGGAAAAATATACTTTGCTTTCTAGCTTATAGTTCTGTGATTTGACTTCAGTTGAAGATCATAGTGTTTTAATCCTAAATCCAAATAATGAAATGATTTTGAAAATGTGATTCTTCTATAGGTCATTTATTACAGCATTTTAATATTAAGGTATAAGAACTTCAAAACCTAGAAAAGATACTTTAATCTATCAGCCTGGTTACTCACAATAATATATTGAAATAAGTACATATTATTTCAGTAAATGCTTCATGTATGGCTTGTTTGTTTTTGTTTTAAAGAACTAAAATGTTATTTTGTAGTGTTTCAAATAGTGATGTCTATTTCTTTTGATACAAAGGACTTTAACTTACTAGAAGAAGCAATTAATACTAATCATATACCTTTTTTTTTTTTTTTTTTTTCATTTTAACTGTCAGTATCTTACTAGCACTGCAAAGGCTTTATTACTTTACATTAATTTATCCCAGAACTGGTTTATGAACCATAACCTCTGTTGGATAATATGGGTAAAACTTGCACCAGAGACTATACTGACAGCCTCTCTGACTTACTAGCAAATAGTAAATTGGAGAACTTCAAATACTGATGTGGAATATCTGTTCTATCCAGCCAGTGCCACCTTAGATATTCAGAGTACAGTTTTTCACTGTAACACTTTATGAACTTGGGTGAACTGGAGATGTTTCTAAGTGTCTAAGTACATGGAACTCAGTAAAGCAATGTAGAGATATTATACCTGTGTAATTCAGCTAAGAATATTCTGCCAAAACCCTCATATGTGATGTTAATAACATATGGATTTTATCCAGGGATCAACCAGATGCTTAAAACATAAACAATCTGTTTAAAACACAAACAGGTTCTGGATTGATCTTGACAGGTTCTGAAACCCTGGAAATAAGTGTTTATGTTGCTGACACCTAGATCAAGTATAATCCTGCTCATAAGGGCAATAATATTTCAGATATATATCTATATATTTAATATATCTTAGCTTAAAAATCTGCAGTACCAACCAGCAGGAGAATGTGTTTAATTTAAATTAATGCAGCTTAGATTAGGCTGATTGTTCTCATGTAAACTAGCATTAAACTAGCATCACATAAACTAGTATTGTAGCAACTACAATAAGAAAAAAAAGTTTTTGGAAAGAGTACTCAGCTGTCACTTAACATCTGTGTTTATGTGATAGGAAGAGTAAACTTCATGGAATCATTCATATTCATAGACAATTAAACTGCTTTTAAAAAGTTTTTGAAATGATGGTGTGGTAATAGATGGTGTGGTAATAATGTATTGTCCGGCAAAACACAAACAGAGTTACACCTTCAGGATGGGAATTATGCTATTATTGCAGAGCAGGCAAAACGCTGACAGCCCAGGATTTTGTATGTATATATCAGATCAACTGGAAAATCAGACCTGGCTGCCATAGTCTGCTGTGCTCATTGCAACAATTAAAGATTCCCTTTGGTAAGGTGCTGTTAAAGAGCTTTCTAAGCTCTTGTTCCTGAACAGCTAATTTGCAGATGTGACTGTAAGTGACCAATTATCTGCTGAAGAACCTGCAGAGCCTACTTATGGTATGACATAAAATCTACTTGTGGCCTGGCTGTAGCCAAGTGTACAAGCCCTTTTTCCACACCTATTTTAATATCTCCATGCAAGCTCTTATATCAAATGACAGTGCTGCTAGGCCATGGCAACCAGTGCTATCAATTGAAGAGTAAAATGCATAACCAGCAACAATTTCTGTTGAGCTGTCTGCACGAAAATAAGCAAACAGGAACGAGTCAAGTAGTAGTTGTAAGTTGTAAGAATATTGCAACCATCCTAAGCAGGTTGTATGTATTTGCTTTCGACTACCTTTTGTGAGGTAGAGAGAAATAATAATAAATGCAAGGTACATTTTTAATGCATTCACTTGTTCTTATTGTTCATATTCAGTGTGTTAAATTTAACAGTAAATAGCATGTAAAGCATTATTATTGTATACTTAAATTATTATCCTTTTTTTTTTTTTTCAGTTGACATGAATACATTTGGTCCCACAGTTGGCACACTTAAAAATTAAAAATTATTGGAGATAATATGATATTTAGGACTTGGCTTTGAGCCTACAAAATCAATGGAAGTTTTTATTAGTCTCTAGTGTTTTTCACTTCAGGCTTTTAATAAACAGCAACAACAAAATCAAAGTAAAGGATACCTGGTTTTCCTATACTGTTTCAAGTTATTATTATTCTATCTTGCTTTTTTTTTTTTTTTTCTGATGGAGGCATTGAGGAAAATGTGAAGATGTGCATAAGAGTTTTTCTTATATTTCTGTTTAAAATCAGAAATTGCTTTATTGCTTCAAAAGTATTTCAGGGGAAATCTTAGAACCATTGAAGTTCAGCAAACAGTTGAGTTATGACATAGTTCTAAAATTCCAGGGCTGCTGTCCATTAAAATATTTACGTAGATGTCAGCTTTCAGCCATTTTCACTCACCTGAAAATAAGCTGAAAGCAATACCTAAAAATAAACATCTAGATTAAAATGTGTTATTGTTAATCCTTCATTCACCCTTTAAGGACAACCTTTTAAGGTTAAGGACGTTTTGTGCTGTTCATTTTGGCTGATAATAGTTCTGAAGACATTTTAGACCAGGGATTTAAATATATATATATATAACAGCTGCTTTTTAAATAGAAAGTCTAATTATGCCTATGATTACATTCACTTTTGATTAGTATGCATACAAATCCCTACTCTCTTTGTATATTCAAGCTGAGATATAGATCACTGGAGCTAAGATTAAAGTACGAAAGAATAGCTTAAGAAAACGTATAGTTAGTCCAATGTGTGTGTGTGGGGGGGGGGTGGGGGGAGATTAAAATAATTTCTATCTCTAAAATACTTATTTTTCCTTTTAGTTACATACTGACTTGGATCCTGGCAGCAGTAAAATCAAGTATATCCTGTCAGGAGACGGAGCTGGAACAATCTTTGTGATCAATGACAAGACTGGAGACATCCATGCAATGAAAAGGCTTGACCGTGAGGAAAAAGCTGAGTACACTCTAACAGCTCAAGCAGTCGACAGGGACACAAACAAACCTCTGGAGCCTCCTTCAGAATTCATTATAAAGGTTCAGGATATCAATGACAATGCCCCAGAGTTTGTTGATGGTCCGTATCACGCCACAGTTCCAGAGATGTCTGTTGTAGGTATGTATGTCTAAACATCAACAAATTTTGATTACTTACAATATAAAGTATGCCAGTATGCCATTGAGCTGTTGATGAACAATAAGATATTTATTATGTTGTTAGCATTAATTTGCATATTTTCAAACCTCTTCTTAGCCAACGCTTTCATCTGTAGCAACAATAGTAGAATCCCTTAGTAGTAAGAAAATGGCTAACAGATGTATTAATGTGTCTTTCTTTGTCCAACAGCACTTTAATGGGCTAAATTTATATTCCCCTTATGATGCTGTAGTTAGAATATTGTTATTGAGGAGGATTTATCAAGATTTGTTCCAACATGACGCTTTAATCCTATTGATATTTTGTTGATGTTTAATTATCTGTTTGTGTATTTTCACACACAGATGTAGCACTTGCAGTATGTTGATATATACTTATTTGTTTTCTTCAAAGTGCAACTGTAATCAGCCAAAAACATTGAAATGAAAGATGCTGTGTCTGGGAATTGATGGTTAGACTCTAGAGTGGACTTAACCAATTAACCATATGATTTGCAGGGAATGTGGAAGGGGAAAATAGAGACAGCTATGGAAAAAAATGATGAAAAGCAAAATTAAGTTTTTGAAGGGGGAGGGAGGAGTAGGAAATAATCTTCTTAATACATTTTACTTATATTTATTCATGTTGTCGGATTAGTGTGAATCTATTTCCTGATGGATTAATATATTAGTTTCTTTTTCTTTTCTTCTTTTTTTTTTTTTTTTACATAGTTAGTCCCTTGTTCAGTATTTGCAAATGTATAAATATGTACTTACAGAAGTGCATTTTTATTTACCCAGGTTCTCAATCCCTGCTGATACACACATATCCAGTGCAGATTATCTTTAGCTGTCACAAAAGTAAAGGAGAAGTAAACCCATCAGCCAAAAGAGCTAATCTGGGGGGAATATAAAAATTTGCTATGAGTAAAGACATCAAAATCTGGCCATGAAATGCAGAATAAATTCTAATGGTTTTTAGTATTAGGTTGTGGATAATGTGCTTTTCAGTAATTTGGTTATCTCTTTGAAAGCTAGTTAGTTGAAGGACTGCCAAGATACTTTGGAAAATAAAACAGCACCCTAGCAAATTTTTGGAAAACACCGTTCTGCCTTACTGTAGTTAAAAAAAAGGAGCCAGAATTACCCTCTTCCTCATGTTCAGTACAGTGACTTGTACCAGGTCATTTTCAAATGTAAGCATGGTGTGCTGACTCAACTGTGAGAGTGTAGGTTACATTTTTTTTTTAATTCTAGACTTTTCCTTCAAATTTTCATATCTTGGTTGCATTGAATTGCTTGTGCTGAAACTGATATGTGAATATTCAGGCTTGCATGTCAGTTCATTTCCCAAAACACAGTATTCATTTCTGAAGTTACTTTTAATTATACAGTCACAAAAACATGATGTAGACCTGCTTTCAGAAGATATTCTTGCCAAGCTCTAGGCAAGCAAATGGCTTAAATAAAAAATAAATAAAAAATAAAAAGAGAGAAAAAAAAAAAAAAGAGAAGGAAAAAAGGAGGATATAGGAGAAGGAGTGAGGGAAATTGAAAGGAACTTGTTTGGTATTCTAGGAAAAAGAACAACAAAACACTTGCAGACAAAGAAATATGATTTCTGATCATAAATTATATCTGTACATATGAGTAATATTTTATAATTCTTAGCAAAAGCATGGTCCTTATCTGAGTAACATTCATTTTGAAGAGGGTGAGAAAAAAACACATTGACAGGAAACTGGTCAGAAGATCAGATGAATAAAAATGTAGTGAATTGTTTGACATGAGATTTAAAAGAGAGCAGCGAAAGCAAGAGATTAAAAGGTAAATCATTAACACAAGAGAGAAAAAGGAAACAATCCAGAAAAGTTTTAGGGTGAAAGGAAAGAGAAAGACCTCTGAAATCATCTCTGACATATTTCTACCTATATTTCTGTTTTTAAAATAAATGGATTTTGAACTAAGTTTTCCTGGCAACGTAGGAATAAGTACAAGTGTGGAAGTATGGTTTCAGAGGTAGTTTGGTAAAGAACCATGCTTTTCTTCGTTCCACCATTATGAAACAGCTGAGATAAATCCTGTATTCAAATCCTCCGGAAGTCATTTCCCTACACTATTCCTTAAACAGCTATCTATGTCCAGGCATTGGTCATTTCTTCTACCATCTTCTACAACCAAGTTTTCCTGGTTCTAGTCTTTCCCGTCTCTTATGACCTTCCCTTATCATTGAAACTAGGCACATTTTGCACATTTATGCTTGACCATCCCTGATCCTTGCATGTTCTTTATATGTTATTCCTTGGGGTGTATGTTTTTAAGCTACTTCACTGAATACAAATAAACAAATGAAGAAATACTCCTGCTCTTTCCTAGAAAAACAAACCAAATTCTAAACTGTCACATCAAAATTCAGAGAATGTGTGCCATTGCATTGATGGGATCATGAATAACTCTAAAATCTGTGCAGTCAAGCCCTACTCTTAATTGCTGATGTAAGCAAATTCAGCACTGGAAAGCTGACAACGAGAAGGTTACCCCTTTACCAATTTTGCTGTTACTCTTATCTTTTGCCTTCTTCCTTTAAGCCACAGGTAGAAAAATCAAAAGCTGTACTAAATGAAGTTCTGAAAATTATTTCAATGTTGTTTTCTAGTCCTCTTAAAATTACTTCAGTATTACTTATAAAATAAATAAATAAATAAAACCTCTGGTCTCCTTTTGGAGTTCAAGGAATTTTATTTCTTTTTCCACAATAAAAGTATTTCACTTCCATTATCCACTTACTTAATTCCCCTTAAAGAGATCTCCACCCACTGCTAATTTCAGCCTTGACATTTCTATAACACAGTCATTACTAGGCAATGTTCTTATTTAGGATAAAACAAAGTTTTACTAAACCCCTTATTTCCTCAAAATGCCACACCAGTTCTGACTGCTCTGAAACTGAAGAGGAACTCATACTATATATATATAGTACTTATGTAATAAGGATGCAGTATGAGGCATTTTATGTTTGGGCCTTTGTATGAAGGAAATGCATAAAATACAGATGAACAAATTAACGTTTCAGTGTTCTGTAATAAACACAATAAAATGAACACAATACACTTTTTCTATTGGGTGCATTCTCCATGATATAGCAGTTATTGGTCTTATTTTCTTGCTAGAAGAGATGAATGTGTCAGTGGTATTTTTCTGTGAATATCTAGAACATGAACAACGTGAACTATGGGGATGTAAAAACTGCATACAAAAGTATTCAGATCTTCTGCATGTTATATGTATGTTTGTGCCTACATATAAGATCGTCACACTCATATGGCCATAATCCAGCCTACTTCATTTCTATGTTATCTGCCAGTGATATCTAGAAAATCTTGCTTCCCTACTAAAACAAAAATGGATTAGCATGGCTTTACTCCCACTACTTGGTGCAAAGACGATTAGCATTACACTGTGATATCTCCGGTAGGAATGATGCTCACTTTTCAGCTGTCTTCACAGAACACACACCCACACATGTACTGTGTGGTGTGTATCGTCACTGTATTCAGAGTTATTTTGAAATAATTTATTTCTCTCTTTGAGGAGCTAGAGGAACACATTCCAGAAAATGTTTTGAGAACTAAATTGAATTTTCCGTTATTTCATCCTTGTGTTCCATTTTTTTTTCTTTTAAAAAGTAATTCCTGTTTAATCTAGCATTGTAAACCTGTCTCCCAACTTCAAAATGAGGAATTTGCTTGTGAAAGCTAATGGTGTAGTTGGGGAATATGTTCTTTGCTGAAACTGAACACTAATCTTTTAATTCTGATGTTAATTTTCTTAAGGAATTAAAGATCAAAACCCAAAATTTATGGAATCACTTCATTGTAACAGTACTTCATTTCAAATACAGGAAATAATTCAATTTGTCCATAAATCTTGTATAATCACTTACAGATGTAAAGGAATGGGAATGAAACCCAGTTAAAACATTTTAGAAACAGATTCAGCTAAGCTTCTAGGAGGAAGAACCCCATAATATTTGCATATTATGCAAATAAATGAGCAATCTTAAGATATAGGATTCATGAGGTTAAGTGGAACTGGTCCTGTAGCCTATTTAAAACAAAACAAAAAAAAATACAATAAAAATAAGAACAACAATAAACCATCACAAACCACCACATTATGTTCTGTTTCTGTGTTGGTTTCTTGGCTATTCACAGATTGATGAATTCTCTGAAAACATGCTGCAGAGGTGATAATGGGAGTGAGAGTGGATAGAGTGGATATTGTCTTCCGAACAGTATAGTATCAGGATCTTTTTTTTAAAAAAAAAAAAAAATCTCCCTCAGGAATTATGAGTGAAATGAGGAAAATAGAAAAGAGGAATGAGGAGTGAAATTTCTTGATTTTCTTCTTAGTGAAGACAAGGGTGTTTAGACAGCTGGCATCATGTTGAAGGATGGGAAGACAGAAGTAGAGTGACAAACGTGTTAGTGAAATAAGAAAGGGCACAGATGGAAAAAGAACAAAAGCCATAAGCAAAGAGAATTATCTCATAGTTTGCCTGAATTAAGGTAAACAGGCAAACTTTAATAATCTCCAAATACTAAGAATTTCCCTGTCAGTCAGAAAAAAGTCATAACATTAGGGCCATTGTGTGCTGTTGCTCTAGAAATGCTTTTACCTTTAACACCTGAAAATTTTAACAAAGTGAAAAAGCTAAGAACAATATTTCTGCCCTTAAATGCTTTCATGAAAAGTATTTACTTAGCAAGAATGTATTTATTAGAAAGAGTTTAGGTTTTCAGTTGAGTTAGAATATCAACTTCCAATTTGGAAACAAGCACTTCTACTTAACAATGTTTTCCTTTGAACCAAAGCCTATTCTTGATTATACCACAGTAAATAAAATCATTCAATCATTTGTTGCTGTTTTTTTCAACAGCTGAACAGTTATTTCATCTAGCTTTGTACAGTAGAAGCACACTGTATACAGCGTAGTTTTTCTTTTGCATTCTCCCAAAGATATTATTTATTTTACAAAATGCTTGCAAAAAGCACAAAATCTGCTGAATATGAAATCAACATGCAATGTCTGATATGAATAGAGATAAAACAACTTGATAAATCAGGAAGTTGTGATAAAAACCTGACCTGAAACGTTATCAAGATCCACCATACTCTTACTGTTTTTTTTTTTTCTCTATGTATTCATTGATTTTTAAGGCACTGAGCATGACTGTTAAATCAATGATAGTTTGTCACAAAATTGTAGAGTAAAAGGACTGTATTACTGGGGTCAACTACAAATTAGCCCAAAGGGTAAATGCAAAGGGAGTGCAAAAGCTAAGGAAAAAAGCAGCAGATGTTGTAAAATATGTACAACAATGTAACAGCTGTTGGAAAATGTATATCGTCGTGTCGTCTTGTTCCTCTACTTGTTCATCTTGTGCGTAATCAAATTCACGGACTGTGTTCCTGAAGAGCATTTTACATTATGATTTCTTTAGGGAGTGTTGCATGTGTTTAAAACCCGTACATTCTGAGTGACTGAGATGATTGCAAAAGCGAGGTTGTAAGTAACCTTAGGTAATTGGTTAGGATATATTCAATATCAAGACAGTCTTCTCCCTAATATGACTTGTTACTGGGAGTTGTAAACATATTTCCAAGTATTTGCTTTTTTTTTTTTTTTTCTTTTTTTTTTTTTTTTTTTGTACTCTGTTTCTCCTGAGGTCTGATCAAAAATGTCATAACCTTTTTATTGTTTCTAAATGAACTTTATGAGCTTGAGGATCGTGGATGAAGTTATGATGTTTTTCTTTAGGGATTTATAATATTACCCTTTAATTTTACCAACCTGTGTATTGTCCTGAATATACCAAACTATTTCACCGACTTCATACAAAATTGCTAAAATTAATGTGATTGTTCAAAATACGTAGTACTGATGGCAGCAAGTACTTGAATGTTCAAGTTCTGAAGACAGTCAAGGTCTTAGAAATAAACCCTAAATTACCAGTGCAAAGTATGGAGCTATAAATGTGTAATGGCTTTTGACAGAACTTGCCTTTTTCTTTCCATTAACTCATCAGGAAAAGCCATTTGAATCAGAATCAAAGTCACAGTTCCTTTTGGAGTTCCCTGTAGAGGAACACATCACCTGATGGTGCTTTGGTTTCGCAGGATGAGGAAAGACAGACAGACATAGCTGTATGTTTATCACGTGATGCCAGAGCAGAGAGAATTTTGGTGCTCTTTGGTACATGCTTCTCTAGTCCCCTGTAATCTACAAGAATCTGTCCTACCATCATTTTTCTCTGATGATTCTTGTCTTGATGTAGTCAGTTTATTCCTGGTATTCTGCATCTGAAATTCTGTCTTGTGGTTGCTTTCCTTTGTACATATTGAGCGGATGGTCATACTTCTGTTCTGTGATTTTTGTGAAAATCAATCTTTGACTTAGGTTTCTGGTATTTTCTCTTCTAGTTAAAACTTAAAATTCACTCTTCACAAGGATTTTTTCCAATTTTTCCAAATTCTGAATCTTGAAGAAAGATGTTTAAAACAATGATAGGGTTTTCATATTGTTGTTTTTGAACGCATGCCATTTCACTTTTCCAGACAGCTGTGATTGTGACATAAGCCCCTTTGCTGGCCAGTGGATAATGCCTAAGCAGAAAAGAGATAGATGAGAGGTAATAGACCAGCAAAGATTTCTGCCAGACTGGGGCTCTGTGAAATGCCACAGAACTATGGACTGGCACTTGTTCTCTATTTTTCTGATTGTGGGAAATATAGCAAGTTCTAACCACAAGGTAGAAAGTTCTAGGTTAGAAAATTTTATTCCATGTAGTAGTATTCTCGTAGAAACTTTTATTAGTATAAATTATATCATTCCAATAACACAAAAGATGTAGCTTTACAACGCTGGATACTCCTCAAGTGCTGGAAATTCAGGTGGTCTGAGTTAAACTTTTCTTTGATGGACACTCTTGACATTTGGGAAAATGGGATTCAGATCCAATACAGAGTCCATTTTTTTTTCTGTCACCCCTCCCCTGAATTGGTACCTCTGTCTTTGTTTAGTTGCTGAATCTGCAGCACGTAATGTTTCTTCATGAATACAGATAAGCAATTGCCTGTGGAGCTGATGTCAATACAGCTTTCTTATGAATCAGCCACTAGAGTACTGCTGGGCAGCTGATTCAACTGTACCTTTTCCCTGGGGCCCAAATGGTCTCTGCTGCCATATGCTTCCTCCGCAGCAGCCTCAGTGGGCGATATTTCAGAGTCTGCTTTTGCAACCTGGATTATGATTGCTGGAATTATAGGCTTCACCCTACCAAACAAAGCAAGAAGATCATCAAAGCTGCAAGATTATACCAGCCATTTGCTCTTTTCACAACAGAAAGTTAGAAATGAAAGAATTTCTGCAGTAAACAGCTGGGGCTACTTTATTACTTATTTATTTATATTTTTATATATTACACCTGAGCATAACCTGAGACTTCCATTGAAATCAACAAGCATTTTAGTACTTTTTTTCCTCTTGAAAATATCATGTACAATGATCATCCAATCTTACTGTCTTTGCCTAGGGACCTCACAGAATGAATGCTGAAGAAATAGTCAATTGATTAGAGACAAGCAGTCTTTCAAAAAGTCCTGAACAAAAGAACAGCTATTTCCCAAATCTCTCAAAAATATCAATTAATATTCCATAGTGAAGGTGATATCTAAAGGGAGAATAAAAAGTAATGTGAAAAGGACCCATAACTCTTTAAGTTGAATATAAAATATATTTTACCCTTCTCCTGTTGTCTGTGATGTTGGAGACTGTATTCTAATCCTAACAAACAGCCACCCAGGGGAATTTGTAAAGGAATACCTACAGGCTCTTTAATGGCACCATTTTATAAGTTGTAGCAAGAACAAACTGCCAGACTTAAAACTTTTTTATTAGATTCATGTGAGCTAAATCCAAGCGGTAAGTAATATCAGCAAGGATAATTGCTAAAGGATTATCTATATCACTAGATCTAAATATGTATTTCCTATGTAAAACATTTTTTCGTAAAGATCATGTGGAAAAGGCAACATCATAGTTCCTAACACAATTAGTTTATGCACAAAAAATTGTAAAATATGAAGCTTATTAGATTTCACAGTCATGCTTCCTACAGTCCTCATTATTCAGCTGTAAAATGCTGAAGGTTGCCAGCTTGCTCCATTGTCTGTAGGCTGTACAAAAAGCATTTTTCTCCTATGCATAGCAATCACCTTTTGTACTTCTACACTTAAACATTTGCATACAATATATTTTTCCCATTTGCCTTGCATGATAAAAGTCCTTAAAATGGCACAGGAGCAATCCAAAGACAGAGTCGTCTTACATGTTGTACGGTATTCAGTTGTTCAGAGGTTTTGACTTATATACATGCTGCACATTAATATTTTTAAAACATTTCATTAACTTTTCTAAACCATCTACACTAAAAATTGTATTAAGATAGATGTAACATTTAGAAGAAACAAACAACTCAGATTCCTGATTATGGAGCTAATCCTGACTTTGTTTTCCCCATATGCATGAAAAGATAAAAGTTTCCCTGGTGCAGTTTCTTGCATTCTCCTGCGTGGTATTTTGTACTTTGTCATAATGGTTATTTCCTGCTGTTGACCAAGCTGCTCTGTTTGATTGTTTCAGTTCCTTTCTTTAGGCCAGATTGGTGAGGTGTTAAAACTGATGTTTTAGTCTCTCTCTTCTTTTGGGCAGTATCTGCTATTTTCTGTAGGTCTGTAGTATACTAAGTTTGCAAATCTCTCTTTTTCTGTGAGTTACATACTAGTGCTTATATATATATATATATAAAAGTAAAACAAATAATACTTCGTTACTTGAATCTTTTAGATTATTTTTTAATTTATTGTGAAATATATCAAATTCAGTTTATTTCAGAAAATGCATGTCTATATAAGTGCACATAGGTTTGTATATAGGGAAAATAAGGTAAATGAAAAGTCCTGCAAGATTTGCAGTTGCATGTTGGTGTGAGAACTTACTTGATTGAAGTTCCTGGAAGGTTGGTATGACCTATTTTGTGTACGTATGTATAAGAGAGTAGTCATACAACTCAAATTTAGGCATTTACTGTAGCTGGCTAATGTAATTTGGATTTCTTTCTGGTCAATCAAGAAAGAAAGAACAGTTCTTTGTTCCTCCCTTGGACAGATACCTCATTGCTCTAGGCTTCTGCTCTAATTTAGCCAGTTGAGCCTAAAGTGAATAGTATGAATAAAGCTCTTTTCCTCCTCCTTTACCTTAATCATCATAAACAAGATCATGACAGCATCACAGTATTTCACTACTTAGAGTCAAATAAATTACAGCCGGGAAAGACAAATTACCCTATTAGTTAATCTTCCTGTCTTTCTAGGGTTTTCCCTTAGAATACATTATCTAGCATCCTGTGCAATAAAGTGAACTCTTCAGTGAGGAGGATTCTGTTATTTCCCTTGGGGAGCTATTCCTCCTTGTATAATTTCTCATTGTAAGGAAGCTTTTGTTGTTGTTTTCCTCTTTGCAGAAGATTAAGTGAATTCTCATATCTATCTGTGTATTTATATGGTTCTCATCACACACATATCAGTATTACACCTGTAAACTACACAAATTTTCCTTCTTGTTTCTCCCTCTAGGAGTGGGGATGTGTACAGTATTCTATTGTAGATAGAACAGAACAGATCCTTGCTTCCTTTCTCTCGAGCATGTCAAGCTTATGTTGCCTGTTTTTTGTTAGTGGACCATTCTGGCCCATAACTCTACTCAATACCAATGCTCAGGGCGCCTCTTCCTCCTCCATTAAGTTTCCACCACTGCAAGGTGTCCACGGGACACTTGAAAAGCAAATATCTTTCTATTTTTCACACACTTTCTTTTAAGTATGGGAAGATCTCCTGAAAAGCCCACACAAGGCCTCTGTCATTTGTTCTCAGAGCAATCCTTAAAAATTCTGTGATGCCCGTGTCCTGTAGTAAGCTCAGAGCAGGGAGGTCAGGCAGCAGCACCACTGCATGCTGATGACATTGCTTCCCGGCATGATTTCCAGCCTCTTGCCATCTTCTTGTCTCTCTTCAGTTGTCTGTGTTTGTCTTTCCTAGTACTTGGCTCACAGAATCTTTGGGGATAGTACTTGCATTGTGAGGTCTGATCTGTGTATTGGGCCTTTAGAGCTTTGAAATGAAATAGCTTCTAATAATAATATAAGCACATTGAAGGACTGATACATGACGAAGTACTGAAATAACGTATGATCTGCAAAAGAGCCCTAAAACACTCACGTAACATATCCATATGTTTATATGTATGTTTACAGTCTGTGCTTCAAATATATACCCGCATACACATCAAGATATGCAATTTAAAATACCAGTCATAATATTTTGTGTGTGTGTATTTTGCATATGTTAACAAGTTCTAAAGTGCATTACACAGGTTTCTATTTCGTATGCGTTTTGCTTATTTGGCTACTGAAATTTCTAATTCATAGATTTTGTGTATAAGAAATGTCCTCATGCAGAATATAGGATGATGAAGCTTAAAACTATGTTTCAGTATTTAAAAAAATCAGCCACAGTGAAAAACAAATAAGAATAACTTTCTCCAGCTTTGAGGCAGTAATAATGAGGCAGTAATAATTTACATGTCAAGAAGTTATACAGGTTTTTATGAGATTATTGCAGTTTTATTCAATAAAAAATAGTTACCATGACAACAACTGTCATGCTACCTGTGAGATTATAGCAAAGAAGGACAGTGAAGAAAAGGCTTCATTTTGGAAAGAATGCTTATCTGACCTGCTGAATACAAACAATGCTTTGCTTTGACCACTTCTGACTGCATGGCTGCTATCAGCCAAACTCAAAATCTAGCTAGAGATTTTGAAGCACGGTGATCCTCTTAGAAAAACAAAACAGTTGGTAAATAATGGTAGGTCTTTTTCATGCAAATATACCCTTAATGCCCTGTCAGATTTGTAATCAGATCTCCTAAATGAAACGGAGATTTCAGCCTGTCAAGATTTGGGAAGAAAAGAAAGAGTGAAGGAGACTCAAATGGACCACAGAAAAGCAAAGAAAACAGAAGTCCTAGGGAAAATGAGAAAACATAGTCCCACAAACTTGCATCATGGTCACATTTTTTATTTTTACCAGCTATTGCAATCTTTCAACAAAATGGTTGCTTCATTGAATATGGATTCATGTAAATTTTTGTCACTGACTATGTGTTACATCCTCTAAACATACAAGTTTGATTTCTTTTCAGTACACACATTTCACTGCCATACCAAAAAATCTTTGCTTTCCTACTCCCTGTGGCAGCATATGCATTTTTCTTTCTGACTAATGTGCAGAATCTGTACCCTGACTTGCACATAAAAACACGGCCAAAACAACGGAAGAGCACTAGCTGAGCACACACATCTTATTTTTATGAAGGCTTTTAATCTTAGTTTGCCAGCAAACACAGGCTTTCTTACCTAACCATATAAAAATACCTTTGTTGTTAATTGTGGCTCTGATTGCTAGCCTGTTGCAAAGAGAAACTGAAATCTGACACTAACAGAGTAAAACAATCAGCAATGGTTAATGGCTAAATTGCATTAGAAATATTCATTAATTAAAATCTGTTGAATCTCTTTGCAGTCCATATTTAATTACAGGGTCATTAGCATTGCAAAAGTGTACCTCAGAAGAAAATGCAGAAAGTTTTTAACTGAACATCTTAAAATTTACCTCATCTATCAAAAAAATGTGTTTGTTTTACAGAAGGCCATATTAAGTACAAAAAAAAAAAAAAAAAAAAAAGGAACAGTGATTATGTTGTTGGGCCAGATTATATAAGACTGGTATATTATTGTAATTAGGGCAACAGTGACTTGGACTATAATAGTGGCTTTCTTGTAAAAATGGCACCGTTTCAAATTTATAGTCTCTAGTTAAATGAGTTTGTTGTAGCATTGATGAAGAAACAAATGCAAGCCAAATGCAGTCAAAATTAAACAGAACCAGAAACCTTAGCTGTTTATTTGCTGGGTTGAACCCAGAACATTATCTTTCAAAGAGCATTTACTACATAAATGCTCTTTCCTGGATTGTTACTGCTTTTTGAATGCTAAATTTTTATCTTTAAAACTTTAAGCATATTATGCATGTAAAAAATATTTATATACATGCGGTTTATAACTACAGTGTCTCTAGTGCAGTAAAATCCTACTTAAATATTGATAATCCAAAGCTCTATTCTAAAGCTTGGAGAGTTCTGTCGCATTATGGAGGCTGCCTCAGTAACAGCCATGGTGGCTGTGAGTTTCTTTTTTCTGCATTACTTTGCACCCTCAGGATTTTATTAGTTCTCCAGTAGCTTAGCTGAAATGGGTTCTGTCCCTCAGGGGAGTGGTACAGGTTACTATTTCTTCTGGACCCTCAGCATCCTGCAGTGGAACCAGAGCAGCACTGAGGAAGTGACATCCTCTGCAGCTGCAGATGGGACTAACTTTGCTCCTTTATATACTTATTATTGCCAATGTGAACATATTGATGTGGCATGTTTCACACCTGCAGAAGACTTGAGTTATAGCATAAAACAAAAAAAATGAAATTAAAGGTGATAAAATTTAAGCTATGTAAAAGCTTAACTATCTAATTTCAGTAGTGGAAGTAATTTCTTTAATTTCTGCTTCATGATTGCTTACATCTTTTATAAACAATTTTCATCAATAAGATTGTTGGGAGCAAATTAGTGAA
The DNA here is from genome assembly GCA_011075105.1 of Heteronetta atricapilla. Lineage (NCBI taxonomy): Eukaryota > Metazoa > Chordata > Aves > Anseriformes > Anatidae > Heteronetta > Heteronetta atricapilla. Next base: position 12,950,959 of record CM021741.1, read on the forward strand.
TTTCAGAGACCTTAGAACTGTCTATGATGGTTGGAAATGAAGTGCAGAGGGTGAGACACTAGCAGTATAAGAAATTGATTCTAGGATCTGGGAGAGCTCCTATTTTATTTTTCCCTTCTATTCATTAGTTTTATTAGACAAGATTATAGTCACACTTCAAGTGACCTGGAAAACAGAAAGAAGGGTGTGCTATTTTTGCATCCTTTTGTGTATACAAACAGTGGATGGCAATACTGACTGTTATGTATGTGTTTGTATGTACGGATAAATTTCAGATAAGCTTGGTGCCGCAGTAAGTGATTATATTATTTTCTATCACAAGAAAAAAGTCTTGAGAGCAGAGCATCAGGATTGGAAGCAATGCTAGACACTGATTGCCTGTTTTATTAAGGCGTATTCAACTTTAATGTCTAATGAACACTTGGGATAAAGGATGTGTTTATCAAAGAATCAGCATACCCATTTAAATTTTGAAATCTTGAAATAAATATCTCTAAAAGTCTTCAGGAATTCTCTAATGAAATAAGAAAAGAATACATGTTATATATCAAATCTTTCTAAACAAGCAATGTAATTATTTCTGAAGTCCTTTGAAATGAGAGCCAGCTAGGCAAATCAAACACAATCTCAAAGAAGTCAACAGTTTCGCTTCTTTATTTTCCTTTGTGTATAGAAAAGATCATGGAAACAAAACAGAGCAGCCACTAGATAAAAAACACTAACAAAAAAGTTCACTGTTCTGTGAATGAGCCTTATCTTATTCCAGCCTTGTCCCATTGTATGATGTTCTACATGAACATCTTCTGTCTTGGTAGGTTGCAAAACAAAAATTTCATAATAGCTGCCACTCCCACAGAAACCCTGTACATCATCTGCTGTTTCAGCTTGAATCCAGTTGAAGAAAGCACTGACTTCTACATTCGCATTCAGTATCACATATGGGATGGCATCTATTTTGTTGTTCCTTTCTTCAAGTGAGGTGTAACTTGGATTCAGCAGCACTAAGTATGAGAAGGAAGAGGAGGCTAATTTTATTGGCATATCTAGAAAGGGGAAGCATTTTGGTGGGTGCTATAATTCTTTTCCTTTTAAATATGAGAAATGTAATTCAGCCCTTAACCTCTCTCCACTCTCACCCTCTCTAGATTTTTTCTATATTGCTAGCCTAATTAATGTCATCATTACATTTTTTAAAGTCATCCAAAAAACCAAGTCTCTACAAAAAGTTTAACAGAATCTACTGAATTTCATTCATTTTTGCTAATTGCATAATGTTATGTTGCCTAAGAACAAAGAGGGCAATTTCTTTAAAGTTTTCTACCATTTTTTTTTGGACAGAGTATAGAGTTTATAACTCTGACTAGGCAATGGACCCCTCGTTGGCAGGCACTCATTTCAGAGACAATAGAAGTTGTCCTGACACTGTCACTGTGGCGACATCAAACCATTGTTATGGCTGCAAGCCAAGAGAAGAAAAAAGAATCCTTTTTGTTATTGCTTTTCCATGCAGTCACTGTAACTTGGCAAGGTTCTTTCAAATGTGATTTTGAAAATCTTAAACACAAAATTTTATATTGTATTATTAACCTTGTATTTCATAACCCTTTGATATGATTCCTTTGCAAATGCTCGAAGTCTACACAGATCTATCAGGTAGCTTTAAATGCATTCTACAAAGAAACAGTAAATGATACAGGTTCTAAAAAGGTTTTTCCTTTACCCAGAAATTCTGTCTGCTGGCACATCATGAAGGAAAATGTTTTGTTTGTGTTCCACAAATACTGTTGTAGGTTATTATTGTGTATTTTATTTGTTATTATTTTCTTTATATATTATTATACCTCACAAATTTCTTCAGAGTTTCAAGTAAATGATTTTTTGTTCCTAATTATTTTTAATAAGTTATGCAAATTCATAGGAAGAGTGTTAATGTTATATATTCTTTCTATTTAGGCACCTTTGTTACTAAAGTAACAGCTACAGATGCAGATGATCCAGTTTATGGAAATAGTGCCAAGCTGGTTTATAGCATTCTGGAAGGACAGCCTTACTTTTCTATTGAACCACATACAGGTAGGTAACTGAATATCAACCTCTGGGTTATATTTACACTGTGCCTCTTAAATGTTTCGTATAATAAACTTAAAACAGGGAATATAAGGAGGTGTCTGTCAGCATTACTGAGTTGTAACACATCTCACACGTATCCCATCAGAGTCTGAACATGTAAAAAGACAAAGAAAAATCTGTATTAAAGGTAATGCAAGTAATGGTAACACTAATATTACAGAAGTTACTGAAGCACAACTGAAGACAGTGGAAGTGTTGTGTGACTTATAACTGGTTAGGGACTGGAAGACTTAGCCTGAGGAATTTAATGAACATAATGTAATTTTCAATATGAGACTATAGTATTTCCAGTTAAAGAAAGTACAGTTTAGCTTGGGAATTTCAGTGAGTATATTGTGTGTTTTCGTTTTAAAAATGATTTATTTATTTTTCCTGACTGGATGAATCAAGGAAAGAAAGAACATGATACTGAGTTTTGGTATGAAGTTTTATTAGCGTGCATTTAGGGTGACTTTATTTCTCTGTGGTTTTAAAGAGTCATCTGAAAGAAGTGCCAATAAATCCATTTCCTCCTGTTTGCTATACATATGTCACACTTAGAGAAAATGCATTTATTTCCCTGAGAAATGTTTTTTTTTTTTTTTTTTAAAAAAAAGTGATTTAGCATTATTTCTTATGTTCTTTCACCTGTTACTTGATGTAGATTTTAATCACTGTAAGTCAAGCAGCTGTGATCTCCTAAGGAGAAGAAAACTATAACTAATTTTATAACATACAAAAAAATCACCTGAATTTATGCCACCATAAAGGAGTAAATTCCTGTACTTGTGCTGATTAACAAGATTATGAAGTAAGTGCTAGGAGAATTATTAAAAGATGTTTTTGATAGATCAAATGTGCAAAGCTTTCTGAACAACAGAAAACTGTTAGACTCTTTAAAGTCTGGAAGCTTTAAAAATTCTTTTTAGTGAGATTGCATGGCAAAAATAATTTTCTTTTCCCAGAACTGCCCTAGCTTGCAGGGACTTGACATAAATAGTGTAGATCAATAAATGGGATTCATCTATTACATTATTTTCTTCTGGTTGAAGGAAAACTGTCCTGAGTATGAAAACAATCTCTGGAATGTAATTCAGTATTTGATTTTATGGTGAATGTAGCATACAGTGCTACAAATAATAACTTTTCCAGTACAGTGAAAAAAAAACGCTTATTTCAAAAATAAGTATGCCAAGGGGGTGTCATCAGTGAAGCACCTTAGTTTATGCTGACTGATTTGTCAAAAGTCACATGGAAATAAAACTCTGAACAGATCCCTGACCATCAAGTATAAAAATACATTATTTTGTTTTCTGTTGTATTACAAATTATTTTGTGCAGGAATGATTTGTTGTAGCTGTCTCAGTTAGAGGAAGATTAGCTATAGGCTCTTTCTCTGTTTCCATAAGGGAAAGTTCATAAAGTACTGATAGTGTTCACCTGTTCCCATCAGCTGAGTTGGAGTATATTCTCCAGCTACACAGAAGATTTTCTAGTTCTTTCACATGAAATAGCCTGAAAGAAATTATTCTAGACTTAAAAAATTGTTTAATTTGACTTAGGTTTATTGTTTGTATGGCATTAAAACGTTATGCTTAATCCAATGAAATAACCATTCATCACCTAGGAAAGTGATTTCCATTATCATGAAAGCCAGAGAAAACTCCAAAGCTTTTTGGTGAACCTGAAAATCATGATTTTTCTCCTGTTTCACTTGCATTAAATTCCCCCTCCTACCTTCATTTCCAGTTATAAATATTCCTTATAGCAGTTCAGTTACCATGAAAATGACATGTTAGTTTCTAAAGGGAATTTAATCATAAAGAATTCAACTGTGGCTTTGCCACAGTCCCTGGGTAAGTGGCTTCATATTATGGAGCTGCTTCTGAATGAATAAATGGTTTCTGATTCCCTGTTTTTCTAGATCTATGTAGGACATTGATTACGTTCTTCTCTAAATCATTACAACTGAACGAGTTTATGTACTAAGGCCATCCTGTCTCTTTGCCATCTATATGTAACGATCTTCATCTGTAGTGTAATGACAGTGCTACGCCTACAGCTAGCTAAAGGATAGTTAGTTACATCTGGAGAGTGTGTGGCTGTATCTATGGTATTCAATGGGTTTATACATTTTAGTTTTAAAATGTGCAAAATTTGTGATGTCTTCGTTCACTTAGAGTAAAAGTAATCTACTAGCAATATTAAATGTCAAAATATAGAAAGCCCTCTAGCTGTCTATGTATGTTATCTAGAATATATAAGCAACAAACATACACAAAAATCTAGTCATTAAGCAAACCAGATGCAGGTATTCCTGTAGTGACTGCAGACAAATACTGTGCATGTGAAAAAGACAGCTCTCTATAAGGCAGCAGCCTTTTGTGGTTCTTCTTCTGAGAAGTATTGATTTCAGAAAAAAATAAGTACGCCGCACATTTCTTGGTAATACAAAAATTTCAGAGCAAGGGTATGATAATGTTTATTACATACCAGAGAGAATTTTATAGTTTGTTACATGCAGTCTCAAAATGACAATAGTATTATGCTAAGATAGCTACAATTTTGCAATAGCTTGTGGCACTGAATATTTCACCTTTTAGAGGTAGTGGTGCATAAAACATGCACGCTAGTTTAGTCTCTCTGTAATTTGGACAGTATTGCTGTTACCATGGGCATATAGAGTAGAAGGTGCATTTTAACAAAAAAAGAAAATTTCCAAAGCAAACAGAAAATATTTAAATGTTTGATTGTTTCTTTACATTTATTCAATGTATTTTTTTCATAGACGCTTGACCAGGAAAACCCATTACACATCTATTTGTAGTACACAGGAACCCAGTTAAAATTTCTGTGAGGTAGGATTTTTGGTACTATGGTGAAAGTGTAGAAATTGGAGCAGAAGAGTTAGATAGATTAGTATCTTGTCCAAAACAAAATGAACCTGAAGGTGACCCTCCAAGCATGTTAGCTGTTTTGTTGTTGTTGTTTTGTTTGGTTTGGTTTGGTTTGTTTGTTTTTGTTTTTGTATGCTTGTCTCTAGTTACATTTTCATTGGGCTTACTTTTTATTAGCAGCTTTGGTTAAGTGGAAAATCTTTCCAATATATTTGAAACAGAATTGATTCTGATCACAGATACTATGTCTAGAATTGTGTTTTCCCCAGAATGGAATCATTATGTTAAGAAACAGACTATGTTAACGTGATCTACTGAAGAATGTAAATATTTTCCTTCATTCAGGGGAGCGTTTCAAGCATCGAAGCATAGCTACTTAGAGCTTATCAACTATTTTTCTAGGTGACTGGCCTTTTATTAGATTTGTGTAGTAGAAATCAAGACTATATTTAGATCTTGTGAAACCACCAAATTTGCTACTAAAGCAGCCAAAGATGCTGCCTATATTTTTGTTCATTTGCTGACTCAGAGTAAAGATTGTGTTATGTCACTGCTTTTTTTTTTTTTTTTTTTTTTTTAATGGTACAGTGAGAGCTCACCATCAGGAATAATCGAATAATCCAAACCGTAGAACTCTGAGTATCATCAAAACAAGGGAACAGAGGTGTAAGATGCCTATGGTGTCCTTCATGCCTGTAGCAGAAAGAGCTGTTAAACCTGAGGCCAAATCCAAGGAAGCAGTTTCTTACTCTTCTGCTTTTTATTTCTTACTAACTTGACATTAACTAGGTGTAATCGTTTCTGGAATTACACTCTTGGTTGAAACTGACATTACTCTCGACCTTCTTATTGAAATAATTCTATAATACTGGGTGCACAGGAAAAAGTTCTGCTAAGTGACCTATAAAACAATAGTTTTCCATTACCTTAGATGAAAAATACATATACTACTGCAATTCTAGTTTGCAAATTCTTCTATATGAGTTATAGACACATGAAAGGAAGTAATTCAGAACTTATTTTTCATTCAGTCCTCTGAATACGGCTTAGGGTAAATGCTTTTTTGATGGCATGCTCTGTTCTGAATATTTTTTCCCTTTTCATAGATGAATTTTAATATGACCATAGGTTCATTGGATAGAGAGCAACATAAATAATACATTACAAAGTTAACAGAATCAGATTTTCTATGAAAGGCTAAACTTACCATGTGATGGCATCAGATTAGTAACAGAACTCACAATGTTCAGTATAGCCCATAACTCATTATATTTGAGTAACTGACGTCAGATTTGCTAAAACTGACATCATAATTTGTGTCATTTACAACATTATACAAGTTGTGTATATTCTTCCGTAATCCAAATACTGACAGTCAGACTGCTGGGGGAGGGGCTTCCTTAAGACTGCTAGAAGCAGCTAAAGTACACTTCTCACTTTTAAGCTTTTTTGAAGATATTAAATCATGACTGTCAGCTTTAAAATAAGATTATCATAATGGAATATAATATGAAGTGACATGGTGTTCTACAATATAGGAATGGCAAAGAAAATACATTTTCAGCTGCGTCTCATTTATTTACATTTCACATGAACTTACTTAAATAATGTCACTCCTACACACACCTGAAATATATGAACAAGGCGAATTATACCAAATGCCCTACTGCACTGGAAAATGCATTGCATTACTCAAGCATAAACCCTTGCAATATATGAAAAAGAACAGCTTTTAAATGCTGCCATCTTGGTTATGGTACAATGGCCAAATTTCAAGTCAGTAAAGCTGAGATGAAAACAGAAGAATTAGGAGGCCTAGAAAACTAAAGTATCTCCTAACAGCCTGTGGATATTTCTTTGGAGAGTGAATATTTGATTCATTTTCAATGCCTGCCTTTAACTTCTGGGTGAAAGTCCACATGCTGTAACCAACAGAGCTTTTAGTGATTCAGTATGTGGCACTCTCTGGAACAGTGTTGAACCTGAGACACTGAGTGGCTCTGAAATTGAGAACATGGAAGAGTAGGCCCGAGACTAGTGAGAATGGCATTCAGCTGAAGCCAGGTCTGAATCTTCTATTTTTATTTACAGTCTTTATTGCCTTCCTCCCTCTAGACCTTAAAATACAGTCCAGCAAAATAAAAATCAGTAAGATAATGAGGGTAAGTGACAGCAACTATTGAATTACAAACATTTTTGTGATGATATACACTCACTCTTCTACCAAGTTGTTGAAGTCCATTAATGTTAAAGTTATTAATAATGCCGGGCAACAATAATAGCACAAGCTGCCCCCAGAATATTGTATGTAGTACTGGTGAGACACATCGTCATAAAAAAGACCACTGAGACACTGAAGAAAGTTCAAAGCAGTGTAACTAAGGGGAGAGAGACTGAAGAATATGACTTAGAATGAAAGATTGATTGAACTTAATTTGTATAAACTGGATAAGAGGTGATTAAAGGAGGATATGAAATCACTGTACAAATATTTGAAAGGTGTTAATAAAAGAGAGGCACAGGGACTGTTTCTGTAATTACTCATGATAAAATGACAAGGTAGCATTTTCAAATGAGAGAGAGATGGGAAAACAGTTTTGATACAGGAAATAACATTCAACTGCAAGGGAAAGTAATGAGCTTCTAAGAACAGAACTAACTCATGTTCAACAGACCCTTTCTAAATAGTTCAGTTTCTGAATAGTTTAGATTTAAACCCTGGTGGGATTGGCATAGAGAAGGAACCTGTTCAACATTAGTCGCAGCCTGGATTGAACTACAGCTTTCTAACTCATTTTATTAACCAGTGCTGCTGTGATATTCCTGCCAATTACTACAGATTCAGTTACAGTTAACTTATCTTGGAAACTGAAATAATTGTAAGAGGCACGAAACAAGATGGATAGACGTTGTTCTGTTGTTCTGTCTTAGCAAATAAGGTGTATGAACTCATTTCCCAGGCAAGAAGGCAGGTGTGTGCAGTAGCAGACCAAAGATAGGTTTGTAGCCCTGATAGCAGTATTGTTCCCAGTGTAGCAGAATCAGCTCCAGCACAAACTGAATTTCTGGAGTTTGTGCTCAGTCACTAGCACTTGGTTACAGCACCTTCAGATCGGTCTGTACAGTCCCTGATATGCTTAGGTGCAATGCTGAAAATAGAGTACATTTTCAAACTAGTATGAACCTTTTTTTGCCATTGTGTACTAAGTATACTGTACAACCTTGGGTGTTGTGGTAAGGTGTTTGTACAGAGAATCATTGGTGATTCTGAGTTGTCTTGGTGACAGCCCATTAGGAGAGAGTGTTGTACTGACAAACCGCTAGTGCAGCAGACCCGAGGGTCAGTTCTTGCTTTTTGCTTAGAAGTGTAAAGTGTAGCCATTGTGGATAAGGTATGTAGGATTGGGTCCTGCAGCAGTGGCAAAAGCTGCGTTTTCTGATTAATAAAGAAAGTATAAAATCATTGTGGAGAGGTTTGAAAGCAGTTATGACAATCTGTAGTTGGTAAAGATGATTCACTTAAGATCAAGACAGACTGGCATTTAAAAAAAAAAAAAGTGATTTCTGTTTCTAGAGTTTATCTAGTAATAGTAGTCTTAACAAAAAGCTGATACCACATTTATTTCTTGCATTTCAGAGCAATACCTCCATCATTTTAGAAAGCTAGTGAGATAGAGCAACAAGTTTTCTCCTGCTGAGTAGAACTGTGGATACATATCTAAATAATGTTGTGCTTCCAGAGACTGAATTAGAAGAGAGGAATTTGAGCTACACAGCTAGATTTGGAAAATATCTGAAAAAGAGTCCAAAGCTACTTTTTTCTGAAGTGTTTGGTAGAATTATAAGTATTATAGGATCATGACAAATAAAATCATAAGGAAGCAGGTTCCTAAATGCAGTGCAAAATGTTTGTTTACTGCATTCATTCTCAGTTGGTGAGAGGGTGACCCTTTCATATTCCAGTGAAAACTTGTTCCCAGAGAAAAAGGAATGGCTGGTAAGTCTCTGGTAAAAGATGAAAGCATTTTTTTCCTTACTGTAAAAGCCAGATACAAGTTCATCTGAATTGAAATGGTAGTATTATAATAGGTGTTATCTGATCATGATATTCTTCAAGAAAAATATATCTAGTGAAGACAGGTAGTGTTCATTTATGCACAAAGGCAAGCTTGCAAGGTCTACTTCAAAATGAAAGCAAGAACTGAAAAACTATGTAAATGGAAGTAATATGGGCTGAAAAAGTAGATATAATAGATTGTAGGTTACACAAGAAACTATAGAGATTTAACAGAACAATATTTGACCTTCATCTCTTTGTTTAACAGAGAGGGAGATAGTGCTGTCTTCCCCATACAATTTTAAAAAATAAACTTGGTAATAAAATATGCACACTGTTAGCTTCTCTCTTAAAAATAAAAAATGGCATAGAATCACTCCACATGTAATTATATAACACAGCATTCATTTCCTTACCTAGAGATTATTTTTACTGTGGCTAATGGCTTTGATTTGAAATACATCTACATCTGAATGTAGTTCAGATACTCCTGTAATTGTTAATTTTTCTATAAAGTTAGCCAACTTAGATACAGACTACAGCTATTTTTCTTGTCTTGCTAGAATAAAAGTCCTAGAGGCATTAAAACTTAGTAAGGAATGGGAATAATTTTTATTAAAAAGATTATGATTTATATGAAGTGTAAATTGAATTTAAAAATAGTGGAACAGTATGCCTGTATGACATCCTCAAAGGACTAGAATTTCTTTAATTTTCAAGAAAGTTAGTAGTGATCTATTCATTTTTAAGGAATTACGGTGCGGGTTTTCCAGAGGTCTCCAAGTGAACATTTTTTATGGGCTGCTAAAACATCACTGAAGTCACTGTGCTTCATGGGAGTACAAAGAATACATCTCGCAGCTCTCTGAAGAAATTACAAGATTGATTTTGCAGTAGTTTGGGTCCTAAATGGCTGTTATATTTAATAAGAATCTCCACCAAGATTTTAGTGTGGAAGGAAGATCAAAGCAATTACTTAGCTCTTCCAAAATGAAGAAGGGAAAGTTCCAAAGCATGCTAGTTGAAATAGCAGGAAGTCTTCATCAAAACATGTGAGATGAATGAGATTCTTGAGAAAAGCTTTTCAGGTTCAGATTCCAATTTTGCATAGTGCTTGCTTGGGTTTGGTCCATGTTCTCAATTATTACAATGTGTACTGTTACAGTGCTACCATAAAGAGATCATTAAAAAAAAGGAAAGTGAAAAATGGAAAACAAATCCTTATTTTTTATTGCTTCTCTTCTTCCTCTTCATCAGCTATAGCCTTTGTAACATTGCTTCTTTTCCCCTGATCTTTTTCAGTTTGAGATTGTGTACATTCTTCCAAATAGGTTTTTGAAAGTAGTCTATGGGGGTGCATTTTAACTGATTCAAGTTGTGAGGCAGATTGTGTGAATTGCTCACTGTGTGCATTTAGGACCACTGTAAAAGTAAATCCCATTCTGCAGCTGTTTTATTTGCTATTGAGCAGTGTGACACCAATAGCTGTTTAGGAAAAGCAACTCAGCCAAAAAAGAATAAATAAATAAATGAAAAAAACTTCCTTGGGGATGTTCTCATTATTTGAAGAAATAGGTTACTTCTGATTTCTTTACCTTCCAGCCCACTTCCTTAGGTTTCCAGCTTTAGTCAAAGGATTTGTAGCTAAATGATGATGCGGGTTTCTTTCCAGTGCTTGAACTACATGTCCATCAAAAGTTTTCACAGGCCTAAGGTTTGTAAAGTATTTTAGAATACACAGAGAAGTTTTAGGCAATATGGAGAGGGATCTCAAGCAGTATGCAGTAAGCAACCCTACCTTCAAAAAGGGTGAGATCTACCCCTTCCCATTCTCAAAAGATATTTGAGTAATAGGTTCCCACAGACTTTTAGTGATGAAAATATAAATTCTAGAAGCAGCCTTCTCTAACTGTACTTACTTAACCTTCTCTGGTAGAAAGCATTCACCTAATGTTTAACTGAAATCTCTTGTGCTGCAACGTAAACCCGTTTTGTCTTTTACATTGTAGGTCCATAATTTCTTCTCTTACTCTCGTTGGGAAAGGAGATTAGCTCCCAGTATGTTTTGCATATTTGGCTGCAGACTCTTTGCTCATATTTCCCTAACCTACTCAAACCAGATTTTTTCTCAGACTTTCTGCTATTTTATTCATTGCTTTGGACATTCCTCATCAGTTTGAATACAGAAGAGGAATATCCAAAATCAAACACACTGTTCCAGCAGTGTGTGGGGACTGAAGGGATAACTCCACCATTCTTGCATACAATATACTATCTAAAATATCATCAGAAAATGCTTGAACGTTTTTAACAGCAAAATGCTGTTGACTCATATTCAACTCTTTTTGACTCCACATTTTTTTAATCTCATGAGTCACCTGCTCTATTGTAACTGTGAAGTTAACTGTTTCACCTACACAAAAATACTTTTTATTTGCTATATGTAGTTGCATCCTGCTTTTTTAGACTATCCAATCTGTCAAAATTGTTTTGCACTGTAATCCTGTTCTAGTATTTGCAATTACTCCCAACTTTGTGTCACCTGAAAGGCTTGATAAGTTTTTCCTGTCTTCCATCATTCAGAAAATACTGAATGATGCTAGAAGCAGAAAAAACCCTATGAACAACTTCATCCATCCATCCACTTTGACAGTAAGCCCTTGATAACTTTTCTGAATACAATTTTCCAACAAGCAACTACCTGCCTTACATTAGTCTTTGGTAATTCTCATCTCTTGCTTTTAAACTATACTCCTGTTTGGCGCATATCATTTTAATCCATCATAGCATGCTGAAACTGAGTTTGTTTTTATTCTTAGTTTGTTTCTGGCTTGAACTGAAGTAGAGCGGGTTGAATAGTCAATGAATTAATGTACTGTATGTATTTGGTGAATTTATTATTATTTTTTTTTTTTTTAGAATTTGGGGATCTGAAGTTTTCTAAAAATAGATTAAAAATTTCAGTATTTCTTGTAAGCACAGCTGGAGAACTGGTGAATAAAGAAATAAATAAAATAAATGGTTATCTTTCAAATCCCCTGTGCATAACTCTCTGACTTTTGTCTTGGTCACATTACTTTTTTAGGAAAGGATGGAGCCTTTTTATGTTTGTTAGTTTGCCTCATAACAGATACTGATGCTATTTTTCTTTAGCTGATTTCAGTCCTCTAGATAGTGAATGCAAAAATACAGGTGGTAATAACCTATATAATTCTGAAATATTCAATATTTAAAAACATTCAGCTCCAGTTATAGTAATTAAGAGTACATTTCTTTTTTACATTTTCATTTTGTTTGAAATTGAAACTTGAATTTATCTTTGCCTCTTAGCCTCTAGCAAATGGTTTATGATTGAGACAGTAGATAGGAATATTGAAATAACAGATTGTATTAGTGTCATCACCCAGAGATACCCCAAAATTTTATACCTTAAAGGTCAGAAACCGTAATTCTTTTGTAGACACTTATTAAGATATTTTATTTCTTCTTTTATCTTTCAAGATATAGCCAAGGGTTACAGTGTTTCATACATGAATAGACAAATTAAAATACATGCCTAGGAAAATATATCACTTTATTGAATTAGTTAACTTTTCTTAGAGTAAAATGCACATCTTTTTTCTTTTCTTTTTTTTTCTTTTTTCTTTTTTTTTTTTAACAAGTCTAGGCCTGATTTGACTATGTAAATTACTTTTAATTTTCTAATTAAAAAATAAAATAACAGTGGAAATTATTTGCCTAAAATAATAATGGAGAAAAAGTTATGGTAGGCTTAATACAAAAACTGTAGAAATAATATTTCAGTGATATCTTGATCAGGTATGAAGAGGCTGGATCTTCAGCATTCAGTTTTTATAACAATATGAACCCATATTCATAAAAATACCTGCAAAACTGAATTTGGGTCTGTATCTGACAATCTTCTCCCCCTGCCCTTATTCTAGCTATAATTAAAACAGCTCTTCCCAACATGGACAGAGAAGCCAAAGAAGAATACTTTGTTGTCATCCAAGCAAAGGACATGGGAGGACATATGGGTGGACTCTCTGGAACTACAACAGTGACAATTACACTCACTGATGTTAATGACAATCCTCCTAAGTTTGCACAGAGTAAGTGTCATTATCTGTTTGCATTCTCCTGTGTAAGAAAGTAATATACCTCTTTTTTTTTTAATCAATTTTTTTATCATCATATTGTCTGGGTTTGTAATGTAATTTAAAAATCTGTAGCTGCTACTGGAGAAAGATTAATAGTCCTCTGCCTGATTAAGAGCTTTAAGGAAGGAGGGAATTAAGCCCATAGCAGTGTACACAGACCTCTGTCTTCCTTATTATCTCTTGTACATCCACACAAAAGGGCTTGGGGATTTTTTCTTTTTTTTTTTTTTTTTGGGGGGGGGGGGGGGTTGCTTTCAGTGCAGTTGTTTCTAAGAGCTAGTTTCAGTTGCTTTTGTATGTGCTTCCATCTCTTTCAGACTAAGGACACCACCAGTAAAAGACATACGCAACTGATAAAAGAAATAAAGGCTTGACTAATTAGGTAAAAGTGAAGAAAACAAAGAAAAATAAGTTTACATCTAGATAATTCTTGATCTTTAATTCAAATCCATATTTACTACTGTAGTTCCAATGGATAGCTTGCTGGGCTAGGTTAAAATGATTTGGCATCCTGCTGAGATTGTCTACAAGCTTTGTAGTCTATTTCAAAGACGAAAACAAAAAGAAAAAAAGAAAAGGAAAGAGCAAAATGACTGGATCGATTTTGTTTGGAACAGGTGCAATCTAATACCCTATTAGAAACTTACTTTTTTATCCAGCTTGTTCTGAAAACCCTTGTTGTATGGTATTAAGAGCCTATATTGGGTTTGGAGAGAGTTCACATCTTGACTGTGTCATTTTTACTCTTTTAGTAGCATGTTTTTCTAACAAGGTACCTATGCACAGAATGTAAAATGATTTCTTTTACACATGAGCATCACTTAAGATCCACTTTTGCCCTGTTCTGAAGACACAAAGAGAGAAAGAGATGTCTTAGTACTCAGCATGTGATAAATACTTCCCCATAGTCTAGAAAAAGTACATACAAACACATTTATGTATATATATATACAAAGAATTATAAAATAAATGAGCAGAGGTAAAAGCTTACTGAGAAAAAAAAATGTATTTTATTACCTCAGCATAGTGTTTTTAACAGATAACCACTCTATGCACAATAAAAGATTTTCTTATTATAAAATATGAAATGCATTTATTTTTGATGGACAAGGATGGACAGGATGACAAGTCCCTTAATAATGTAATAATGTAAATAGCAATGGATGAGAGTCCTGGCTGAACCATATCACCAGAACACAGAGGGACATTTTTGCCTGCAGTATACAGTAGCTCTAAGTCTGTGACTATGCATCTACTTCTGCCAGCTTTCCTGGCTTTTGGTTTTGTATCAGCATTTTGTGTCATAAACTCTTTGCCAGCCAGTATGAAAAAAGCTGATCAGAAAATCAGCAACACAACTGGTACTAATTGGTACATTTGCTGGAGGTCTCAGCAGGAAGCACAGGAGTGAATGCATGTGGAGATGAAACTGTGCTTTCCCTGTGCAGCTTACTCATATCTGTTCTCTTGTAGTTTAGTTATAGTGACATGTTGACTGGGTAGGCTGAAGAAGACTGCATCATAAATCCCTGAAATATATTTTTAATGTGGAAAATGCAGATTAGTTTTCCTTCAACAACGAGTGGGTTGCTGTCTTTGAAGGTGTTACAGCTAGTGGATTCCAACACAGAATTCAAACTACCATCTAGGAATAACCACCCTGTTAGAACTCTGACAATTATGCAATTTTGTTAGGAAAAAAATGCATGTACTATAGCTTTATGTTATGTATATATTGCATTTAATGAGGATGTGCCATAGTAAATATTTAAACTGGATTCTATTACAAATTCTGCCTTTTAAAACTGAGTATTCTGAGCATGCTGCCTAACATTGCAGATTAGTCATGACTCTAACCTTATACAAGAGCTGATCAAATCTGTAGCATTTTTTACACTGTTAAAGTACAGTTGGCATTTGCCTGGAAATGAAAATAAGAAAGGATCAAACTTACAATAGAGCCTAACTGGAATGAAATAGAAATTCATAAGATGTAATACATGCTGCTTTCACAATAAATTGTAATGAACTCAGAAAGCAGTGTGTTTTATCGGTTTATTGTTTCCAGGCAGGACAGAAATATATATTTATGGTTAGATTTCAAAAAGTGTTAGCCTCCTGGGTTTTGGAAATGAAAAAGATGAACTTTCACTAATTCTGTGATCTCTTTAAAATCATTTTAGAGTCATTTTATAAGTCATTGAAGTTTTTAACCTGGCAGTTTACCATAGCTTATACTGAGAAGAACAGTGTGTTGCTGTAAAAACCAAAGGGTTTCAAAGAAGCATAATGTGGATTTTTGGTCAGTTCTGAACTATGACATCTTGACAGGACAATTCATAATACTTGAGAGCAATTTATGTAAAAGAGTCACTTGCATCATAGTAATAACATTTTTACAGTATTTTCTAAACTACATTAATAAATCTGAGAAAAAATATCAACCAGAAAATGCAATCAACTGTCTGTCACAAAGTCAAGCCACAAAGTGTGGGCAGCAGTATAAATTACAAATATGTAATTTAGTCTGTGCAGGCACTTTCTGTAGGATTGCTTTACTTGCTTACTGTTTGTGAGCTATTGGGAATATTCTTGAGGAATGTCAATGGTCTCAAATTGTCTCTAATAACTTAGCCTTGAAGATTAAAGGGAAAAAAAATAAATCATTATAGGGATTTGTGCATTCCTCTTGTTTTCCTTCATACTTTCAACTGTAGCTGTTGTAATTGGCCTACAAATAGTTTCAGAAAAAAACACCAGAATATTTTGGATTTAGAAAACTACTAGCTGCACATTACACTAAAAACTGCAAGTTGTTTTAAAAAAACTGTGAAGAAAGAAAAGAACAATCCAGCACCCTTTGTCATATAACATTTATATTGTTTTTACTAGTTTCATCTTCTAACCTTGAGTTCCTTTTTGACTGTTTTAACTACTAAGTATCATAACAGTTGGTTAGGTCACATACTAACCATAGCATCAAACAGGGTAAATTACCAAGACCTAAAAAAGATAGGTATTCCATAAAGAATTGTTGATGTAAAACATGCGTCTTCTGTTTTCAAAGTGATGCTAAGAACTGCAAGGTGTAATAATAAAATTGATATTTTGTTCTTTCTTCTAGTAAACTGCTTATCTAAAATATTAGAATTTCAAAATAGATTTTTGAAACATTTTAGGTCACATGGTTTAAAGCACGTATTACAAAAAATAGAAATACTGAGGATTTGAATAGCACTTTGTAGCAGGATTTAATCTAAACCTATAAACAAATAGGAAATACAGTAATGAATACAGTGAAAAGTTATCACTTCCTTTACAACTTAAAGTTGGTGAGTTTCCTTGAATGTTTATTAAGGAGTTTCTTATTACAAAAAGGAGGTGGAAAGGGGTTAAAAAAATAGAACCAGGTCAAATAAAAAGATAAGAAACAAAAAGTAATAAAGATCTGAAGTTATAAACGGTACCTTTTCCATACTAGGTGAGTTTTCTACTGAGCAAAAGCTAAGGTTTTGAGGTTGAATTCCATCAAAAAATAGCTACAAGTCTGTAAATAAAAAGGTAAGTTCAGCAGTATCTGCATTAGACAACATATGACATTTGCAGTGTTGAAAGTAGCTTAATATTTATGTTCAGCAACAGTGAGAATCCGTGCAAGCAGGAGGCAGGATACTACTACAATGAAAGGAACATTCATGTACAGTAAACTGAACATTAATATGTAAGGAACATGTTTTGCTGCGTTCAGTAAATAACCCATGTGAATGTGATTTGTATCAGTTGCACATCTCAAGTTTGCTTTGGGGTAGTATAAACAAATGAAGAGCACACGAGATACTGGAATCAGGTGTAATGTTTGGTCTTTTCCTCTTATTCTTAAGGTCTGTATCACTTCTCAGTAATGGAGGATGTTGCTCTTGGGGAACCTATAGGAAGAGTGAAAGCAAATGACCTGGATATTGGAGAAAATGCTAAGTCATCCTATGATATTATTGAAGGAGATGGAATGGATATTTTTGAAATCACTACTGATGCCCAAACTCAGGATGGCATTATTAGAGTGAGAAAGGTAAACTATATCTCTGAAAAAAAATGCTTATTGCACATAAAACTACCCTACCTCTGAGAGAACATGCTGGATTTTCAGGGATTCTTTTATCTGCGGATGAGGTGTTAAGCCAGTGAGTTGATAAATGTAGGGGTGTATAAGCTACGTCCCTCAGAAGCACCTTTTTAGGTGACAACTGTGGAGACTTCCATGGCAATATTTTCTGTTCTGGGTTTTCTGTTTTGTCTCTTCTTCCTGAGTCCAGCCACTGCTTCATGTGCTCAAATGATACAGATTTTGCTTCCCTGTCTCCAAAAGGGAAGAGTAGATCAGAATTTCCTTTGTTGGTGATGTAAACTTTCAAAAAATCTCATTTGAGTACTCATCAAATACTTTTCTCTATTATTTCATTTGCTGTATAGCTGGGCAAATACTGTTCAGAGAAAAAGTATCATAACTTATTATTTAAATTACCTGATGTGTAAGAGGCTAAATCTTCCAACTTTTCTCTTGTTGAACTCTCTTTGCACAATGAATAATGATTTCAGTGAACCTTATCAAGGGCATCAGTACTGTTTAACATGAGAAATGCCAAATTTGGGCTGTAGAGAAGGCTACAACTCTGTTACCTTTTCTATGCTTACACAGTCTTGATGTGTGCAAGATGAGGTTTATGTATACACAACAGAAGGAACACCCAATTATATATAGAAATGTGGAGAAAGACAACATATCTTGAACACAGTTTAGCTCTCTTCAAGTCAATGAAACAGTAATTGCAGGCTTCATTTTCATTATTTTGGGGGAAGGAAAAGAGAACAGATTCCCCTGCTGTGTTCCAAAGAAGGATATGAATATAACTCATAACACTGGCATGGAGGGTTTTCAATATGTAGCAGAGAACACTCTAAATGATTTTGTGTTTTGTTTTGTTTTGTTTTGTTTTAAAAAAGGCATGACTTCCAGTGAAAAAAAGTACCTAAGTACAGGTAATGAATATTACCTGTACCTGTAAAGATGCCAGACAGAATGATGGCTGTTGGAAGTTTTTATTTTCTGTTTCTCAGTGAGGAGGACAGCACTCTAGAAGCATGATAAAATTATGTATATTTATCTAAAATTAGATCTGTTATCCTAAAGAGAAAATTATGATATACATCCCTGATCTTCCTTATTGTTATTTATTGTATGCTGTGGCCTCCTTTGTACGCTAAGGCAATTAGCCTTTTGCCCCAGTTCCCTTGGCTTTATTTCATAACTAAGGCTCTAACATAATGTTGTTTCATATATTCATTTTGACAGCAATAATCATTTTGTTTCTACTACAGTAGATGATGTATGTAGGGTACTGTTCACCAGTAGATTTTCTCCAGCATAAATGCATGAGTTTTAGACAATACAGAGTAAATATTCAATATGAAAGTCTGATTAAGAATGACTATATGTATTGGGGTACTGTCATTTCTATAAAGCATATGGAAAGCAGTTGAAAAAAATGATACAGTAGCTATGATTAGCAAATTGTGAATATGCTGATTTATAAATCACCATTTGTAATTACAAAAGCTTGCAAATTTAAGAGCTGCTAAAGAAGCATGGCTTTCTCATGTTTACTAGAATTTGTGAGAAAGAGCAAATCCCACTAGAGCTTGATTCATACCTGAAGAAAAAATCAACAAAATTCAAAAGTATACATACTGAAGGCTTTGACAGACTTTCTGAAAGAGTTTTGTAATTCCTATTTGTGTTCTTGCTAGTATTTGCATTGCAGATTCAGACAGATTCTGTGTCCTTTGCTTTCTATCCCTGGGACATTGTAATGCAAATCTTAATATCTTTCCAGTGCTTGGCAATTTGCATCTTTGAAACTGGAATCATTGTGAGACACAAGAGAATTATATAGTGAATATACTGATGTGCTTCATGACACAAAGTTGAATCTCCTATAATGAAAAATTCTGATATTCAGAAGTGTCGCAGATTTGGTTTTTATTTGGTATTTCATTTCTTTAAATCCACTGTGTTTTCATCTTTTATGTTTTAATATGAAACTGTAAAATAGTAAAAACAATGGTAACATGGAAGGTATATTGGTAGAATAAAGTAATCGGTTTCTCTCTCTGAAAAAAATATAAGGTACAGAAATAGGAATTGCTACAATTGTCAGAAATTCCTGAGAGATGTCTACCTCATTTAGCCCTATAAACAGAAATGCAGAGTTATCTGAAGTGCAATAATATTGAAGTACTTTCTTATATGATTAGCTATAAATTTTTCCATCTAATGCCTCTTCTGTCCAACAAATAATAATTGCTAGTTCTTTGAATTTCTCACATAGTTCTAGAAATAATAAAATATTTATTCCTTGTGGAGATAATAATTTTTTATATTTTTTTTCTTATCTACAGCTAACAAAGGACTGATTAAATATATTATTATTATGCAAGTCATGTCATCACAGACAAATTTGCAGTATTTATCTGATACGTAATTGTAGTAGTATAATTAATGAGAGAGAATATTGTGGTAATTTTTTTTTCTGAAAAACAAGAAAAAAAAGAGTATTGTTTTCTCTTGGTTAATAAACAGATATCAATATATGCCTATAAAAATTTCAGGTTGAATTTTTGGGAGTGGGAAGCGGATGCATTAAAACTCACTGAATGTGATTAAATACACATGACCTTCATCCATCAGCATTATATTAATTTGCTCTTTCTCTGTGGCCATTAGTAAAAGACATTTATCTTTGTCATTCTGAACAGCCACTGGACTTTGAGACCAAAAAATCCTATACTCTGAAGGTAGAAGCAGCCAACATTCATATTGATCCTCGCTTCATCAGTGGAGGACCATTCAAGGATACAGCAACAGTAAAAATTGTAGTAGAGGATGCTGATGAGCCACCAGTCTTTTCATCACCTACTTACCTACTGGAAGTGCATGAAAACGCTGCTATTAACTCTGTGATTGGTCAGGTGACTGCCCATGACCCCGATGTGTCTTCCAGTCCTATAAGGTAGTGCTGCTCTAAAGTTCTCATAGGAAAACACTGCTGATAGTACACTAAGTATGTTTTCCCATACATTGTATGTATGACACTGTTCTCTCTCTGTTTCATTTCTATAAAATACTGGTATAGGATTCCTTTGTTTTATGAAGTGTTATACTTATCAGTTCAGATAATTTCCAAAATCACAAAAATATTCCTTGCTACATGAATAATCTTATCAAGCAGTAAGTGTGTAGTGAAAATAAGAAATAGAGGGGTATGAGGTTCAGTGGGGTTGGCTCATCAGTGCATATCTCTATATTTACTTCAAATAATCCACTGGTTTCTGCACTAACAATATACTGAAGTTGTTCCATGTAGTTGTAAGACTGTAAAACCATATTTAGTATTCCTTTGGCTAAACCTGTTCCTGGTTTAATCATAGGAGGTCAGAAATGATTATGCCCATATGACTTTTGCATCTTTAATTTGCAATATTTTCCCTTTTTGATCTAACTTGAACAAAATCTGTTATTTCAGTTTCATCAGATCAGTATATTTTCTATCTCATTTCATGAGAACACATTTTTCCCTCCCCTTTAGTTAAACAGCGATGTGATTGTTTCCAAACCAAATTTTACTATGTATAGTACTGCCTGCTAAAAACATTCTGAAATGAAACAACAAAATGTCAAATTAATAGTAAAAGTATATTTGGAGAGTTTATTTAATAGTCATCACTCGCTACTGCTGCCATAGAGAATATAAACTATGCAAGCAGTTGTCAGTGTTGTGAAGATGATGCTAATTGTAGTCATCTGTCCCTTATGTACATTTTACAATAATCATTATCTTTGTTGCAGAGACAAAGTTTAAACCTTTATTTAGGGGACCTACATGCTGTATATCATATTTAAGTATTTTCAGAATTAGACATTCAGAATATATTAGAACTTGTGCATGCAGATGGAGCATCTCGCCTGGAAGTCATCCTTTCAAACCTAGCAAAATTTAGCATCAGCTATCAAGTATTGCTACATAAAATTAAGTAATTGAATGATATACTCGCTACTGCAGCACACAGCCTAGTAACACATGCCTACTCTGTCTGCATACTAGAGAAGCTCTCAGGATGATCAAAGATGGTCATCTGGTCAGAGAAATGGAAAATTAGTAAGAGTAGTTACCCAGGGTAAAATAGTGTTGAGTAAATACAAAAAAGTATAACACAGAATGTACACAGTTTGATCTATCACCATTTAAGCAGTGGCTCCATCCCCAATTTTATTACTGCTGTCACTGACATGTGAGGAAGGGCTTGCAATGCCACTACAAAACTGGGTCTTTTGAAAGGTGTGTGAAACCAGACGTAGTAGCAGCAAGTTGGCTTTCTTCCATTTACTTCAGCTTGATACTCATCATTTTTTCAATCAAGCCTTAGTTCCTTGCCTCTTCTACATTCTGTTCTGCATTTGGCTTTGTCCTGTGCCCCTCTGCTCCTTGAACGTGTCATCTTTGTTCCTTATCTCCATCTGGCTTCAACTGGCTGTTTTGCCACTCTTGCTCTGTTTCCTTGGTCTTCTCTAATCCTGCCTCAAACTCCGAGTGGCTTAGCCCAGCTACAGGCATTTTATACCCTAAAATTGAGCACTTTCATTCTCTTCAAGACCAAAAAAATTGAGATATGTAAAATCTTTACCACATCTCCATTTTTTTCATCATTTTAAGGATCAAGGTATTTTCAGACTTTTGAAAGCAAAAATATTTCATATGTGTAAACAGAATTAGAACATTATTATTTTATCAAGTCATATAGAAACAACTGATATGCTTGAAAGAGAATGGGCCAAAATTAAATACATTTAAACAAAAATGCCTTATTAATTAGTATGATTTATATATTATTTTAAAATATATTTAGTCATTTAAAAATTTATCTTGTAATTTTTCAATGGCATTGGCATGATAGATAATTAAGGAATACACACAATTATATATGCAGCTTCCTTTTTTCTTCTTCGTTGTTCATCTGATTAATCTGGATATATTTGGGATTGCTCTGGAAAGACCAAATCATTTTTTTGCATTTTTTTGCATGAGAAATATTTCAAGGCAAAAAGAGAATTTTCAAGTTATTAATTTTACTATTACAGAAGCAAAAATATTCATCAGAGGTAAGCAGGGAGCAGAAATGTAGCTACTTTCTGATTCGGGAAAAAAAAAAAATAACAGATTATGGAAAAAAATTGAAAAAATGGAAACATTTTGTTGGATTAGAATGTTTCATTTGATTGTATGTTTCAATTGTTTATTCTATTAGTATATCAGGAATATGATGTAATTTATCTGTATCCATTTTCTATAATACACTTTCTAAAATATTAAAAACATGTTAAAATTTTTGAAAAACACAATTGAAATGTTCTAAAAACAAAGGAGTGTTTGAATACTGCCTTGCCATTTTTAATTTATTTTATTTTAAAAATAGAATTTTTGAAACCAAAAAACAATTGCATTTCAAGGAAAGTATATTTTTCAGTATGTAGCTGTTCTGTGAATATTTTGGTTGGACAGAGCTTTTGTGTACGTTTGTTATAAAAACACTAGCAACACAAATCACCTTAGAGAATCACCTTATGTGCTACCTATACTGCATCTGCTTCACATTAGTTTTATACACACAGACTCAGTAAACTCATAGTACTGAAGTATAATAAATGAAGGAAAACATGGTTGTCTCTAAATATGGAATTAGTGTGATAATTGAGTCACGGGAAAAAAACAGTAAAGGGTTTAGAAAAATTATAGGAAACAGATTGGAAAGAAACTCTTCTCCAATGTTTCTTTTTTACAAAACTGTTTAACCTCATTTCTATCCAGTACAACTGTGCTTTTTTTAATGCCTGCTTAGAAGGGATGAAACACATCCTCTGATCTCTTCCTCACTTTATCTGAAAGGCATAAAGCCTATCACAGATGAGTGAGCAGGTTTATAGGTGGGTTGCTACTCTGGTTCTCAATAAGGCCATCTTAAGGAAATACCCCAGTAGGGTTATTAAGCAACATCGTGTTGAACGAAGGGTTGTGACTCTGGTTATTGGTCTGAAATCTCCTATCAGTCAAAGATCTTTAAAATTTAGGCATTTTTAGATTGATGTGACTAAAGGATGCATATGTTGCATGGTACCTTTCATATTGTTGACGTTTAGCCATAATCGTGGAAGAGCATCTTTGAATGACTAAGTGATAATATGGTGTTCAGTTGAGTTATGATTTCATTATCCTTTTTTCCAGTGAATGTGAACCATCTTTTCATTTCAGTTCTTAGGTTAGTCCAAATATATCATGTCTTTCATAACCCTATTTGCTGCTATTTTCATAAGCAGCAATATTTCTCTTTTCTCTGTCTTTGCTATTCTGCTGTGCGTATTCCTTAATATACAAACTTTTAAACCTGATTGTGAAAAAGATTTACAGATCTGTTTAATAATTGTAGACATGGTCAGCTCACATTTTACCACATCTAGACCACATGCATCTCTCTTGGCAATGGAATTAACCAGTGGATTCAGCTGAGCTATTTGTAAAGCTTTGCTGTAGTTTAGAAAGGGTGGTTCATCCTGGTTTATTGTATAATAAGGCTTGAAAGATTATTATCTATTAGCATACAAATCTAGTGATTCCAGTAGTATTTATTTCATGTTTCTCTTGTTATTTTATAACCATGGTCTTTTTATCTGCAGTAAATTATCTTGGATAAAGCTTGATCCAAGTGCATAGCAAAAAGCATGAGTAATAATCTTTCTTCCTATACTATCTCTGCCCTCCTATAAATCATTGCCTTTCAGTGTCTTTCTCTATGGAGAGATAAGCTTCACTGTGGCAGGTTTTCCCCATTCATATTGGAAGAGATTTCATCTTTGGCATAGTGGATCATTTTCTTAATTCACAGCAGGCCTTAAAAATCTAGATACGATATTTTCTGCCTCCCTAATGGTGCAGCTGTTTATCAGTCACTAAGTAGCTTGTCCTATCTGCCTGGCATTAATAAACAATGGTGATTTACCACTGATGGGGTATCAGTCTTGTGATTCAAATCTCAGCAGGTGCAGCAAAAAAGGGTTTTAGCTCTTATTTAGATAGATTCAAATAAAGAATGGATCAAATTAAGTCATAACAGCAGCATCAGTAGCGTGGGAGAAGGACTACGAATCACTTTAAATCTTCTGTTAAACCACTACGGAATTGTTCCTGTAATTGCCATAGTAGACCTATAAACTAACCAAAACCTCCCAATAACCTGCACTGGTCTTATGGCAATTTCAACAGATATTATTTCCCAAGATATTCTTTTCTCATTGTTAGAGAAATGTACGTTTTATGTTTAGCTTATGGATCTGACAATGCATTCCCATTAAAAAGACTTATAATACCATTATCATGAAAAGGAAACTGCAAACATACTATTAGTATTCCCAGGTTTATGACTTGGCAAATTTAGTTTTTTATTTTGTAACAAATATTTATCAAATTAAAATTAGGAGAGGGTTTTACTTCTTTGTAGTCTTGTAAACCTGTGAAACTTACATTAAAAATGTTTCATTTTGAATGCTGTTTTTGTATTGTGAATAAATACTGTTGGGATGAGATTAAATGCAATATAATAAACTCACAGATATTTTAAAAAGCATTCATCCTTAAAGGAAAAAATGCCTCTTACCCCCAGTGAAGTTTAGGTCAAGCCCAGGTCAACTAAATAGCATATAAGCATTTCATATTTTATTTTCTTTGCGAACTGTCAGAATTCATAAAAGTTTGGTACCAGAGCTCTGATAGTCACTTCTGCATAAACTTTGAGAATTAAAAGATTAGTTTTAAATAATGAGATCTTAAAAAAGAGTTACTTTGATTGTTTTCTATTTTGTTTTGTTTTGTTTTTCTTGACTGAAATTTTAAACCTAAAAGTTTAAACTTAAGTCTGTAAGATATTTTTTATCAACTTCACTAGTACCAGAAATTTACTTCTGATGCTTAAATGGGAACTAGGGAGACATTGAAGTAATGTTAAGATACATTTTCAAGTATGATTGCCTAAAGTTAGGCACCTACAGCTTTATTCCTCCATATAAGTGACCTGATTTCAGAAATGCTGAGGGTAGTACAGATTGCATTAAACCATTGAGAAGTGATATGTGGAGTTCACTAGAAAATCAGTTTACTTGAATGTCCAAATATAAATGTGCATGCCTAGCTTTAGGCACTTGAATATACTTGAAACTTGATTTCATATTTTTGTATTGTACTTTTTAATTAAACTACTAATTTTTAAGTGAGTAAAACTAGTTCTTCTGAGAGTTTAAAAATAGAAAAATGTCTAGCAAATCACATTTCCTTTTTTAACAGGGGGATTCATTCATAAGTCCATTATTTGTTAAATTCCTTTCCAGTGTGACTATGCTAGTCTTGATCTTTGGTAATAAATACAGTCTTTAAACATTTGCACTAACTTTGTTGTAACTTTGAACTAATTTTTGAAAATCAATTGTGTCTTACTGAATGCATTGCACAAGCGCCCTAATTGCAACATAATCGCTTATTCTAAATATGAACTCATTATCTGACATTGAAATAAAAAGGTGAAAGCTGTAATCGTAAACTTTGACATCAGATTCTAATGCTACACATGCATTGAAAGCAAAGGTGTTTTGCTGGAATGAGTTTGAAATATTAGGAAGTTTTTATTGTGGCATATAGAGGAACTTCAAAGTCAGATTTTTTAATTATTATTATTATTTTAAATTTGCTTATGGTAAAGCATAAAAGAGTGGCATAAATGATTTTCAGATAAATGTGCCATTGACATTGTAGCAAAATATGTTCTCACTCTTTTATTGCTGAGTTTAGCGGTGTGTTTGAAAAAAGTAGAAGTGTAATGAGAAACTGGCAGTCTGAGTCACTGTTCTGGCCACTACATAATGTAATCCAGTCTGACACTGTATCCTAACTCACCCTATTATGCCTAGATATAATGCAGAACAGATGCAAAATTGTCAGTGCATGCTGTTAGGTTCTGTAATACATAGACACAAAGGCTTAAAAGGCTTTTATATAAACCCACAGTTAGGATTCACTAAAAACCCTTGAAGTCAATTTTTATTGAACTATATCAATAGTTCAGTGATAAACTCTCTCATTTTGTACCTTTTCCTATCACAAAATTGGAAAGCTTAATTTTGTGATTTAGTTTCTTTTTACAAATAATACATTAATAAAATAACTCTGAAAATGGGCAAACATAAAAGCTTTCCTGGAGATCCCGTCCTGAGCTTTAAATCATCATCCTGCTTAATGCACTGTTGGAGCAATCTATGGCAGCTCTTTCCTCTCAAGCTGGCTCTGTTTCAGCTGCATAATTTACCTGGAAATTCACATTTGCAAACTCTGACTACTTGTCAGATAGAACTTGTTTTGTTAAAAATCAGTGATGTCAGTCTATAAAACAATCGCTCCTTCAGTGTTTGAAGTGTTCTACAGGTAAACAGTGATTCACTGCCTTCTGCCCGTGGAGCTGCTTGAACCGTAACCAAATAATATGCATGGTGAATAGTCCATGCTTCATTAATCTGAAATTTGTTAGTAAAATAATATCATTTAGCCTTTTCAAAAATAACCATGAAGCCCACCGTTTTTCTGTGCTTAATACATTACTCTTGAAATTATCAGCAGTTACTGTGAAATACCATAGAAACTGTTTAATAAATGTGATGGATTGTATAATTAACTGTTGATCAGTGCCGTTTTTCAAAGATGTTGCCTAGTGAACCCGAGGGCATTTTATGACCTTCATACTGGGTATACAGCTAATTACTCCTTGGGCAATAATAATAATAATTTTTTTTAGTCTCAGTTTGTCATTTTGTCTTATATTATACAATAGAGCTTCTCAATCCATTTGACTATAACACTGCAGCTCTCAGAGGGCTCCATAAATTGTCTTGTGATTGTATGGATTATACCAACTTCATTAAGTAGATTACAGGGATGTCTATTTTGTAGGTTTTCCATTGATCGCCATACTGACCTTGAGAGACAGTTCAACATTAATGCAGAAGATGGGAAAATAACTCTGGCAACACCGCTGGACAGAGAAACAAATATGTGGCACAACATAACTATTGTAGCTACTGAAACTAGTAAGTATCTGTGACTTTATTTTCTGTTGGCTTTATAATTAATTCCATCATTGCATGCAATGGAAACTGTGTATAAGTAAAAGATAAAACACTGGATTTTTAAAGTATAAATTTTTTGAAAGAAAACTTAATTTCTGATAAAGTCCCATGTCTTTTGGTTTTCAAAAATGTACTCATTTCAGTGAATAAATAATACAGAGTTTGAAAAGATATACAAGGAACTTTATAGAGAGTGTATAGGGTAAATATAAAAAAAAAAAAAAAAAAAAAACAGACATAGTGAGTTATAATAAGGCAGAAGAAATACAATTTTGCTACAGTTGAAGTAAGTTGTAGGCTCAACACAAGTTCTTAATGATGATAAATATTTTGTTTCAGTACCATAAATGATTAAGCACATGGGTATGTTGCATTAAAGTAGCCCTATTTGATATTTGATTTTGGAAGAATACATATATATATATATTTGTGTTGGGTGTTAATATTTGGGAATATTTGGGAAGAATACTCAAAGGGTGGTGAGGTACTGGAACATGTTGCCCAGGGAAGCTGTGGATGCCCCATCCCTGGAGATGTTTAGCGCCAGGCTGGAACTGGACTTTGGACAACCTGGGCTGGTCAGAGGTGTCCCTGCCCTTGGCAGGGGGTTGGAACAAGATGGTCTTTAAGGTTCCTTCCAAACCAGAGCATTCTGTGATTCTGTGATACATGTGAATATATTTAGTCATATATAGCCATAACCAAACCCACATATTACTCTGATCTACAAAATTATCTAAGTCACTGGGAGCCAAGAGCTTCACCCTGTCTGGGAAATATGGGTTCTAGATTTTAGTCAAGAAGAGAAGAATTCTTGATTAATTTGAAATTGTGATTAAGTGCTGGTGGCAGGATACGCTAAGACATTATTTATTATTAATATTAGCACTATATTTTAGACTATAAATTTGACATAAACATGATGAAGCAAAAAAAAACAAACCAAACCAAAAAAAACCACTAAGATACAGGAAGTAGGTCAGTCACCCTTGTCTTCATAACTGACGCATAAACTCAGAAAATGTTTCTGCTAAAGTTTCTATTCTGCAATCAATATATATGCATAATTCCCATAAGTGCATGCACACTTGACACATTGTCATAAGAATGTTTGTCTTCAGAGCTTGATGAACTATGCTGCTAATTCTTGCATGTAGAAAACACAATGATGTTAATGCTTGCTTCTCCCCCAGGGTATCTTTTTTTTTAAAAAAAGTATGTAGTGTTATGATAACTTTTAGTGCTCACTTTCATAATGTTGTACCTATGAATAAATGAATGAATGGGAGAATAAAAAATGTTTACTTGAACCATTTTTGTTGTCCAAAATTTTTCTTTGGTACTTGCTTTTAAAAATGTGTTAGGAATATGAGAGGGATAACTGATGTGCATGCATAAATGACAAAGGTATGTCTGAGTAAAAATAAGCTCTCAACTTATAACTCCTGTAAACTCTATTAATACGATCTGCCTTAATAATTTGTGTATTTCATTGCCAACAGTGCAATTGTGCCAACAGTGTTGTGTTAATTGCTATTAAATCTTGTGGGCAAACAGTACTTTGATAAATTAGCAAGAATACTTTCTGCTGGCAGGAAAGCCAAGCCAACACAGTGAATCAAATTGCATAAAGAAAGAAAGCGAGCTCCAGTTTCATAGAACATTTTTTTGCCAGGTTAATATCAAGCCACTTAATAATTCTGCTGTTTTTAAAGGAGAAAGATATAAAAATCTCCATACCAGTTTTCTCAGGACATGAGAAATCTCAATTCATAAGATCTACAAATAGCATCAAAAGAATTGTTAGTTTGTGATTCAAAGCTTTTCAGACACTGGAATAAAAAGGTGTAAAGTGAAGTAATTTTACATTTTATTTCCTCCAAAAAGTCTAAAATGAAAAAAAAAAAAAAAAAGATAAAGAATATTTTTTCAAGAAACTTCTCCAATGCACTTTTTTGATGTGTATCATGTGATTGTATGTGTGTATTGGAGCAAAGTTAACAGAATTACACATTTCTAAGTCTCAACAGAATTAAGTGTGCCTCTTCCTTCATATTTCAAAATGTAATTATTACTTAAGATTTTTTTAAGTAATCACCTTGTCATAAAACCTCATGGGAGCCTCAGCACCTATCACTGTTGTAAAATTGCCTCTGTTCAGACTGTCTACAAAAATAATAATGCCAATCTTGTTCTAAGCATTTGAGTTCCTGCTGATTGGCTGGGTTGGTGGTTTTTTTTTGTTTGTTTGTTTTCACATTCCTAATAGGATTATTTGACAAGAGCTGAATTTCATAGACTACTATATCTGCTTATTTAAAGATAAATTATTTTTAAACTATGCTTTTACTGAAAGTAATATTAATATAGTGCTGGTTTATCCCATGAAAATAAGGATGTTGGCAACACTCAAACAGGAGCGTTTCCTCTTCCTAACATAGCTGCTTACCATTTCAGTTCTGGGCTCACCTCTATTTATATAGGCAATGATCAGTCCATTTCATTGCTGAAGCAGTTGCTTTCCAATCATAAGCCATGATATTTTTTTCTTCATGATTCCCAGCCTAGTGGATCTTAAATATATCCTAATTTATCAGCACTTTCATAGATAAACACCAAGTTTTTCCAAAACGTAAATCACTTTTTCAGAACTTTGTGCTGGTACATTACCTGCACTTAAATTTGTGCTTTAAGCACAAGCCAATTTTGGAAGTTTTCTGCTGTCACCATGACAAACATATTCATTTGTATCATCCCTCAGTTGTCTCAGGTAGGGAACTTCCAGGACAGGATTGGTCTGGGTGAATTGAGCATAACTTCTGTGTTTTCATCTGTCTTGAGGATGAAGTGATTTAGATTCAGACTGACTGATCTTTATGAAAGCAATCTGCTTTGGAGTGCAGGTGGATAATTTTAAACATGTTACTTATTTTTAATCTTTCTTTTAATCTTTAGTGACCTGAAATGTAATCTAACCTTTCCATGTCAAGCAAAACTAGGAGCCTTGAGCCATGGGGATTTTTTTTCTTTAAGTACTTAACAGGCAAAAGAACAGTTTGGCTTATTTTATTTTGGAGGAAGGACATTTCCTTTCCCTACTCATAGGCAAGTGTCTTTTCTAGTTCTAATTCAGAATACATTAATGCTATTGGTGCCACAATCATACTCTGAGACTTGTGCAAAGTGATACATTTTGGAGGGTGGCATTTCCCTACCTTCACTTTCCCATCACTGGCCAACTCCTTCTAATCTCTGTGAAGCAGTTTCTAGTTGTTGCTTTCATTGTATGCACCATTACATACCTGCACCCTTTCTTCTTCTGGTGTATTCATATATATATTCTTCATTATATATTTATATTAATATTTTCTTCTTTTTAGTTCAACTTTTCCCCTCTCTGCTCATGTAATGACCTCACTATATTGATGAATTCCATCACAAGGATTTGTAAGAAAAGAGAATATTATAAAGAACTTCGACGTCTTTGAAAGATTGCTTTGAAATACAGACTTAGAATTCAGGAAAAAAAAATCATGTATTAACGCTTATTGCAAGAGGCATACTGAAAATTATTAAAACTTTGAATTGATTCTTAAATTTTCTTTCTACATTGCCATGAATTCAAGTTTACTCTGCTGAATGAGTCTGGAGTCTGAACTTCTAGGTGATTACAATGTTAGAGTTTCATTGGCAAAGTGACCTTTCTCTCAGGGTGTACCTTTTGGTCTGTGGATATGAAAGGTGAACTTTGTTTTCTGTCACTCACAGGACTTTAAATACTGGATTAATGAGATTTCTCTTTTTTTGTTGTTGTTTTATGTTTAAGACTTATATGCCTGAAAGCTAAGGACCTTAAAGTTGTATGCCAAGGTTGGGAGGGCTTTTTTCAGCTAGGTGCATGAGAGAATGGGGAGTGGATATAGCCTTGCTGTGTAAGTCAGGGCTGATTATGCTGCTCATACGTTTGGACTCTCTGGAGCTAAGCCCTGAACAGGAAAGGAATCTGGGGGTATATGCAAATATTCTCTGAGAGCCTGAGTTGCAGTGCAGTAAGAATGAATGATTAACTTACAGGCATTTATTTTTACACCTTTTTTTCTTTTTTTCCCCCAGTATGTACAGAGGCTCATCACATTTTTGTTTCTTTGGTACTTTTTGAAATGGAATTTTCTGTAAAATCCAGTAAAGTCAGGATCCTTAAAGACATATGTAAACCCATTCATCTGAACACACAAATACATTTTTTAGTTTGTATAAGGTACAATTATAGCTATAACTACTGTTCACATTGACATGCTTGTGTTGCTTGCATTAACTGGTTAGCAATTTTGCTGGGCAGTGAAGCAGAGCAGAGTTCAGGCTGAGCTAACCTCCTCAGTATTCTCTCAGTTCCTTGTACAGGTTTTGTAGTACTTATCGAGTTATGTGTTGTCAATGCTATTCAGCTACTAAAAGAAAATCAAATAGCCATGATTTATTTATTAGAACATTTTTGCTACATTTTCCACATATTCTGAATAGAGTTCATTCTGATCATTCAAGCTATCAGATTTTCATACATGTGCAAGGTGTATAGTAGTTATGCTCTGTCTTTATACCTCCAGGTCCATGGATTCCCATTTCCTATTCTAATGTCTGTAAGAGCCACATTGCAGATATTTCCTCAGCATCCTTACTGTATGTCTGATTAATACTAAGGAAGTGTCCTATACTTCAGTCTTTGCATTTTAATTGATATAGCAAGAGTGGCAATAAATGGAGAACAAATGTCATTTGAAATCAAAGCAAAGACTTACCCCTGAGAAGCTAGCTTAGGCAAGAAAGAAGTGTGTTAGTAGCATAATGTAACTGCACAATATTCCTCCAATTTAAATATGAATGTCCTGATACTTTCATTCTCATACCCCATAAACCGTATCTGAGATCTGTTTGAGACACAGAATTCTAGTTCTTTAAAAAAAAAAAAAGGAAGGAAGGAAGGTAGGAAAGAAGGAAGAAAAGTATACATCTATTATTAACAATGCTTATTTGGAATTGTCTTTAAAAATTGAAGTAATCCTTTTCTCAGGATTATGTGTATTACATAGCAGAAATCCATTGAATAATACCACCTATCTCAACAAGAAAAAATAAATATATTCCAATTTGCAATTGAAATTTGTAAATGAGATGTGTGAAGAACACACCAACAAATAACAAATAACATGGCTCACAAACTTTAAAGACAAATAAATGATGATCACTTTAAAGTTCTCAGGTTCTCCTGAAATAACAGTGAGTGGGCTACTCAAGATTTGTTTTCTTCCTAGCCTTTTTATGACCATTCCATCACTGGAATTCTGCAATATCATTCAGCTCAAATCTCAGTTAAAGTTTATGAAGAACTCTGCCATAAGCATATTCAAGTATAGACAGGTTACTTTAGTATAGACTCCAGCCTTTTCAGATATAGTAGGAGACAGAGAGAGGAAGCGTGCATCCATTTGCTGTTTCATCGTGTTACTTGAAGGCTCTTCCAAAACTTCTCCTTTCTCACACTCTGCATCACACGCATAGACATGCAACAAATGAGCTCCAGAATTCCAAACCTAGTGCAGGATGGCACGGGAGAGGATGTTTGTTAGCCCAAAACAATGCTTTTAGCCAAGTTTTATATTTCTTAGTGGTTTTTTTTTTAATGGAATTTCTGTTTTCCTTATTCTCCAGGCAGTGTAGTCATGGAGCTATTATTTTGACTTTGATTGACTGCTTTTATCAAGTGACGCCTGATATTCAGCTAGCCATACAAAAAACATATCAGTGGGGTAGTTAGCCCTCACCTCCCTCCACCAAAGTGTTTGGCAAAGTACCAGAACTGCCACAATTAGTGGAAATTCTCGTGAATTATTAGTCAAAACAGAAGATGAAAAGATAGGCAAGATCTTGAAATGGAAATGGTAATTTGACCACAATAAATATTTTCCAGGCATAGAGCATAATAATCTCAAGGACAAACCTGTGGGCTCTATCTGACAAAGGTAATTACCCATACCAACTGCATTCTTTAGAAATGAAGAAGTATGAGGCAATTTTATCACCTAATGGGAAAGGGCATAAAGCCAGGAAGACTTTTTATGGTTTACCAAGAATATAAATACAATAATTGAATCATCACCCAACACATGCTTTACTAAAATTTATCTATATTGCATATTACTTTAAAAAAATACAAGAACATTAATTAAAAAGGAGAAGAGACATAATTACTCTTCAGAATAAGCCTTCAGCTACAATGTACATTTTAATGTCATGAATACCTTCACTCATGCTTTAATTTATTTAATGTTATTTAGCCTTTTATTGTAAAAATGACTATAGGCATTATTAGCAATAATTCTAACATTTTAGGGAGTTACTTGGGTGCATCATATAATTACCTGTAATTTAGGGCTGAGTAAATTTCAGTAAGTTTTAGAAGGAGAAGGAAATAAGCCTTTATGGAGGTTTAAACAGGAGCAGCTCAGAAATATTAACTTTTTTTTGCTTGACCCTTTTCTCTCTGGCTTAGTGGAACTCAAACTAGATGATCCATCATTTTTGCACTAACAGTAAGGTAGTTGTATTACATTTGCACGTACATAGAGGTCTACACAGAACTCCATAGATTCTGATGGGTCACGGAGAATTGGCCACTGGGCAGTGGAGGGCTGGCATATTGCATAACGGTGGTTTGCAGCTCTCAGCTGTTAAAGTGCATTCAGACATATCGTAATATTTCCCCTTAGTGTTTTTCTCAGCTCATGAATGGCAAGAGATATGATCCACATGGATAATAGTGTGGGAGAGGCCGTATTATGAGGGAATATGAATGGGAAAGGAGTGCACTTATGAAACAATCTTTGTATGAATTGGGCTTGCTAGTTTAGGTGCTAGAATTAAAATTCAGGTGTGGGGAACCGCATACAAGTTAGTAACCTCTGATTTCAGAGGAAAGCATGTAAGGCAGCTGTGAATAAATCATCTGAGTAATTAACTGGGAAAGAAGTCTGAGGAGGTAATAAGCATACTTACAGCAAGGAAAAGGACAGAGTTCTGTATCAATAATCTAGATTCTTTCATTTCTGGTTTCAGGGCATTATAAAGCCAGGTTAGACTTCTCAGTTCTAGATTTGCAAACATTCATTTCACAAAAACAGTGGAATTTGAGAACACTGCTCAAAACATAAAATGCAAAAGATTAGGAAACTAAATGGTGTTTTAGGTAAGACAATGTCAGTTCACCACTTAAATATATAACACCATTTTAGATAATGGTGTTTTAGGCTTTGTGAGGCACAAGACAGATAAAGATTCAAGTAAGGAGCAAAAGGGTTATTAGTGAAAATATACTTGACTAACTTATGTGAAGCATGTTTGTTAGTTACTTACAGAAACCTGGAGGAATGCTTAAAGTGACAATATACCTACAATACTAGCAAAATGTGTACATTGTTAAACTGAACAACCAACAATTGGCCATCTGCACTTTAAACAGTGATAACAAAAATTTCTGAAGTATGATTCATCGTAAAAATACTGTCTAGTATTCATCTAGTTTGATAAGAATTGATTTACTCCTCCTAAGAAGAATGCGACTCCACTTTTTTTTTTTTTTTTTTTTTTTTTTTTTTTTTCCCTGTAAGACTGAAGCATAAGAGTAGGTCAGAGTAGAGGTTTGTAACTGGATTTTATTTTTTTTGTCAATCTTCTTGCAGCACTTTTTTTTTTTTTTTCCCTAGAATAAAGACTCTAGTCAGAGTAGCATGCTTTGAGCTTCTAGTAAAGTTTCTGATTGACAAAGAATGATGGTATTTTCTGTCTGAAAAACAGAGGATCTTAAAAGGTATATACAGGTCTGCTGGGGTTATCTTTTTGCTGCTGGTGTGCAAGTAAGAATTTTTGGCTGCTAAACTTCTAGAACCTTCAAAACTTCTTCAAGCCCATCCAGCAGTATTTTATCCATGCAGGGAAACATAAGATCAATAAATTACACTTTTAAGAAAGTTAGTCCCAGGAAGGAATATGAGCTCTAAAAATGATTAAATTTAAATACTTCTATAAAAAAGTCTTGTATAATAAAAAGTTTTATTAAAGCATTTTGATGTTTTGACTAACAGTAAGGAAGAGAAAGATTTCATTTGGGCTATTAATTATTTGACTTCACTCATGAAATCATTTACAGTAAATGTAACCCCAAAATATTCCAGACATCTTATCCTCAATCAGTCTGCTTATTGTTATTATTGCTGTTATTCATTATAAAGTTTCAAAGCTAATTATAATTGACAACAAGACCTTGCATATCTGAGTCAATATTTTATAACATTTTAATATGCATGATGTATTAGCATATTAACAATGTAATTGCTCTAAAGTGTGGGCCAGATTCCTGACTCTTTCATGCTAGCACAGTTCTCTTGATTAACCTGGAATCAAGCAACACAGCAGCAAATCATGCCCCTGTACATTTGTTGTGTCTTAAACTTTTCTTCAAATACTTTTCTCCCTGCCTGCTCACTGGTTTATTTTTTTGAGGCAGATCCTATTCTGCCACTTAATGGTACCATATTATTTTCTGGACATTTTTCTCAATGTGATATTTAGAAATGAAAACCTTCCTCACAACAATTAAGGCATTACACTGCCTCCAAAAATCTGGAATCCTAATTAGGTATGTGGTGCTGTGGTCTGCAAGAAGTAACGCTCTAGTAGCATTTCAATCACACTGTTGTTATTGCTAGTCTCTATTATGGGTTCCTTCCAACTCGGGATATTCTACGTAGCTCCCAAAAGTTTTCTGTGTTTCCCTGTTTTCCTAACTCTTCTGTCTTTCTTATTGGTAGCTGCCACAAGGAAGTGAAAAAAGTTTTTCAAAAGCTTAGAGCTGCCTTTTGCTAAAATTGAGGGTCTGTACAATAGTGTTTCCTAGTTGCAGATATTTCTGGAGATTTCAGTTGTGGTTAGTTTTGCTGTTGCTCATTCTTGCAGTGATATATATTTTTTTATCATGTTAACTGATCTGGATTTTTATTTTATTTGCATTGATTTTTTTTAATTTATTTTTTAAAAAAGTAACTGTGTAACTTCAAACATTTCTAACCTGCCTTTCTTTTTGGTTTTTAAGTCCACTGTTAGTAGTTGTCAAAACTTAAAGGGTATTGTTAATTTCTGTACTCATAACAGTTCACCTCTTCCATATGTAACACAGTTAATTTACTGAAAGTGACATAACTGCAAACTACAGCCTGACTTGCATCCTCGTTAGAGAAAAATAGGGCTGAATAACACAATACTGTATCAGAAATATAGGTTGTTTTCTGCCAACATTTGTTTCAATTTGGTCTCTGGATAGATGTGTGGGTGGAAGGATGTTGGCAGCGTACAATTTTTTTCCTTGAGGATTTATTTAGGATCTGTGAATAAAACAGCATTGTTTTCATTGTCATGAACCTGACATGACTATAGCAGCTTCCACTACAACCCGCTCGAGCAGCTATACTAATAATTTATTTTGAATTATGTATTTGTTTACTCATATTGATGTGTCACATATAACTTGATTATGTGTCACTATGAATATAAAGCTCACTGTGGTCAAAATTAGATATGCGGAAGAACAGTCTCTAAGGACGGTCTGTTTGCAACCAGAGCTTCTGACAAGAGACAAGTACCCGTAATTGCTACTCAAATATTGAAAAGGTGCTACAGTTTCTGGTTAGGATGCCCCTTCTAAATCTCTTTCCAAGCCTCATCCCATCCCTTTGTTCCTCCGACTTTAATATTCATCCGTCTCTCCTTGTGCATACCCCATGCAATCTAATCACTCTCTTATGCAGTATGTAGGAACTCACGTTACGTAGTACATCTAATATCTAGTGTGTCTTGTAGCATTTTCTTTTCCAAGTTCACTTTTTGAAGTGAATTTTTCAAAACACAAATACTGTGAATTAAGGGAGACCACCATTGAAAGTGGTTTATGATAACCTGAAACTCAAGTTTCTGGGTTGTTGGGTTTGTGAGAAGGGGCACAAGGGGACGGTTGCCTAGGCTTGCCATTCCTCTCCAGCTCTAAGATTGATATGACTTAGTTTTCACTTACCATGGACCCTGTTTCTCAGTCACATTGCAGCAGCAGATATCTTTTCCTCTCTTAACTTGCATGGCAAAATTTAAACAGTATGGTATTTTTTGATTTTCTCATATAGCTAGGGTTTTAGTAGGAGACACTCTTCACATCTGTAAACTACATTTGAAGGGGTGTTTTCCTTTTCAAATCTAATTTTGCCTTTCCAAGCCCTCTTGATCTCTCTTTATGCATTCAAACAAGACAAAGTCATGCATATACACCAAGCAAAATATGATACTTCTACAAAGAATTACAAACATTTCCCAGTTTTGCAAATGGATCTTTCAATTCGCCAAGGATCAGAGGTAATTACAGAGTAACTATTTGTTAGGCTGATGAATAACTGCACAGCTTAATGGTATGAAAACTAACAAAGTGTTTGCATTTGAATGTCAAATGATAGCCTGCCCTCAGATGTGCAAAATGGGAGCAGATTCCATCAATATATATTGCCTATATGAAAAGAATATACTTGTATATATATTATTATATTGTTTTATTATCAAGTTTATATACCCATGTTGATACTTTGAAGTTAACAAAGTACCCATTTGAGGTCATGGCTCTAATTTAAATTATATTTAAATTTTAAATCTTGTATTATTTTAAATGTAGGAAATAGATCATGTAATATTAAGGACAAGGACTTGATTAAACTTTCAGAGTAAAAGAGATTTGATTAACTTCAGTAGAAGCAGAATCAGGACTTGAAGTGAAAGGGAAAAGTAAATACAAAAGCAGTTGTTTTGAATTACTTTGCTACTACAGTGGTAAGCAAAGGACTCTGTGCTGAGTTAGGTGAATGTCACTGTAAGAAAATGATGTTTGGTCTTTTTGCAGACGTTTCATTTTTCTGCAAATTTCAGGTAACTGATTCAAATTTTCTATTCATTATGAGCTGTATTAAAAATTTTTGTATGTCTTTTGTGCCCTAAAGCAAAACCAAACAAACACACAGAAAAAGAAAATGAGCATCTGAACGAGTCTCGACGAATATGACTTTATATAAGAAATGTTTTCTGTCATGGCTTGTGCATCTATCACAGAATTTTTACTCTTTCTTTTCTCTTTCTATATTAGCAACAAACTGAAAGTATAATCTGTCCTTTTATTGTAATCCATACATTTTATGTATTTATTAAAGGTAGGTAGATTTTAGTCAGTCTTTATAGGTGAAATTACCTTTTAAATACAAATTCATCTTTGAAGTCTACACTTGAAAATGTAGCCTGTCCTCAGATTCCGCCCCCCCCCCCACCACCTTGTCCTCCTTTCCACGATATGCAGTCAAAACACACCACACTCTACCTGGTTAGCCACTATGTATGGTTCTCCATGATTTTTCCATACCTGTGGAAGCATGCATTTTGCAGGACATTTTTTCATAGCAATGAGAGGTGAAAAAGTGAACAAAACTGAAGGAAGTGGAGGATTTTGAGCAAGTCCTTGGTTAAACTTGACAGTCTATTCATGAGGATATAAAAACAGACTGTAGCATAGCTTTGTTCTTGACTTGTTCCTCTTTCATCTGTAGACCATAATAAACTGAGGGATCTACTGAAAGGTGACAAAATTTTTCAGTGCCATTGTTATTTTTCTCCCATAGAATGACTTAAGAAATAAACCCAATAAATATGTTTCATATCTTTTTATTTCTCCCTCCTTCCTACGCATGTGAACGTGCAGAGGCTCACCAAAATCTGTACTCCTTATTACAGTGTGCTGAAATAAATATAAATTTTGAATATGGGCTGTTTCTTGTCTTAGCATTTTATTCGGAAGACATGTTACTGTGCATTGATATGTTTATGCTATTTTACAGATACTCTACAATTTTCAGTATTTTCTGTATTTTCTCATCCTTTAAAAATTTAAGAACAGGGATGTTGTTAAATCTTCATGGTGACCAGTCCTGTTTATTTGTTTCTTTCTGGTTTGGTTGTTTGAATTTTACCTAAACTCAGAAATAGCTTATGGTATGTTATTTTTAAAATAATTTCAGAATCTCTATCAGGCAGTCAATCTCTTTTGAATCAGATCATTACACAACACTTCAGACAAATGAACACAGTATTTATTGCTATATATGATTTCTACAGTTAAACTTCATCATAAATAAAGTTTCAGTTTCACCATAGCATCTCTATTTTACAGGATTCTTGAAACAGAGTTGTCAGTTTTATATGGCAAAAGAACTGTTAGAAGCTGCAGTGTTTTAGAGGTAAATGATTGCACAAAGAAAATGACAACATAAAGCCAAAAAGGAAAAATAAACTTGTCCTGCATGTAGATTATCTTACTAAATTCATCAGATAAAACTTTGATAAAGATGTGGGGAACAAATCTGTTAAAATACAACTTAATAAGTTTGAAGCATGAGAGATGTAAAATAAGTGCTGTTGTTTTTATTAAGTCAGTGATTCAGATTTTGTTTTGATTTCTCTGCTAGAACTAGGACTTCTAATTTAAAATATTATTAGAGTAGAAATTTCACTGAATCAGAGAAGCATGAAATAGCTATTTCCAAGCCATATGATGATGATAATAATAATAAAAGATGTGTTATTTTCAAAGGGTCTACCTTTTATTCAGGTACTTCATTTTAGTTAAAATGCAAGACAGTTTATGACTTTTTAAAGAGAATCTTGATGTGATTTGAGTGCTTTAATTAAATAAGGAAGAAGTGGATGTAACTGGATTTCTTTGTGTAAAATAAATGATTACTTCTTTTTTATCCTCTTTTTTTTTTTTTTTTTTTTTTTTTTTAACCAGCCAGTAATTCTGTCTTGTAAAGACCACTGCTTTTTAAGACCACTGATACATATATCTACCAAGGAAAGACAGTGGAGAAGTGTTTTAAGCGTGTTTATGAAGTGTTTAAGAAATGCTTATGGGAACTGAATACTGGCATTATAGTCTGCCAGCTATGGAATTAGACCCCAAATTTGATTTATAAGGCCTAACTACCTCTAGTATTACTTGCTGCATCTAGAAACAATGTTAACAATTCCTAGCTTTGCATTAGAAACTTCCAGTGATACACATACTCATCTCAGATATGTATTTTTTTTCAGGAAGGATGAAAGAAGTTGATCACAGTAAGATCTAGCATAGATCTGCAGCCTACAAAAAAATAAGTTTGGAGACACTAAATAGCTTGAACATAGGATTTTTTCATTTGATTTTCATTATCTCATCTAAATCATCCTTTTTGTATCAAACAGCAGCACTTTTTAATCCTGAGTGTTTCAATGGTATGTTACTCAAAGATGATTACCAGCAAGGTGTATAATTCAAGCATTTGAAGTTCAAATACAATTTGAGAACTAGGGAGAAAAACAGAAGAGCTTCTTAAAAGAAGAGCAGCTTTTAAACCTGTCAATATGCATTTTTAAGCTCACATGGACTTTCCATTATATTTGGAAATTTATTTATTATCAACAGTTAATTCCACTAATTTTGTCATCAAATCACCCTTTCCTTATACCTGTCTTACCTGTCTAGATTTTTTTTTGTTTTGTTTTCTGTGTGTGTGTCTCTGTGTGTGTGTGTGCATTGTGCTCATCTACAGCAGA
Organism: Heteronetta atricapilla; assembly: GCA_011075105.1. Lineage (NCBI taxonomy): Eukaryota > Metazoa > Chordata > Aves > Anseriformes > Anatidae > Heteronetta > Heteronetta atricapilla. The sequence continues at coordinate 12,992,173 of CM021741.1, forward strand.
CTGCTGGATCTTAGAACTGTGAACAGTAATTGATACTTCAGTGCAGCACATAAAAGAGTTATACTTCGAGGAAATCATCTACGCAATTTGCGTATGTGCTTCTTATAGCTACATACTGTGCTGTGGCAGTGATGTCTACAGATGACTAGTTGAATGTATTTGAAATTAAAATCTAAATCATTTTGTACAGCTTTACCCTGAAAAGGATTTTGGTAAACTAGACTAGTGGAAATTTTGCTCAGTATTGTTAAATAGAATGCCTCAATGTCTCAAATTTTCCAACTAAGACATTGCTTCTCAAGTGACAGCCCTAATGATATATTTGTATTGCAAGACTCAAGGGGAGATCCCTTTAAGCTGTGCATCATCATAAATACAGCTGATGAAGCCTTTACAAATTTAGTTAGTTTCTTAGAATGTCTCAAACTTTACACCCTTTTATGATTTTGCATAAAATATTTGATAGGAATTCAATCAACCAGTGTCACTTTTTACCTCAAAAATAAAATATTTAGTGTCCCCCAATTCTAATGACAAAAATATATATATGTATATATATGTACGTGTATGTATACACACAAAGTAATTCAAAATTCAATTTTGTCACTAGCTTAGAAAGAGCTGGCTCCATTCACAAACAAGGAAAAATTCTGACCATTGAATACGAATCAATGTGAAGGCCAGCTGTGTACGATGGCGAGGAGCTAGCCTTCTCTTTCCTCATTGACCCCTGGGGATTCGTGGGTGCATGCTTGAGAGGAAAGAACTATCTGTGGAGGTGAACAAGGAGAGCACATCTCCTAGGAAGGGGACATTGGCAGAAGTCAAGGATTAACAGGCAGTTCAGAAACTGCCAATGCTTTCAACAGCTGGTTTATGTGAATGAAACTAAAATTTCCAGGACAGCTACCCATGCAAACATAATATTTTTTGCTCTAATATATCAGAATCAACTTCAAATGTTTCATACTTTTTGTGAGGATACAAAGACAATGGGCACTGCTAACAGCAAGGGATTTAAACTTAAGAAGGTCATCCTCCGCATGCATGTTCTACCACTGAGAAGTTTGCAGACATTTAAAGTATGAAAATGGGCAGATGGAGTTGTTTTATTTTGTCAGTGTTCTCATCCTCAAGTGAAAACAGGATATACTTACTTAGAATTCATAGATTTGCTTTAATAGGTACACTTAAGGTGATTTTTACTTATGGTGATTATTTATTTTATATATTTTCACTTAGTATGAAGTGAAAATTCATTGAAAAATGTGCAATGACAAAATAATACAATGCATTCATGTGGTTGGCAGTACAAGCAGTAGATAAAATTCCCTCACCATCTCTTTCTCAGCAATAGATTTCATCATAATCACAAGAACCCTAATAGGTACAGGGTATCCCCTTGTTTGGAGATTTCCAAACAACTAGTTGGGCCTCTCTTGTGTTTAGTAGATTATTTTTTTAAATGAATTCTCATCAAGTTTCTAATTATAATATCTTTAAATTTAATGTTTGTATTTCTGATGAAAGACAAACATTTTGGGGGCAGTCACAAGGGACATGAATAATTTCTTTAGAAGCTTATCTAATTAATTACATTTCTCTGTAATGTCTTTAAAATTTGAACTGCCATCATTTCATTAATTTAGATAAAAGTAAATCTTTAGTGTTTAAATATGACACTAGTGCTGAGAATTCTGATAAGCTAGAAATTCATTGTCTGTATTTTTATCAAGTTAAGATAAAATGTGTTTTAAATGTTTGGGATTCATTATTTGCATATTAACATTTATTTGACTTCAAATACATTATTATTTCATGGCATAAGTGTTCACCTCACCTATTAATAAGTAAAATCATATGATGTGAAACTGACATAAATATTATTCTTATAATATTTTGGAGGTGGGGGAAGGTTCTTTTTCTTCTGTAACACATCTTTTTTGAAACTAAAACTTGTGACTTCTTCAAAGGGGAAGTATTTAAAGTCTGATGTCTTCTAATCTTCCATATACAATACAGGTGGAATTTCCTGCCATCCTGAAAGCGCAAAGCCTTTGTAGGTGAAGCCTCAAAAATTATGGCTATTTTTAGCATACAAGAAAAAAATATATATGCAAGAGGAAGGGTTTGATTAGGTCACAACACAACTAACTTTGAAGGAAAACACAAAAATAGACCGTATGCTGTTGTTCTTCCTGTAATCATCTTTACCACTTGTAGGACTGCTATGAGCCACATCACTGCCCTCCAGCCCACTGGCAAAGCCTAACCTACTTTAATTTTTTTAATTTACTATTACAGGTACATGGAGTACAAGTCAATAGCAACTTCTTTCCTGCTCCCAAGAATTAATTCTCTTTTCTCATAAGTCAGTTCTGTATTGTTAGAAAATGGAACCCATATAGACTATTAAATTGTCACATATGTATGTTGATACCCTTAACTCAGGAGCCTTCTCATCTGTAGTAAGAATTTAGAAGAAAACACATAGCTAAATTACAAGTCTGACCTGCAGTTTAATTCAAGTAATTTGCAATTATTCAAACTGTTAATGGTATAAGCACAATAAAATACTGTACTGGAAGCTGAATATAAATTCAGTAAAAGATGGATTTTGAAACTAGGATTAGGTTACTTGCACAGGCATGCATGTCCTCTAGAACATCTTTTAAAACTTCAAATCAGCTGGTCATCTCAGTTTAAGTAAAGTTCATATATTTGCTTTTTGGGGAAAAATCATAAAACCTAAAATATTTATTAATAGTCTCTTAAATTAACTATGCTGAATTGATGGAAAGACTAGAAACTGACTGAAATTTACTCAAAGTAGAATGCAAACTGTTGCTTTAGCTTTTCTTTACTTACAGCTTAATAAGATTATTCTACTCTACAATGATAAACTCCTTTATGCAAAATAGCTTCATATTATAAATGATGAGACATTATTTCAGTGAAGAACGATGTTCACAGTCCAAATTTTTGGTTAGCTGCACATGGATCAAAGCACTTTACTAGTCCAAAGTGCAATCTAGTTTTACCTATGTCAATCTTACAACATTCTTTTTTCACTATGTGGGTCTCCACATTAATAGTATTTATAATGAAGAAATAATAGATGTGCAGTCAGAAATACTAATAGAGTAAAATGTTCTGTGCTCTGCCAAAGATAAACAAAGAAATAAATCTATGTTGTTTACAGCCTTCCCTTTTCTATGTATAATGGACGTTATCAATAAAACAATACAAACTTCATCAAAGAAAAATCTTACCAATTTAGTGCAAGAAAGGTCTTCATTGAGCTAATCTCCAACGAACCCTGTTTACAATAGGGGTGTATTTATTCTTTTCAACCATGAAATACTGGCCATCCATCTTTATCTCATGTTCCAACTCTACGATCCATTACAGATAAAACAACACAATCAAGCATGGACAGTATGGTTTCTATTGAAGAATGTGTGTCAAACCCAGATTAAATCTGTTTACCTTTTATGCTACAATTTCTTTTCTTAGGGAACCACAGTCAAGTGTCCCGGGTGCCTGTTGCTATCAAAGTTCTTGATGTAAATGACAATGCTCCTGAGTTTGCGTCAGAACACGAGGCATTTTTATGTGAGAATGGGAAGCCTGGACAAGTAAGTGTTTCCATGGTTTTTGAAGTAATTTATTTTTGAGCTATTTTTGAGTAATTTGGTGTGAGAGAATGGGGGGCAGTTTCTTCCTGTCATTTTATCTTATCTTTATTCCCAAAATATGTGTCTATGTTCTTTAAGATATATCTGTGATCATGTTCACTGGTAGATCTTTATATATATGGACATATAAAGTTTTAAGGTAAAGGTAGTACATTGTGTCAATATCCAGAAGAAATATCGAAAGTCTTTAAGCTTCCATTGTTTCCAGTCTTTTTGATGGAGCTCATCACTTCATAAATTCATGTACTTTAATAGTTAAAAATATAATCCAGCCTGAATCTCAGTTCAGACATTAAACTATATTGCAGCTTGTCATAGGTATAATTTAGGAGAAAAACTTAAAACAATAAAGCCATTCTCCTCTGCCTATATCTCAGTTATTATCTCAATCTAATTCTTACTCAGTTTTCTATGATAATTGGAAAAACAAAAAACAAAACAAGAAAGCAAACCAGAACTTGGTGGAAAGTTGAGTAATTTGTAAACGAGTTTGAAGTATTTAAAGAGAGACAGGGTGTTGGAGAACTTGAGTTCCACGTTTTTCTTATGTCTCAGGAAAAAGAAAAAAAAAAAAGATTTTGCGCATTATTTCCTTCTTAATTTGATGAAATTAGACTGTTGACAAATAAATTTACAGAACACTACAAGGTAAAATAAATGTAGCTAGACTTCAAAAGCAAGGTTTAACATCTGTAGCCTTTTTCAAGGGAAATTTAAAAGATTTCTTAAAAAGCATCAATTTTTATGACAAATGTAAAGAATAAGTGAAGAATATTTCATGTCAAATTGCAAGGTAAAGATTGAAAAAAATTTAGACTTTCACAAAATGAGGCAGTAACTGAGATTTAACTTTTGTCCAACTTGAGAAATGCAGTATGTTATAGCACTTCACTGTTTTTAAACTTTATTTCTAGCTTGTGACATTTTATTTAAATAAACAGCAGCTGACAGCATGACACTAGACTTGTTAATCCAACTATTCCTGTGTCTCGTGGGTGTTAGGCATTGAATTCACTATTTTCCAAAGTAGGTTACCTGACAATAAAGTTATAAATTATATTATTTCAGTACTACTAAATGACAACCTATATAGTAGTATATGATGACCTACCTCTATCAAGACTGGATTGTAACTGATGATTTGACTCTCTAGCACCCCTTTTTGTTAATTAAAAAGGTGTCAAAGAGGTGTCACTTCAGAAAGAAAAATTCTGTCTGATCACTGAAAAGATTATTGAAATGTGCGCTGAAGTGCAGACATTTCTCAGCAGACAGTTATGTTACTGAAGTTTATGTACTGAAGTTTCTCTACTTCAGAGCAAATTTCTGTTCGCTCAGGGTGGATTTCAGATGCTGAGTAGTTATGTTTTGTATGATATATTGAATTGTAATGAGAACAGCTTTATCCAGGTCTCAGTAAGCTTCCCTGAAGTCAGAAAGATATGTTGCATAGTGTTTTCTGAATATATCTATCAAATTTCAGGTTTAAGAGATTTGAAAAATCTTTCCACCATTTTCACTTTGGAATAAAACAAAAGTGGAATAAATGAGATAATTGGGAGTCAGCTGCTAAAAGAGGTTTTTGTTTAAGCACTTATGGACAACTTTTGTACAACCATATGTTATTCTTCAACCTCATCACCACTTACACTCTAGATCTGATGGCAGATGTCTCTTGAGCATGAATCCTCATGTGAACTCTATAGATGGTTATTCAGTATGCTGCCAGCATGGATGAGGCGGCACTGATCCTGCAATTTATTCTGTTTTAATCAAATAACGTTAAGGGGACAGTAAGTATGCAGCAGTCCAGAATAATCAAGGTTAGGTTCTGAATTAAAGTGGTCATTTAAAATATATTTGTTCCAGTAAAGATTTTCATATCTATACTACTGGGTTATTTTTTCTTGTGCTCATTATTCTATATTCAAATTTTGGAATAAATCATATTAATCAGACAAGATGTAGAATTCCAAAAATGAAATATGTCACCACTGCAAAATAGCTAATGTGAGAAAGACCACCATTTTATGTAGTAGCAAAAGCCTAATTTGGATGTTTCTCCAAAGTTTAAACTGAAATGTTAGATACACAGAAAAGGCACAGTTGTGTTGTGGTATTTCATTGTATTTACATTTACATTTCATCTTAAATATAAGTTTAAATCAAATTTGAATCACTGTAAAGGAGACTACATCCAAACCTTCTCTGAGACATTATTTGCAGCCCCTAAATATATTGACTGAACCTTCTATTCCCGTTCAGTTTCTAAGTGTTCTATTTTGGGTTCTGATATAATTGCGAGTGGCAAGTGCAGCTGCTGGTGATGTGACAGAATGTATTAAAAACTGTTGATGTATAACGTTGCCAGATGCACTTGCTTTGTTTTAACCTACCTCTAACAGTAGTACATTTAGTAGGAGAGGAAAGGGAGGAAAAGTGGAAATGTTTGTCCATGCACATATTCATGTGCTCCTTGCACATTTTTACACACAAAGGGAAGTTGCTATAAGTGTTTCTTTGTCAGTTTCAGGAGAAAAACAGATTTGAACATACTGTTGCAGTACTTCTAATCTAACAATGAACAAGCTCATCCATTTACATAAAGCTAAAGCCAGAACATTGTTTTTCCCTACTCCTAGAAAAGAACATCTGTATTGCTGCATAAAGAAAAGTTCCTCCCACACTGTTTCCAGGTCCAGACCCAGTTTTCTCCAGCAAAGTACTGTTTGCTCAAAACAAAGCTACAGAATTTTCAAACACTTAAATAGCATAGACAATGATGTGCCAGTGCTTACCCCTGTGTGTAAACTAAAACAATATAAAACCAAATGCAATTTTCCCTGAGTCTCTCACCATTTGTTTCTATTCTATTTGGTTATCCCAATAGCACGGATTGGCTTTTTCTGATGTCAGAAATCTTCAGATAGATCTTTGTCTCCCTGAAGAGGTAAATTCATGCAAAGGGCAACATGCAGGTTCTAGCAGTAAATGGCTGGCTCTAGGTGAAAAGGCAAAGTAAAAATTGTACCATAGTGAGTCTACCGCTCATAGTGTTATGAATATACAAAGTAATTAAGAGAGAACCATGAACACCAATGTAACTACAGAAGTTTTTTCAGAGTAGGAAGAACAGTTTTGAGAGGAGTACAGAAGAGCTTAGTAATTATAAGGAACCGTTCTAATTCAGGCCAACAAGTTGCATCACAGGGAAACACTTCTACACAGTACCATATATTAAAGTCACATGTACACAATGTGTAGTCACATTGATAATAACTTTTTTTTTTTTTTTAATTTATCCTTCTACGTTATTCATTATGATTATACTGGTAATCTTTATACATATTATTTCAGGCATATGTGGCTTTGTGGAAATGTAATACAAATTTGCAGACTATAATGCTGAGTTGTCCTAGGGGATCATTTAAGTATTAATTTCAATCCAGAGTTGCTTGTTAAGCAAAATATGCTCATTTACTGTGTTCCCAGTAAGTATATGTACAGAATCAAATATATACATGAATTTTTAATACAACATCAAAGTTGAAAATTTATTTGGAATAATTTCAAAAATTTCAAGATTTAACAGCTGAAGGGATATTAACTTTCACTCTAGTGCTTACAGATAAGCAGTTCAAAAGTCAGTTTTAATTTTAGTTATTATTATTATAGACCAGTTTCATTATATGGAACACCTTTGTTCTGCATATTTTACTAGGACAATAAAAAAAGAAATTTGTAGTGATAGGGATGGCAGGACAGCCATCATAAAAGATAAATAAAGATAAATAATCTTCCATTACCCTATCACACAACACTGACCAATAAATCATGTTCCTCACTATACTAAAATGTGGTAATGAGAATTAGTGGACTTTTGTCACTCCTATAGAGTAAAAGATACAGCAGCTTTCTATCACTGTATATATGTTATGCTTTTTTTCCTTTTCTTTCTTTTCTTTTTTTTTTTTTAAGAGCTTATTTTAATGCAAACACACAAAGAAATAAGGTTGCTATGGAAACACTAACTCTTAATTCTTTGATGTGTGCATGTAACACAACAACTGTAGTATTTCACTAAGCCTGTCTTTTGCATATAATTTTATGTGCATTTTTAGAGAAAGAATGATTTGGTGAACAATTAGAGAAATGCTTGGAGAGAAATGAAATATTAGAAAGAATTCTATAGGACATTAAGAGATATCTGTTGTTTCTGAACAACAACAAAAAAAAGACCACCAAAAAATAAATTAAAAAAAAGCAAAGAATATGGCCAGTTTCTGTTTCTTGAAAATTTCTAATCTAGATTCTAATTTTATAGTTTTTAATCTGTTTACACTTTTTTCATGCTGTGTAGCTCTCTGTTATGCAGCTACATTGGCAACCTACTAAATTGGAGACCTACTTCTTTAAGAAATAGCTATGTTAGGCCTTCTTTTTGCCCCCTTTCTTCTAACACATGCATTTGAATCATTCTTTGTGTCTTTAAAAACACAGAAGAAGGAATGTGATACAGAGTGCTATTGATAAGTAATATACATATTGATAGTCCTTTCCCTTGCCATAAAACTAATATAAAATATTAGTTATTAACATTTTGTTAGCAAAATTTTAGTTCAAAAGTTCAAATCTTTTTTTTTCTATTTTTATTCTAATATTTAAAAATGAAATTTGTACTGTTGCCTAATTTTAAATTAATTTAGCCTGCCCAGTCTTGTATCCTAACTTTAGTGCCCTGGATTATTTTGTGAATCACTTTTTAATAACTATTTTTCAAAACAAACCTGTGTTCCTGATACAGGAATAACTGAGATTTTCTTAAAAGTAAGGGAAAAAAAAAACACAACTCCACATACAGAACTATATATGTATATTTAAATTAAATTAATTTTACAGATTTTCACATTTTAGGAAAAGAGAAAGGATTTAAAATATATTATACATATTGGTCCAGTAAGTAGCATTGCTATATAATGAAAGACTACTGTAAGCCTCCTGAGTGTTTCTGAATCATATTCTTCCCCTTCTTTATTGCTGAATAATAATTTATTACTTGCCTAAATTGCAACAGTTTTTACTGGCCTGTCTTATATACCCATCTTTCCTTACTCTCTGCCTCCTCTTTCTGGAAACAGTTTAGATAGGCTAGATCCATAGTCACCATTTCCCAGACTTTCAGTCTAACATCTTTAATAGCCTTGCAGCTTATAAATTTGCACTTTTAGTCTGGCACATAGAGAAGTGAGAATGAGTTCTATAGAATGGAATGTTCTTTACAATATGCATGTTTAACAAGAGCGTGAATATATCATGAGATTCTTTTCTGTTACAGGTAATTCAGATTGTCAGTGCTGTTGACAAAGATGATCCTAAAAATGGGCATTACTTCCTATATAGTCTTCTTCCTGAAATGGTCAACAATCCAAATTTCACCATCAAGAAAAATGAAGGTAAATATAAAATATATGTACTGTGTACCTGAATTAATTTGGTTGGAATTGCCTTGTTGACTTCCAGTTACTTTAACAGTTTGTCCCTTGGGCAATTAAAATATAGATAATCTGTTTTATGGTACCTTAATTAAATCTCTTAAGCTGTTGCCAGTATCTTTACAGTAGATAAGAAAGTAAAATGAATACTGGATTTAGATCCAGAAGACAGCCCACTGCCTTAAATAAAATTTGAAGGATGGATTTGCTTGCTGCACTTTATGTTGCTGTTAAGTTGAAATTCCAGTGATACACACCGTAAGATGAAAATCCAAAACTATGTTGATAAATAATGTTGTTCTTACATTGACCATAGATGGGAGCATAAAATTAAGTATCTGTTAAATCCCCCAAAGGAAACACATTTTAAGCCCATTGGTTGTCTGTATAAAGGTTCCAGAGTATTTCAGTGAAGCACTTTTACTAGAAAGAGGAATCTGCTAGGTCAGCAAAGCTCAGAAGGGCACTTTGTATCACTATACTTAACAACACTTCTGGAAGGGCATAATATCATTTTATAGTACTACAGAAGTTGAATTTCATGCATGATGGAAAAAAATGCCCATTTAATATTGTTAAGCAATAGATTTAGACTGATACTTTTTTTGGCACACATATACTTGAAGGTCATGTGAGAAAGAGCTGGGAATGATTGCAGATGGTGCTATATGTATCTGTACTTATTTGAATATTTGGCGAAGTTTTTTCATCTCGTTTTTTGTTGTTGTTGTTTTTTAAATTAAATATCACCTTGTCAAGAATTTTAGTTAAGTTCAGTCTCTTATTTCTCTTATTTGAAATGATAATGAAGGAAATCTGTATTACTAATAGGAAGATGCGTATGTGAGCAGTGTATGTGCATGAGTGTAAAAATAATCTAGGAAATGTCAAACAAAAAGAAAATGTTTTCATTTTTTATTATTTTAGCTGTTCCAACCAAGGAGAGTGATGGCACCATTTTGTTATATGATACTATAAAAGCCTAAATTCTTAAATCTGTTTAAATATATACTGTTAAATCTGTTTAAATATATACTCTTCATTAGATGTTTTCTCTTCCAGCATTTACCAAGTTTGTCTCTACTAATATTTGTACTTTCATGTACAAAATAAGTCCATCTATGTTCTCTGCACTTACTGGAGAGGATTAAAAAAAAAGCTCTTCAAAATCCATTTCATACTCATCAGTAGTGTAAATTGAATTAAGCATCCTGAATGTTAGGTGGTTTGGTCTGCACAGCATGACAAAATAAACAAAGGTCTTAGCATTTCTCTTCATGTTTAAATACTTAGCTCACATCACTAATTAGCTTTGTCCTTCCAATCTGTTACCCATATAAGACCCACTCTTACTTCTAGTCACAGTCAATGGCAAAGTGCCTCCTGACCTGAGTGGGTGTGAGGAACCTTTTCGTATAACATTTTAGTCCAATTTTATTAGAACATTGCAACATTTTATTATTTTTATTTATTAGAACATTTTATTAGAATTTAGTTTTAAGCAGGTGAATTTTTGTGCATTTTAATTGGTTAAATGTGTGTAAATCCTTTTAAAACAACCAACTGAAATCTCCTGGAAGCAAAATTACACTTGAAAAGACTTTTCTGATCTTATGTATCTTACAAATAGATTCCACTATCTCAGGAAACATAACACAGAAACCCAATTTTTTATTTGGCAGCATTAGTAGTTTTTAAAAATTACTTATATTATTTTTAATATCTTGCCTTTCTTGAAATTCTCTCAAGAGCAGAGGTAACAAAAAGCAACCCCCAAGAGATTTTCTGAATACTATCCTTTTGAATTCTTAGTTTGTTCTTTAGATAGGATTGTGGCATTTGGCAATTACTTCTGTACTTCACAAAATAATGACATTATATGATCTGCTGGCACTAGTATGCAAACAATGCAGTTTGGCATCTGCTGGTGGAAGAAGGCTGCAATGCTCTGTTACCTTCCCTCATACTAAGATGCACTTATTTTGTTATTTTATCTTGCTATATGGGACATAAGCTTAATCATTAACTCATGTACTCTGTTGCCTATGAGCTAATTCTATCATTAATACTTTCCAGATTGCCCTAAGGCAAGTTCACAAGATACTTCAGTAATTAACTGTGCTCCCCAATTATACTACAAATATTCTGATAGACTACTTTGTTATTGCCAAATCCGCTTAACAATGGTGTGTCTTCATCAGAAACCAGAAAAAAAAGGGCAAAAAAAGCTACTTCCCAAAGATTAAATTATATTTTGTAGAAATTATCCTGTGATCATAGCAAAATCTGTTCCTTTAATGGATATACCAGTATCCTTTCATTTTTTGTGCTGTTAAGCTTGCATATTTACAAGCTCTTCTTTGTAGACAGGATGTCCTAAAATAACTATATAGGCTGTAGTGTCTTTCTGATGTAAGTAATGTAAAAATATAAGTTTAACTGTCGTCATACATCTCATCAAATGTCTGCAGATCATCTCTCAGCAATCTTTATTTCTCATATCTCCTGATCTGTTCCTCCTGTTCTTTTTCCAGCTCAAATGTCTGCTACAGAGTAGTTTTTCTTAGGTTTTGTGCTTTCGCTAAATGGGCAACTACTGGTAATCTGAAGTAGAACAATCCTACTGTCTCAAATTGTTATGCAAGGAGCACATTTGGCCTACCAAACACATAAACTTTTATCCCTTCACAAGAGAAATAATTAAATTGTGGTAAAAATGTAAGTTAATGCAACAGGAGAAATCAAGTAATGTTTTCTCTGTTGATCCAGGTGACTAAACTTGTAAGTCTGTGCCATATCAAAGCCTTGACTGCACAAACTCAGACAGACTGCCTGATTGCTTACTTTTCACGTCTCTGTTCTGTGCTGGGTTTCTGGAGAGAAGCAGAAATAGGAAAAATGATAATAAATGTTTTGTGTAGTGCTCCTGACAAACTTCAAACCAGCAAGAACCTAAAACTTAAGATGAAAATATCTGATGTTTAGACAGATGTTGATACATTCTAGCAACGTGTTGTTGAATTCCTAGCTGAATGTAATTAACTTGTGCAAAAAGCTGTAGGAGCACAACAAATAACAAAACACTGACAGAAACTTAGATGACTGTTAAGTATTTTGTACTGTTGGGGCATCAGTAAATTGAAATGAGACCTCTGGAAATGGAATTAGCATTTATTGACTGTTTTTTCAGGTGAGTGGTCTTCTCAAAGCATTACCTAAAATCTAATGCCGGTACATTGATCGTCTCCTGGATGCCAAACAATGCTCTCACAGCAATACCTGTTGTCAGCATCCAATTCCTACAGTTTGTATGGTTTCCTTAGTTTATTCAAGTGAGAACAGAATTTTTTGCTAAAAGCATTTTCACAGATGTAAACATTTTGATATGCTGCCAATGCAATTTTTACTTTCAAAAACTAGCAAATACATCTTTGCCATAAAGTGACTTCAAGTTTTTCCCAAAAGATGTTTCCATTGCATTTCCATTTTTCTCATGCCAAATTCTGTTTCCTAATGGAATAAACCCTGAATAAAATGTTCTACAGTGCCTTCGATGCAACAGCTATTCTGGCAGAAGTAATGGTGCATCACTACTGTGTAAATGTGGTATTACATACCTCTAACTAGGGCTCATTCAGGAGCAGCAATCACAGGGTTGCTTGGGACATGGGCAGACCTTGTCCTTAGGGTTAAGAGAACCATCCTAATGGCACACATTTGTATTCCTGCAGACGTCCAATAGCCTTATAATCATCCTGCCCTCTCTCCAAAATATTCAGTGTCTTTCTGGAGATTTGAGCTCTGATTTTGGGCCAATATAACTATCGTGAGTGCAAAGGAAAGAGGGAAAGAGTTTTTTGTTTGTTTGTTTGTTTTCAATTGAAACTATATTTACTTCAGTGATGAACTGTTCTGTTGGTTCTCTGTACCAAACTTAATATTTATGCTTAGCCATGCATACTCTATTATACTTATGATACCTGTAACAGCTCCAAAAATATTCATGTTTAAATGCCCATTTCTTTTGTTCTTTCAGTCTAGCAAGTTTAATCTGTCACTTGATCTGTGCTGCCTTAAAAGTAGTAGGCAATGTGTCATTCACTTAAAATGAAATAGCCTGGCATTATAATCACTTCAATCACTAGCTGGCTTGCATGCCTTTGGATACTATTGCACATCTTACTCAAAATTTGCTAGTTCTCATCACTGCCTCACCATTAATAAAGATGTATTTCCAAACTATTTAGAAATCGCCAGAGAAAGTAATAAATGTAACCTCTCTTTTTGATGTTGTAGATAAGAAAATAAAAGCAACTGATCAGAACTATTTAATTTTTGAAAGTATTTCTATATCATTGTGCTTTTAATATAATAAAACCTATTTTTTTACACATCTTTTTCCTTAAAGTATTTTTAGCAGCATCTGTCAAATGCATACCTGGAGGGCGAGTCTTTTGTTCCCACAAGAGACTCATGCTAAAATGAGTTTCTTTCCCTGAATCAGTTTCCTTTTGCATTTCTTGATAAGTCTCTCTGCCATTGTCTCAGCTGCCAGCTAAAGCGCCTTCTGTGGTTTTGGTTGACTTTTCTTTCCAAATATATACCTCAGAGAGCTAAGAGGTGGCACCGCTATTTCATTGCCCTCCTTCCAAGTTGCCCAGTTTCAAAGTTAACCCACTGACCTCAAGTACAAATTGTCTTAGCAAGGACATCATTAAACCCATCATTTCTTGATGGATGTACAATGAACATCTAGAATAACAGCACCCATATGGTCCCTTGGATAGGAGCTGTAAATCCTCTTCTTTGCAGTTTAATGCAATTTTTCAAGAGCCTTGGGAAACTTTGTGGCCCAGCTGCCATCCATGCCAGAGGGTGTTTCATGATAGCAATTCTCCAGGGAAAGCACATGCTTATACATTTCTGATGTCTGTAATTATCATCACCATACTTTTATACACGATAATTGGACTTTCAAAGTACAGTTTTAATATGTCCCAAGTCACAGGGAATGCTTGCATAGCAATATTCATTCATTGTGAAAGCAGTAGAGTTAAAAATAAATTATATATATGTATTAAAAAACAACAAACACTAACTGCCCTATAAGATGGGATTTCTGTGCCAATCTGCCATCCACAGACACAGGTCATGTTTTTCCAGGAGTGCTCATAATGCAAAAGAAAAAAAAAATAAAGGAAAAGAAAAGAAGAAGAAGAAAAAGGTACTATAAATATCATGCTATCAATCTTTTTTTTGTTGTTTTTTTTTTTTTTTCTTTTTTTCTTTTTCAGTATGGCGTTAAAACTGAAGCTGTTTAAATAGCAAAATTCAACATTTATAGAAACTGAGGATAACAGAACAATATTACTATTTTAAGAACAGTATAGTTAATAATGAACTGTTTAGTCCCACAGAACATTTTAGTTCTGTTGTTTCAGAGTACTCTGTTGTGAAATTGTGTTTCAGAAAACTCCTATATTTTGGATACATAATTACCTTTCTCAGTTAAAAGTCAAAATAATCTTTATAGGCCCGAACTACTACGTTCTATGTATTATCTACAAGTTAGATTACCCTGCTGGGTCCAAGCCCAATTCTAAGAATAATGTCTCAAGCGTTTCTTGGTCTATGTGCTGGAAAGCAAGTAAGAATTACAGTCCAGCTGCGTGGTGGTAAGAGAAACACTCTGCTGCTTAGCTCCTCCACTACTGGAGCAGGCAGGCAGAAAGATCCTGGCCTGAAAAAGGGAAGGACAGATTCTAGCTTACAATCCATCAATATCCAAAAAGTGGTATTCTGCTAGTACAAATGCTTTTCCTCGGTAGTGTGTTTGCCTGAGGTGATAAATTTTGAGTCCCTGAAATATATATATTTTTTTTCTAACAGAGGAAATGCAGTTCTGTGTTTACTAAACTTAGCTTTCTTCATCCTTATTCCATAGACAATTGACCAGATTGAAAGTGCTTTGGATCAGAAATATTTTAGATCATCCTTTATAGGAAAAGTAACCAATGTTCTTATTTACATATCAGTTTACATCATTTACATATCAGACAGAATTCTGAGATGTAATGTCATCCTGTGAAGTAAGAGATGGTTTCTGAAGAATCACAAAGATGAGCCCTTTCTGCTAGTGATAAAGTGATAAGCAATGCCAGGTGGATATCAGTACTATAAATCTTTTGACTGTTCTCAAATTCTAGAAGACTGGTAGAATTTCAAGTTAATTATAATATCACCAAGGGACCCCAATACATTCCAGTAGTGCTCAGAAGTTCTGACTTGCCAGGCAATGAAATGTATTTTTTTTTCCATTGTATGATTTCACATTGCTGTTGAAGTAATATATTCAACTCTTTTCTACTATACCGTTTTGCAGCCCTAGTAAGGTTACGCTTCCCATGGTACAGTAGTGTTAGTCCCATCTAGTCTGAGAACATCACTGAAAATATTCTCAGTATATATCTTTCATACATATTAGCTTTCTGCTTCCTTTTCCCCTTCTTTCTTTACTATCATCGCTATTGACTATGTTCCGTTGTTCCCTGATGTTCTGTTTTTCCTTGATGTTGAATATCAATTGAGTGCTATTTGAAACAACTTCTCTGGCATAGAAGGATGTGATGTTGTTTTCTGAAGTGAAGATTCTATTCGTGTGGATGGGAAACCAGCATTTCTCCACTCCACTCCTTTTTGTGCCACTCTCTTCACTGACACCTGCTTCTGCTGTCTTTCCCATCTTTCTTCTTGCATGCAGATCACTGCTCTTTCTGGACTCCCTTCTAATTAGAACCATAGAACAGGTGAAGACTAAGTGCAGTTCCTCTGCAAACATACTTTTTAGTCTTATCTGGATGATTTACACCTTCTTACAATGGTTATATGCTTTTCACCACTTCGATAAGCTAAAAAACAAGATGAATTCTTCTTGGTGCCTTTAGCTGCTCTAGCTGAAAGTGAATGTCAGAAAAATAGAATCAGCTCTTCAAAGGCTAACCTCAGCTACCAAGCTCCTCCACACTTTGACCATTCTGTCTATTCTGTCCATCTGAAACCTTATTCACTCCTCTCCTGTATTCAGGATGCAGGGCTCCAGACAGACAGATTCCCTCTCTCCTCCGCCCTAAGCCAGAAGTGATCCATCAAGTCTTCATTCGACTGGACAGGCCAACCTGATGAATGAACCAGCAAGGAGGGGGCCATCTGGTAAGCCAATTGTCCAATTTTAGGCATCTCTAGGCTCTTCTTCACAGCTCTTCTGTGTTCCCCAGCACGTCTGTACTTTTACAGTTTTGCTGCTGGTAAAGTGTTTCTCTGGGAGCAATTCTGTTCCTAATGCTGTTTAACTTTTCAGTGCTGTTTTAGTTTAGCTCTGTGATGACAACTTCTTTCAAACCCTCACAAATGTAAATCTTTATACAACTACAGAAGAGATGTATATACAGAGTGGAAAATAAGAGTAATTTCCACAGCATCATACCCTTACAGAAAAAGCATTTTATATCATGTGAATCAATCACAATTACATAGATATTTCAGGACAAACATGACACAGTCCAAAACAACGCAAAATGTGAATGAGGAAAACCAGGATAATACTGTATATATACAGCATACTATTATGCATACATGACCAAAGAGACTTTTACTTCATTTATTCTTAATTTATTATTTGTGCTGCTAGCACAAATAATGTTGCCAAGGCATCAATTATGTTTCATTTTATAAATCAAACTAATTAAGAACCAGATGCAATCTGAGTGAAAAAGATCTGAGGTCAGTGTTGTGTACCATATGTATGACAGTGCTTACTCAAGATGAGGAGATGGATTGGACAGCTGTGAATCTTCCTGCTGTAGGAGTTTTATCACGCTCAGACAGTGTAACATACTTATCTTTTTCCAGTTTTTTATTTAATTTCATAATAAAAGTAAAGAAAGGTGAGCAACACTGACATTCCTTTAAAAGAGTAAGTACAGGATAAAAGGTTATGAAAACAAAAGAGAAGAGGAAAATATTTTGGTCAGCAAATTAGCATGAAAATAAAATTCTTTCAGTAATGATGATGTGGAATGTGGATGAAAGAAACAATAGAGATGAGAACAAATTGAATCCTCAGTATGAGTTAATTTCAGCAACATAGTGAAGAAAATAATAATAATTTGGTGTCTCAAAACAGCACTGCTTAGCAAAAAGAAAGGCGTGGTTCCTACTGAGTACAAAACTTCTGTGCTAGCTGTTAACAGGACAACAGCAAGATCCACAGTTACCATCCTTCTGGAATTGGTCTTGCCCGTTAAACATTGCTTAAATAGCCCTTTTCTTATCAAGGTCTCCCTAAAAACATAACTTCTTGAAACGTAACAGCAACCATGATAGTTACATTATAGGATTTCAAATGTATTTCATAGAGTAGTATTTGCCTCCTTCTTATCTGTGTCTAGTTTTAAAATCACTGATTTGTAGTCAAATATGGCAGCAAAAACACATCTGTTTTGTGAAATATTTTTGCATAGGAAAATGGAAATTCAGTTACTTTCTCTTCCCTTATGCTTCCCTATTCATTGCTTTATTACAAGTGTTATATTTATTTCTTTTTCTTAAACAAACTAAACAGAAACAAAATTTATACATATGGAAGTTGGAAAAGAAGTTCCAGACTTTTTAATGTGGTAATATTTGTTTGGACAGACTATTTCCAATGTCTTCTCCAATTCTGATCTGTAAGTTAGCATATGGACAGCAGACACATGCTCCTTACATCTCACAAGTGTTTTAAAATGCTATGATTATATATGCAGATTAGTAAGCTTAGTACTATTTAATCACATTAGAGTTCTAACATACATTTTGCTTTAATGTTAGGTGAATTAACCAAATTGTTGTCCTAGATGGGCAGATCAACTTTCATGAAAGCGTAGGTCTTTAACAAGTGGGAGTGAGAGGAGAAGTCTGCACAACGGTTCATCACTATCGTTTGTCATGTTTGCTATGCTTACTAGGTTCTCTGAATGATGTAGTATTTCTTCAGCTGACAGTTTGCATTGGGAATGTAAGGTGCTTATAAAACAGAAATATTTTTCTCACAAAAAAAGATCACAGGATCTGTTGAAGAAGATACTTAAAATCTCTGAAGTGTACTGCATCACTTAGAACTCAGACGATGCAGGAGTAATCCCCTCCGCTGCTCCACGCCATACGTTTCTTTTTATGTTTTTTGTTGGTTTGTCTGTCTGTATTTTTGTTTGTTTTATAACTAAATGCATATAGGATATTTGGAGATAAGTTTCCATGTTTTTAATTGTCTATCTTCTGAAGACATATTAAGAGATTTCTGTCAAAGTAGAGCTTCTGGTTTCTTAGCGGGTCCTCCACGTTTTCTGCATAGAACAACTCCTGAGGTGGAAGTGTTCATGGGCAATGCACTGCCTATTCTTTATTGCTTGAGAGCAGGTTTAATTCACTAAGTAGGCGGAATGATGTCCCAGAGCTGAAGTTTCTGCTGGGGCCTCTGCCCTGTCACCATCTCAATACATTACTGTATTACGTTAACAATATCACCTTATTATCTTAACAAGTTGCTTTCAGCTCACTGTTTTATTTTATTTTGAATATATGCATTTTCTCTCTAAGTAGCTAATTGGTAATTATGGCACAAAGCCATATTCTTTCTTGTTTTGTGCCTTGTAAATTTATTGGTTGCTCTTGTTATGAATGCTTTGCTTTATCATGCTCTAATACATGCTGTTGAGGGGAAATTACAATTTATTTATTATTGGTTCTAGTTGTACTTTTCTTTTGTCATTTAATGAGGAACTACCTAGTAGTCCCATTTTAAAGTTTTACAGTTGCAGGACACCCACTCTTCCACTAGAGTGAGAATCTAAATAGGCTAAAAATGGAAAAAGAAAGAAAAAGAAAGAGAAAGAAAGAAAAAAGGGCAGAAATCATCACATATTAGTTGTTAAAATTTTCTTCTAATTAGTAAAATTGTCATTTTATTAATCTGGGTTATAATAAATCCACCACACAGCAATTATAAAGTATACAGACTATTTGGACATGGTTCCTCCATTAAGATGGAAGGTACTCATTTTTTACACTTAGCCAAAAAGCTTGTATAAACAGACTACTGAAAAGCATTATAATGTGAATGAAAAGGACAAGGACCATGTTCCAGTTTGCATCCTGTTTTGAATCAATTACACAGGAAGAAAGTAATTATTATTGGAATCAGTCATTCTTCATAGGAGGAGACCATTACATTGCTTATTACATGGACTGTATGTCTACACATTCCCCTGAAGCTGTCTGATGTGATCACATTTATTCCATACTCCTTTGTTTTCTCCTCACTCCTTCCAGGAAAGGGCTGTATTTCTTTGACAAGAGCAAGTATAGTAGTGACATAGCCATTTTTTAATAATTTTGACCAGTGCTTCATGTACCAAGCTTTAATGAATAAGGGAGACAAAAACCCTTTATTCTAGTGTGTTTTGTGTGTGTGTGTTTTCTCTTTTGATACCACTTATGATATTTTCCCATCAACTTGTGATTTTGTAATTTGCATGGGTGGCCTTGTTGTAAAATGAGTCACATTGTTGGTCTTCATTTAATTCTGTCTAATTAGGATGTATTCTATTTGGCAAGCATCCAGTAATTAGTCACATATTTATGTAATTATTAGTATTTAATGTTTATATAATAAATATGCCTAGAAGGCAATCCATTTAGGGGCTAGAAAAGAGGTAAAGTACGTGATATTCCTGAATGCAGAGATCTTACATTCTGAGCCAAATACAGAACATAAATGAAACAAGAAGTTGACCCCTCTGGTTTAGGTAGCTAAAATGACAGGATATGCATACTTGGTAATCAGTGCTGATTATAGAAGGAGTGAAGATGGGCCCCTGTTTGAAGTGAAATAAGGCAGCTTATTAGGGAGAGATAAATAGAAGAACTTCAAGAAAAGGACCAGATGTCTGCTTGATGGTGCTGGAGAGGAAGAGCTAGTGGGGTCCTGGGAAAGTAACATGGCTGGGTGTGTAGTCTACTGTGAAGCAGCTGAGCAGTGATAGCTGCCTGCCCATATTAAGATAGCAAAGTCAGGTCACTTCAGATTGACCTAAACTCTAATTGGGGGCTCAAGTAAGTAAACTTAACTTCTGCTAGACTAATGGCTATGTGCATTCCAGGGGAGTAATTGTTACAATAGAGTATTATTTCTTACATCTGATTCTATAGAAAGAGATAAGTCAAAACGTAAGTATTATGTGTGGAATTTTGCATAGAGTTAGGTATTGTGATCATAAACCTTAAAAGTAGGATTGGTAATAATCACTGAATGTTGGTAACAGTACTCTGCTTGTATTCTGTACACTGTGGGCCTGTCTTGAATCTGAACAGTATTTTTTTTCTTTTTCTTTTTTTTTTTTAATGTAATAAATGACCATTTTCATCTTGCTTTCATAAAAAAAAAAAACACACAGAACTCTGATTTTGTTTGTATTGTACAGAAACTTTCATTCAGTCTAATCTAAATAAAAGCTAAAATCTAGGTTATAGAAATTTTAAAAATATTTTGTGTAGCCTTTTTGAGCTTGTCACTCCCTAACCTTGCTGAACTCTGCCATGTCACCTTCTATAGCACTTTAATCCATTATATATGACCGTTCTATAAATTATATAGTGTTCACCCAATACAGATTAAGCCCCTTTGATCTAAGAGCAATCTTCAGGAGTGATGTTTTTTGGTTAAGAAATTGTTCTGGAGTTCAGAATAGTTTTGTATAGCTTGGTTACAGGTTTCCTGTATGATTTTGGACAAGTCTTTTGATCACTATATCTGTCATTTATGCCATGCATTCATTGCAGGCTTCTTTTAAAACGTTCATCTGATACTAACATATGACATTAATGGTACCTGTTAGCAGCTCCCTGCAGATCAGTAAGGAATAAGATTTTCAAAAGTGCATTACACTGTCTCTTTTGATTTTTCTGAAACTCCCAGTTGCAAAACATGTAGAAGTGGTTCTATAGCTCAAGAAATGAAGCGGAGACCTGCCTAAGGACCTGGAATACTAAATACAGAGTTGATTCTATCTTTCTATGCCATCTTTATCTATCCCACAACTTCTGTCTCTGTGCCATTTGCTATTTTTGAATGAGAAAAATAATATCCTATAACATATTTCTCTTGTTTTGTCCTTGTCTTCTGCTAACACACAGGACCATGGATGTATTTGCTAAAAACTTTGTGGTGTTCTAGAGCAGTCTGTCTAGCAGATCCACTTATGTCAAAGCTTTGTATAAAGATCCTAGCTTCTTCTATACTAAATTTATTTTTGCTTGATTTTTTTCCTTTTCAAACATGTATCTTTGGTTCTGTTTTTCAAAGTATCTGTTTTTTCTTTTTTTTTCTGCTCTTCTTTTGCACTAAGTTTTCCTTCAAGCTCATAGGTTTGTGGTTGTTTGTTTGTGTATATTAAGATGTATTCTCCCTTCCCAGTAGCATTGCCTAGTTTCTAGTAATGCTCTTACTTGACACTGCTTCATATTTTTTTATTGCGGCTCTTGCCTACACACTTCATTTGTATTTTGACAAGACTCTTATCATGAATTAGAAGACAACAGGAAACAATTTCACTGTGATATGCAAGTTTTTCTCTTTGCATAGAGGTTCATTACCTATTTGTTCCTTATAATTCCTTAGCATCATGTGAAGAGAACTAGTGAATAAGATGTTTTCTGTTTCGTTGCTCACAGATTTGAATTGTGACTGACAAATGCTTTACTATGTGCAGAATCTCCATCCTTGGATATATTCAAAAGCTGTCTGGATGTGGTCTAGGTGGCCTTGCTTGAATATTCTGTGGTTCTGTGAAAATTCTGGAACATCTTACGAACTGATGCTATAAATCATATTAATAAACAGCATAGATTTACAAGCTAAGCTTGACTTTGCAGTAATTCTACAGCTGTGAGACAGAACTCAAATGGTGACATGTTTTAATGCCTCCTTCTTCTCTCCTAGTTATGCTTTGTGTCATGATGTGTAGAGCATGTATGCAAAGTGAGGGGCTCGCAGTATGCACAGGTCTTGAATTTAAAGGCATATGCATATATGTTCCTGTAGACATCAATAATCTGATTGTACATGCTAGCTTGGAGTTTCTGGCTATGTCAAATTTCCTATACATAGTGTGTACAGTGTGCAGAAGGTTTAGGGTTTGCAGAAATGTACCCAAGAGTATTAGGAATGTTTTGTTTGAAACTTTTATATTGCACTCTACAAACAGGAAAATCTTTTTTTTTTTTTTTTTCACTTACTGAAATTCCTTCTCTAGACATATTTTGCTGTGTCCAGCATTTCAACTGACCATTAGTCTTCACCATAGGAGACATCTTCATTGAGAGGTGTGCACATAATAAGACACTGTGTATATTTTGGATGTAAGACAGGGGTATAAATTACTGCCATTAATGTTCTGACGATAACAAGTTGTTATATGTAATCTGCATATGAGAACATCTTCAAAAAGTCATTATCAGACTGCCTGTGTGCCCAGGGGCAATCTTCTACCATAGCATTTCAGTCTTTCAAATTACAAAAAGCTAATATAACTCTTGATGACATTTACAAAAATGTATTATAGCACTTCTTTCAGTCCTCTCACATAAATTTTTCTCAGTGGAGTTAAAGGGAGTTCTGTATATGTAGGAGCTACAGGGGCTGGCACTTTTAAAAATCAAAGCCACTTTTTTGTTGTTGGTAAGTCACACCATTTCAAGAAAATGTTAAGTAATTTTTTGTAAATTTATTTTCTGACTTAAAAGTGCCTAGCCAATGTAGGTTGTATTTAACTTTCAGTGCTCTTTGGCAGAGATTACACATTCTAAATTTTCATAGCAAGTTGTTATGTCAGACTTATAAACCCCTGAAAGTTGGCATTTTGTAATGGAGGTGCTGACAAGACCTTTATTACACCAGCACAAATAGGCAGCATTTCAATAAATGCTGGTTGTTTTTGTGTGTGTGATTTTTTTTTTTTTTCCTTTTAATAGTCTGGTTGTTGCTTTCTGTCACTGTATTTTAAAGTGAACATTATTAAAAAAAATAAAAAGAAAGTAGTAATATTTTTTTTGGAAAAAAAAAAAAAAAAAGCATAATGGAAATACACTGGTATGCCCTGAATTTAGCTCACTAACTGTTGTAGCAAAGCTTTAGGTTGATAGATCTGATTCCATATTCAGATTTAAAGGACTGTTATATTATCTACCAGTGAATTAGTCTAAAATCTTGTGGTGTGCATGTGCATGTTCCATAGCATCTGGACAGCAAAGATAATCATTTTGGCATGGGGAAGTGGATGTTAATTTGCTTAGTGTGAAACTCGCTTAAATGCCAAAAACACATCACATTTTAAAACCAGAGATGTTCCTACTGAAGTTTTATATTTTGCACTATTGTTTTCATAGTTTAAATTATAGAAAATAAGTTTTGATTCAAACATCTATGATTGCCTTAATTTTCATGAAGATCCTGAACTTTTCCAAATCCAGGAAGTAAGTAACTGAAGTGAGAATTGAAGGACATGTAAGGAAGGTAAAGAAAATAGGATGGAATTCTTGGAACTCTTCCATCAGCTAACAGAAGTGGTATAAATTTCATTGAATCTGCTTGAGATTTAGCTTTACACATAATAGATTTCAGAAACAATGTAATGTGTAAAACTATAAATCTCTGTGGCCAAAGGGGCTTACATACCTGTCTTTCCTGTTGACTGCACTTGTAAGTATGCAGTCATGGAAAGAATAAGAATTCATAAAGAGAAATACAGATGGCAAATTCTAGTTATACTTTGGCTTTCTTATTTATCTTCAAAGTATCTTGCTGGAATCCAGTAAAACAATAATGGAAAGTTCTTGGTTTAAATGCAAAATATTGCCTTTATTCTATCAAAGCATTACAATACACAGTATTACGTTCTGAAACTTTTTGGTTAAAATAACAAGATAATAGAATTAACTAGAATATGTAGATTTCAAAAATGATCCATCAGTCTATGCAAATTGCTGTGTTAATAATGTATTTTTAATGCTAAGCACATTTGACAGGCATTTCATCTCTCTTTCTAAACTAGAGCTTGGCAACCTGCATTAATTCTTATACTTTACAGATGTAACATTCAATGCACATGCCATGTAGTGATGTGATCCGAATAAAGTAAAGCATGTCAAAGCAATGTGATTATTAGTAAACAAGTTTGTGGCTGGCTTGTTGAATACAGACGAGAAAAATGAGAGGCAAAAGCCAGTGCTGTTTAGCATCTCTTGTATCTTCAGTGGTCTGAATTTGCTTCGGATTATGGAAGTGTCAATCACAGCTGGCATCAGGGAACTTGGAGGAGATACATGGGCAAAAAAATCAGAGTGGGTGAGATTAAAATCATGGAAGTTGGGTACCATTCACTGAGAACAGTGGTGACTGTATAACTTAAATGGACCCAGAGCCCAAAGTTTCCTTTTTTGGCTTGCTATTAGTAAATTGCCTTGTATATTAACAAGACAGAGAAGTATTATTTTTCTGTCCTGTTAATAGTAAAATTAGTATTATTTCAGACAATACATGCTTCAACATAATTATGTCATTAGCAGGGATTTGTTATCCTTCCTTCAGTGGGTTAAAAAAAACAAAGTACAATATACAATGGTTGCTGTTAGACTGCAAGTGACCATATAGCTTGGTATGATTATAGCTCTGCTGGACTAAAGGTCAAAGGAAAGTTTTAGAATACTTAAGAGACAATTATCTAAAGTTCAGACTTTTCCAAAGGAATAGAACTAAAAATTATACAGACTATTATCTAAAGTTCATGTTTTTCAAAGGAAAAAGGTAGGAGGAAATGCCGATTCCATCACTTTGCTCTTATTTGCCTGGGTTTTGGTGGTTTGTTTTATTATTATTAATAATTATATCAAGAATTTATTTACTGCAAGTTCTGCATCAAGGTAATTTGATTATTCCCCCTTGAAGAAATTTCAACATGAGTGAGGTATTCTACAAGATGAAATATTTTGTTCATAATTCAAAATTCTCAGCAGCACTTTTTATATCAGCAGAGGAATACATGCCCTGGAAATGTGCTTAGTTACTTTATTCACTGGTAGATTCAGCAGTTCCATTCTGGCTGAATAAGCTATTATTATTTAGGCCAATTGGTAAAGGACAAAAATAAAAATACTATACAATATAGTATATACTACATTTTCCAATTCTTCACCTCCTTAATATATTTTCTCTCATGAAATACTTTTTTTTTTTTTTTTTTTTTCTTGTGTTCTTCTTGGTGTTTTAAATGATTCCAGAAACTAGATTTCTAGAAACACAAAAATTCATTAAGATGTTTGATAGTGTGTCATAGGCATGTTTTGTAAATTGCCATTATATGTCAGTATGGTGCAGCAGAGACACTTTGATCAGTCAGCTGAAATTTTATAGCATAAAAACTTTTTTCTTTTGAACCTGATGTCTGCTATCAAATGTGATAGCAGTCATCAATCTACTTTTTTGAAGACATTACAGATTTTTGACATTCATGAAAAGCAAGTCAGTTTGAAATATCTGTGAATGTTTCAGTGTCCGTATGATTTGGTTAATATAAGAATATATTTTAAAAATAGCTAGCATCATTTTATTTTCAGCTTATTTTATAAGCCTTCTACTTGAACAAAACACTTATGAATTCACTATAAAAATTAGGCAAAGGGTCATCTTCTTTGTACACTGCTGTTCAATGGGATTTTTTTTTTTTTAATTTTGAGATACTCTCTCCATAAGGAAGATACTCATGTACATGTGTAAAATGACACATGAAATGGATATACATATGTATGTATGTTAATATGTATACATAAGTTTTCATAAAAAATGTATTTGGTGTATATATATATAAATGTTGAAAATGATGAGTTTAATCATGAAACAAAACCATTATTTCCAGCTGTAAAGTTTCCAATTAAAACTTTCCTTCTTCACATAACATATCCAGCATAGATTTCTACCACAAAGTCCTTAATACCATTAATGATTTGATCTTTCTGAGAAAATTATAAAAGAGAGAGGGAAAAGAAAGAAAGAAAGAAAAATAGCCATGTAGGTGAAGGTTGCACCGCAGGTTAGTCCACTGATCTCAGAATATTAAAGAGATCATCAGGAAATTAAAGAATTGCAAGTGTGTGCAAAGAAAATGACACTTGGATATAACCCGACTGCTTCTATTTATTTACTTTTTTTTTTTTTTTTTTTTTACTTTTGTTCTATCATTTTATTGTCTGACTTAAAATTGCAACATGCATGTCTTGTACAAAAGTGGAAGATTAAGTCAACTCGTGCTTGTTGATTTTGCATCTGTCTTGATGTCAATGCCATTAAAGCATTGATATCACTCGTTCCCAACAACTAGAAAAGTTGCTTTGGATTAAAATCATTACATTTACATTCTCTCAAAATCTTTCATCCAAAAACCTCAAAAGAGATCAGTGGTTTTGAGAATAGTGGAGAATCTGCAAGAAGCACTTGGTGCAGTTTTAAGCATGTCCTCAGTTACGCTTATTCAAACTACTTCTGCCTAGAAATCACACTGGGTATCTTATGAAGACCTAACACACTGTCATTCTTTGTTTCAGCTGTGAAGGAGATATTCCCACAGCAGTCTATTTCATGGTTGTTATACAAATCTGCTTGTAGGCAGAACTAGTAGAAATGGACTCACGAGCAAAATAAAATGTGTTCATTGAAGTAGTTTTAAATCAAGATTTGGAGAAAGCTGTAAGTTGGAGTTAGTTACTTTGCTATAGTACTGCCAGTAAGAACTGGATTAAATAACAGTATCTGACAGTTTTGTTCTCTAGTTACTCATTAGTTTTTAACTTTCTTCTTTTTAGAAAAAATATTCCATGATAAAGACCAACTCTAAATGTTTCTAAATGTTTCTTTGTTAAATATGATGGAAAATGATTTAGCCATTCAGAGAACAACAAAAAATCCACCTTCAAAATACAAGAAAAACTTCAGATGTTGTTTCCTTTATTTTGGGGGGACCAATGTGAATGAATTATTATTATACCAGAATGATGCTCTAACATAAGTATCTTACAGTGTGATCCACATGTATTGTGGTGTCCTGATCATCTCTTTTGTATCAATTGTAAATTTAGGAAACTGAGAGTTAGCTACAGATGTAAATAATTTATTTGGTTTTATGTTCAAAAAACAGTAAAAATTATCTGTGGGTCCAAAATGTAGTTATGTATTCCTGGAGCTGTGTTTTCTGACCTCACACTGATGGAAAAAATTGTGAGGAGTTAAGGCAATTATTAAGATCACTTAACTTGCACTATTCCTTAAGCTTGCACAACAGAATATAGCTCCTGTGGAATTTAATAGGACTCTGGCATTTTGATGAAGTTCTTCAATCCTTTTCCTCGTAAAAGGGTACAGAATTAGGGAAGCTCGCATTGATATTGAGAATGTCAAAGGACCTTCTGAATATACCTCACTGAGTGGAGGTAAAACTTAGTGTCTCTCTGCCTGTAGCAGGTTACCTCAGAGCTCTATTAACAGAGAGGGTTGGGGTTTTTTGCCCATGTGTAATTTTCCTTGTTTTGCTAAAAGTAACATGAATAAATAAATAACCTGAACAGCGCTATAATGAAGGATCAGCAGGTTAATTGGAAAGATGAGTGGAAAGTGATTGTCCCCTCTCCTGCTGAGCACCTGCTGCCAAGTTAATTCATGCAGCAGTGCTGGAGGTTATTCCTGGAGGAGATTCCTGCTGTTTTGTCAGCTAGGGGTAAGGAGAATGTCCTCAGACAGGAGAAAGCAAATCAGATAAATTGAGTTTATTGCTAATCAGCTGCTAGGATTTATTTGCAAGTTCTAGGAATCAACTAAAAAGCCAAATGGAGAGTCATTGTTCTCCACTCAAGGGGTCACATCTCTGGTGACACCAAGGGATATCTTTATCTATTTATTTTACATTTCCTATTGGCTATGTCTTATTGCCAGTTTCCTGCCTGGGCACAACAAATGCAACTGTTGTCTAGCACAGCAGTTGTTAACAAAACAAATCTCTGTTTAAAAAAAGGAAAAGTTTATTCTCTTGTCTTGTCTTGTACCTTTTCTTATGTGATACTAACTATTCAGCCATTATAACTTCTTTTACAATTAAATAATTCACATAAATGTCCCAAATATCTTGATCATCTTTTGTTTATTTTTATCTCATTTCTTCTGAACTGGAATTGATAACCATTACTGGTACTGGATAGTTTCTTGCACACATCATAGCCTCACTCACTGGCAGAAATAGGCACATTATTTTATCCATCCCACTTCCTTCCTCTTGTTTTTGTCTGCCTTCTTCTCTGTGTCTGATATAATACTCTTCATTTTTTGCTTTCTTTTACTCTCTGATTCTGGCTTATTAGAATTTTCTGAACGAGCGGTGAGTGGGTCAGAAAGTGAAGCTGACATCAACAAGAGCAGATTCTGGTTTTCATTTCTCCCTAATCCAGGTGCCATACATCTTCTGTGTATCTGTAAAGGGCAGAGATGCTAGAGCTCTGCATATCAATCCTGTCCTCCAGCTGGGACAGATAAGGGCTGCACCAGGCTGAATGGAACAGGCTGTATTAGTATGGGTTTCTAGAATATGAGAAGTCACTGTGTAAAATAACTGTAAATGTCTCTGGAGTCCTGAATAAATGACTACAGATGTAGCAATATTCTAAGTGGGACTTCTCACACAGAGAGAGATGGAAATTGAACCTCACCCAGAGTGGTTTTTTTTTTCATCTTTTCAAAGGTTAAAGTAAAAGAATTAAGGATGCAAATCATGCTGACATATTTTTAATTTTTCAGGAGAAAGTCAAATGGGCAGATAAATTTGTTTTTTTCAGTATTTGAAAAGGGTGGTGTTGAGCAGGAAAAGAATACTATTAGATTAAAAAAATGCACCTTTTACAATAGGTTTGATAATCACTTATTTTGGTAAAGCTATCCACACCAGTATTCAGCAAAACCCAGCAACAGAATTATTTTTCTAATGTAATATAACGTAACATTCCTTGCATGACAGCTAGAGAGCAATTATGACACTGGGAGTGGTTTAATTTGTATATATATGTGTTTAAATCTCTGATACATTCTACCAGGAGGAAGGAGTGTAGTTTTTGCTTAATTCTAAAGGTGTGCTAATTGTTGGCTTGAAATATACTTGCCTTTTCCACTGCATCATAGTGGCAGATATAATTGGTTATCATCGAGGAGGTTGGTCCTATCTGAGTTGTCAGAATTCTTAAGAGCCTCGTACCTGAAATTTATCTTTAGTAAACACATACATTTCCTTATGTCTAAGAAGGGCACAAGTAAGGACTGGACTTATTTATTTAGCTCCAAAGTGCTATCAGTTTTGATGTGACTGTTTCTAACTTGAATAGACAGAATCTCTGGATTCCTAAAGAATAAATAAATAGCTAAATAAACCTTTTTGTTCTGCAAAGGAATTCTGAAATGCTCATATGCATACTGCTTTATAAAGTAGTTGATTTATAGGTACATCTTTATTATGTATTGTAGATGCTATGAAAAACTCTCAAACCATTGCATAACCTGAAATACAAGTTTTAGTAAGAATGTCCCTAGGCTGCACAAGCGTGATTGGTTGTTGATTCCACCATGGAAGGGATACAGGAAGACTGCAGAATCAAAGACCCTGAACTCCAAAAGAGGCCTATTTGAAGTTAAATTCAGTAGTCACTGAGTGAGAAAACAAGCCTTCTGTTTTATTTTGTAAAAGACAATTCTTCCATGTTTTTACATAACAAATGATCTTTTTTCATCTTTTGTTCTATGGCAGTAAAAAATTAGCTTTAGGGGTTACTCACTGATTGATAACTTGATATAAAGTTATATATACCATGATAAAGTTTAGAATTTTTCATTACATTCTGCAATCATTGTGTTCTGTAACAACCTTTATTCCTTACTAATACGCATCCTAAAGAGAACATCAAGAATAAAATATTGCATTTAAATTTTTTTTTTTTTTTTTTTGATGTGAAAAATGTCTTTACAGTATTAGCTTCATGAATGTTTCCCCCTTCTCCCTTCTCTGCATCTTTCTGTTTTTTGTAGTCCATTGCCAGCTCTTCAGAGCATACATGTGTCTTTTATGTTGGGGTAGTAATACATGCTGAACAAATACCATGGACTGTCCAAAATGTTACTGATGATCAAAGTCAGTACAAATCAAACATCTATAAACTATTTTGTGTTTCCAGGGGAGTACCTGACCAGTACAAAGGTCAAAGTAGACACAAAGCTTTCTTACAGTCTCTGTATGTATATGCATACTCACGTTGCACTTCAGCTAGCTTATTTTTTTGTTTGTTTTAAGCTCAATAAATGTAAATAAATCTGTGTCTTGCATATTTGATGCTCTTACTAAACATGGTTTATACCTAGGCATGTTGGCACATACAAGATCATTGATGTTTGAAATAAATATATTGTTAAATGGCTAGAATCTATAAATACCTAAAGGCACTAGAAAATCTCAAGTATTGACCCAGATTAGATTCAGAAACTACCCATAAATTAAGAGACTGATTTAGATTCTTACAACTTAACACAACAGAATTCATATGGTTGCCCTAGGCAAAATCAACTCTATTCTTAGAGTAATTTATTAAAGTGAACAATTAGAATTAATAGTATTTACAATAGTATTTAAAGTATAGATGCCACATGTTATGGAATTATTCAAGGAGTTATATTTTAATAATTCTGATGATCAAACAGAACTGAGTGATTTTGAGAAGTTTAACTGTATATGACAAAAAGAAAGAGGACAAAAAACACATGTATAATTAATGAGTCAAATGTTCAGTTTGATACACATAGAAATGGCAAATGTCTGTATTTGCCAGTAAATGGACTGAGTCTTAATACTGGCACAGCCACAGCCATTGCTGTATTTAACTCTAAGGCTAAGCTTAAGTAGCTAAATGGCCTCTGTTGGCAGCCTGTAAGTTCAACTTAATACATTACTGAAGTGGTGTAAGACCATTATGAAGAAAGAAGACAAACACAGCTAAGTAAAAACAAATATACATACGTATACATTGTGCAAATCCCTCATCTTCTCACCTTTTTTTTTTTTTTTTCTCTGTACTAATTGTATACTTCTGACCACTGTTTCCAGTTAAGTGGGTAGTACTGCATATGTTGTAAATGCTGATAGAGAGTAACTTTATGTCTAGGTAAGATATACAGGACACGTGTATAAGTTCCTAAAATTAAGTATCTGCATGTGTCCAGAAGTAAAAATGTCCTGGACTCATTTCCTCTGGCTGTCTTCATAGAAATACATTCTGTTTTGATTTGATTTGTTTTCATCAAGTTATGGAGATGTAAGAAACGTTTAGGTTGCTGAAAATTAGACCTACAACCTTTAATACATTCAGCTTTTCCTTTGTCTTTATATCGCTTATTAATAAAAACGAAGAGTATTTTGTTGCAGAGTGAAGTATTGCGCAATTTCTGATTATAATGCATGGGACGTTTGCTTTAATTGACGAATGTGCTTTCTTTGGATTATTTTAACATACCATTTCTCTTTTGTTTTCCTGGTTGAATTTTTATGACTGTGTGACTTGAAAAATACTGATGAATCCTGATAGGAAGACATCTATAGGGATGTATGCAGAGAAGAAAGTGAGGGGTTGTCATTATGATCATTCCACTTGACACAAGACAATGCCTATGTTGTAGTCATTCATTTTTGGGCATGGGAAGCCAGACGAGAAGGGGAAGGATTTCTCTTATCACATGCTGACAGTATGATGGGTATCATAAAGCATATACGTGTTTGTGTAGAGGTTTTTCTGAATGTATCAAGAAAAAGCAGTTACGTGGTAAAATAATGCAATTTTTCCCTCTTACAGATAATACTCTCAGCATTTTGGCAAAGCATAGTGGATTCAGCCGGCAGAAGCAAGAAGTATACCTACTGCCAATCGTAATAAGTGATAGTGGAAATCCTCCCATGAGCAGTACTAGCACTCTTACTATCCGAGTCTGTGGTTGCAGTAGTGATGGAATTGTCCAGTCCTGTAATGTTGAAGCATATGTACTTCCCATTGGACTCAGCATGGGAGCCCTAATTGCAATATTAGCATGCATCATTTTGCTGCTAGGTATGTATTCACAGCCTGGTGTTCAAAACTTTTTTAATTAGTAGGTAGCTGTAAGTAAGCCAAGAAGTCACATACACGGATGTATGATCTAAAACAATGTGATGCACAGCAGTACTGAAAAGCTTGTCAGGACTGTGACACTTCTGTACTAAGAACTGGAAAAAAAAAAGAAAAAAAAGAAAAAAAAAAACATACAAAGCAAAGTCTCAATCTGAAGGAGTTTTATATATAAATTACATAATAAACAGGTATTAATTATGAAACCAAAAATCAAATCATGTATTTTAAGTAGAAATGTGAACAGTGTATACTGCACAAGTTGGAAAATGGGTTTGTTGTATCTTCAAGACTTGTATGAGTTTATTCTGTATTATAAGGGCATAAGAGGCATTACAGTTTTACAAGATAAGAAACACTATATTTTAATTAAATATGTGTTTGTATATGACATCAAGTAAGTGAAGGCCTGTTCCTGTACTTTGTGTCTTTGCTTTTAGCAATCTGGATTTCAGGATTAAACTGCAAAACAACAAAGTATAACCTACTTAGAGCTTTTTATACATCTGTCCATGACTGTGAAACTGATGTATCTAAGATCTTTTTTTCTGTACTTAACGTGTATCACTTTGATTAGAAATTTTTTACCTAATTTTTTACCTAATTTTTTACCTGTGATGCTTTCTTTGCAGTCATTGTGGTGCTGTTTGTAACACTAAGAAGACATAAGAATGAGCCCCTCATCATCAAAGATGATGAAGATGTGAGGGAAAATATTATTCGCTATGATGATGAAGGAGGTGGAGAAGAAGATACAGAGGCTTTTGACATTGCAACTTTGCAAAATCCAGATGGAATTAATGGATTTTTGCCTCGTAAGGATATTAAGCCTGATCTTCAATTTATGCCCAGGCAGGGTCTTGCACCTGTTCCTAATGGTGTCGATGTTGATGAATTTATTAATGTAAGGCTTCACGAAGCTGATAACGATCCCACAGCTCCACCATATGACTCGATCCAGATTTATGGCTATGAAGGAAGAGGGTCAGCGGCTGGTTCCCTTAGCTCATTGGAGTCTTCTGCATCAGACTCAGACCAGAATTTTGACTACCTCAGTGAATGGGGTCCTCGCTTTAAAAGACTTGGAGAACTTTACTCAGTTGGAGAAAGTGACAAAGAAACTTGACAGTGGATTACAAACTTTTTCACTGTTGACTTAATGATCATGTAATATTCTAGGGCCACTACTGTTAGTTAAAACTAATGTGGCTTTTTGTTTTAGAGGCAAGTTTAGCGCCAGTCATCTATAAAACCAACTACATTGTAATGTTGAACCAAATATAAAAAGTATATGTTAGGAGGTTAAGTCTTGTGGAGTGTGAAGTAAAGTATGTGGAGTGTCTAGAAGTCTTTGGATATTTGATATTCACTTGACCACTCTGAAGATGGAGATTTGGATCTTTGATTATCTTCAGTGAATTGAAAAGAATGAAAAGAAATCGGTGCTTTCTTAGAAAATGGACTTGCAGGGATTTTGCTGTTGAACAGTAGCTCCTGCCAGTATATGTAAAGCTAATGTTTTGTTTCTGCATTGCCAACAAAGATCCCGCCACAGAAATGTTAAAAGCAATATTTTGGTCTTCTTAGCAATGCTGAATAGAAATAGCATTGTAAATCCTTACTGGCTTCTACTGTGCAGTGACCATACATTGTACATACAGTAATTGTTGGCCACGTAACCACAGACTGAATATCATCTTTAAATATTGTGTCAAGCCTTAAAATATTCACATGTTCTTAATCCATTCCAGTGATGGGTAATAAATACTACTAATGTGCAGAGATTCAGATGCAGGGGTACAAAGCCTTGCTTTACAAAAGGATCTTTTTCTAGAAGAAGGATCAATCCTGTGCTTCGTCTTCTGAACGGAAAGAAAAAACCGTGAAAGGGGATGGACTTGCATATATGAAAGAATTGCTGATTTTATTGCTAAAGATCGAATTTATTTGTTTAATCTTTGAAATAAATATTTTATTGATGTCCATTACTGCTTTTATTTATTAAGACTGATAATCTATAGAGTAAGATTATAAAGAAAACTAAATTATATCCATTAATTTTTTCTATATATAATGAATGTTTAATACATGTACATTTTGAAAAGAAAAAGGACAAATTGTTGCAGGTTAAAGCAGTAACCTCTCCATTTGCAGTAGCTGAATTTTAAGAGAATGCTGGAAGGAATAAAACTTTCCCAGAGAAAAACTTTTGACAGTTTTATATCTTCTTCATAAATCTAGTACCTGGTGTTTTTAATACAAGCACAAACAGCTGGAAGTAAACTGGTTCATGTGAATATTTAAACTATAGACTTTTAGAAATCCACACATAACACAGTACAGTAAAAAACATGCTTATAGTTCTCCACTGTATTAGAGCAGGAACCAGTGTGTACATAATTTTACTGCTTATGTTATTAGCATTTCTTTTCTATAATATTCATAGTGATGCACCAGGGCTCTTGCACACAGAGAAAGAACAGCACTAGAAGCTGCAAGCATACTCAATTTGTAATGCAAACTTGCCATTTAGAAGTAGCAATTGTATAATAAAACTATGTATTACATGCAAATCATTTTAATTTTCTACTTTGTTTTGATGCTATATTACTGTTTGTTTATTTACTCCATGTATTGTATTCAGAGAAACTCCTGTATTGTTTCCTACTTTGTGAAATATATTTTTATAAATACTTTTCTTGTTATTGCTTTCCTTTCAGTTTTACCTGTACACTGCAGAAAGGAATCTCCCTGAAAAACTTCATAATTTGTGGAGGAATATGGTTTCTCCAAAATAATTTATTTATTCGATGAATACAATCAAAATAAAAAGAAAAATGTTAGAAGAACTTTTTGATAGTGTTTGGAGAATTAGATATGCAGCAGCCTGTGACCACAGGAGTTATGTGTGTCTAATTCACTGCACCATGCTGAAAAATAACCTCATACTTTTTTTTTTTTTCCAAGTATTACTAGTAAAACAATATCTTAAAGTTCCTCAGTAATGTTAATTCTGTAAACAAAAACATATTAACACATTTTGCCTATAGTTCAAAATGGAAACGTTGACTTTGCTTCGTCTACAGCATGGCTGATTTTAATAACTGCAGTTCGTGGACAACTAATAAGCTAGCTCCACTATTTATTGCAAAAATTTTACTGAAAGAGTGATCTATCCAATTCATTTAAGTTATACTGTATTCAAAAATTTTGTCTCTGAATAACTTTACCTAGCACTTTAGGTAATACTATAACCTAAATAATGAAGTCATCTAAAGATGGAAAAGGAGCAATCATCAAGACTTGAATGAAGTCATATTTATATAAGAGACTGTAACAGCAGCCGAACATGTTCTTACTGATCTTGTACCAAGTGCCAGGGTGTTCTGAATTGCCATGGTAGCGTATAGTAGCGTAATTGCAAAAGTCTGGTTTGAAACTTACACTGAGCCAATTTCTAGTCCACATCACAACCCTGGGAACAACGGAAAGTGCTGTGAGATACAGATCACATTATTGTCTATAGTCATAGAAGCATTTAGGACAAGTAGCTCTAACTATGAGTTATAGCATACACTGTAGAGTTTTGCAAAGCTCCTTTGTGGGAAAACTCACAAATGGATAACCTTCTGATTGCCTTTTTGATTGAAAGTTCCATCTGAGACCACGACAGCACATCCAGTAATAAGATTTTCAGAGAAAAAAAATCCCATCACTGGCACTGTGGAAGACGCAAAGCATGACAGAAATCTCATCATTGTCAGTCAAACGGAGATGGTAGCTACTATTGGTGGGCATAGCTTTAAATTGTGCATATACACAGGCTCTAAACATGAATATCTACAATGCACAAGGGATAAAAAAAATGTAATGAATTTATGGGATCCACCAATAGTGACATGCTATTTTTTAAAGTCATTGCTACCCCACCAAAAGGAAATGATTCATTCTGCAAACTATTTCAGTGTAATTTGAATATAAAATTTATAGCAATACATATTAGAAGGTTAAATGTTGATCATTCATTTTTTTTTCCAGTACTTGCTCCTTTTTTTGACAATGAAATTAATTCAGTGTAAAATTGTTTTGGATAACAATGGTATTTAGGGGGATTAGAATCATATCATTCTACATTTCACATCTAGATTTAGACATGTTAGCAACATTTTTTTAAGCATGTTAAAATGGTAATTCATCTTTTTCAACAACATTTAATTAGCAATTGACTCATTGTAAGTGACAAGGAAAATGCATTAAATTAGAATTATTAATACTGATAAATTTGAGAATTAAATTCTCCAAATCTTTTACAAGTGCCAAGCGCCTTAGTGTCCCATTGATTCTGGCTTGCCTTCACCTACCTATGTCTCACACTCATTTGTCAGAACTGCTAAAGTCAAACATCCCACACATAAAAGCTGGAATTAGACATTTTGGGCCTGGATGTTGTCCAGGTCAGAAATTCAGTTCAGGCATTTCACTATGGAAGTACTGCAAAGTGAATATGAACATTTAACATATGAACATTAACATGTAACATATGAACATTATAACTCAGGTGACTGAAGTTCTTCCATGTGTTCTGTCCTTTAAAGTAGCTGAAAGCAGTTGGTGTTTTTGTGCTGTGACCTTGAAACCAAATCACGGAAAGCTCATTTAGATATAATGTATTTTTTACCTGGTATCATTTATTGCCTTTTGTCTATGATGAATTTGAAATAACTGTGAAATATGCAGCAGAGAAAATGGATGAAGATTTTCATTTAAATCAGCAGTTGCTTATCACAGAAGAAGCATTTAACACTATGGCAACTCCAAATACCATCAGCTATGTCTCAGAGCAGCAGTAACAATTCTCAATCTGGAGAACAGACAGAATGTCTGCAAAATAGTATGTTCTAAGTATCTTTATTTGTACAGCTCAGCTAGAGATAGATCTACTGATTTTAATATAGAGAGAAAAATAAACCAACTATACTACTATATGAATGCAGTAGTAAGTACCTACATATTTGTGTGGCATTTTTTCTATTTTTTTTTTTTAACAGTCTGCATTGAAAATGAATTCTAGAAATGAATAGACAGTTTCACAAAGCTCCTCCAAGATCTGTCCAGCTATAGGAAACTCTGCCAGGAAACTCCGTTTCTGTATCTGATTTTCTTGGGTTATAGCTTCAGTCTTCATTGAGTTATTTGACTGTTTCTCTCCTTTTCCCTGTGCCTCTAAGAGTTCACCTATCTTCAGCTATAATACAGTGAATGTAATGTTAGGAAGTTCATTAAGACCACATAGCTCTTGTTCAGCTTGTTTCAGTTGGTGTGTTCAGTAAATGGAAGCAAGCAAGTAAGCCAGGGCAGTTAAATTCACCAAGCTGTCTTCGCTCTCTCTTCTTACCCTATTTGAGTTTTTAACAAAACACAACTGTATGCAGGTAGCTTGCTTTCTTTTCAGATATAGTCACAGGATGCTATTGTTGCTTTAGGAACTTTAAGCTCTGAATTAAAAAAAAAAAAAAAAAAAAGATTGGAGGCAAACCAAAAACCTATCATACAAGGATTTACAGTGTACATAGCCTGCATAGCCTGGGTTACTTATACCAAAGAACTGCTTCTGTATTTCAAATGAATGATGCAGAAAAATCTAGTCAATGATGGTACTGTTTAGTTAATAGGAAGAATAAAAATGTACAGTAGTATCACATGTTCAAAAGAAGCGAAAAGAGATTACTCAAAAAAAAAAAAAAAAAAAAAATCAGATTTGGAGAGTTTTAAGCAGTTGCAGTCTATCCTGGTAAACTGAAGCTTAATAAATAAAAAATGTGGGAGTATTCACCATTTTCAGAGTTTTCAGAATGTAGCAGGTGTCATTTGCAGCAGATAGAGAGTACTGACGGAGTGAACAGTGGAAGCTTTCTATAGTCTGTCATTCAGATAAGTTGGACTTGTTATTATTTCTACATTTGTACACTGTTTGTGCAAGATAATGTTCTGGTCTTGAAGAAGGTGGAAACCAATTTAACTTGCAGTATAATTCACTGTGATGGGTTTTGTAATCACACTGCAAAATGAGTCTAGCTGCTATATTATACAATACTGATACTAGCTTATGTGCTGCAAAACTAGTCCTTCTCCAAATAATGTCATAGCATTCTAAATGAGAAAATATAAAAGCACTGACAATGCTTTTTGTGCAACTGCAACTAAGGCATCTTCCAAAATGGCTAATAAAAGCAAGCTGAAGTGCACAGTTCCTGGCAGAGCCTTGTAAATGTGCTCATTAGCATTGCAACACAAGTATTTCTTCTTTTTTCTCCTCCTATCCCCCTTCCCCCCCATAACATAAATTAAACCAGTGAAATGAACAAAATGAAAATTTCAGCCTTCTTTTCAGAGGGAATATGTAAAAATTTACAAAATTCCCTTTCTTTTCCTTCCACTATTTCAGAGACTTGCATGAACGAAATCTGTGTGATGATGACAGGTAGATAGAATGGATGAGCAGAGGTTACCTATTTCCTTACATGAATGCAGCAAGCATTAATATTATGAGGGCAGCAGTACCCTCTCCTCAAAGACTATTCAAAAAATAAATAAAATGTGGAGAGGTTCCTCTAGGAAATCATCATCACACTACATATATCGAGGGAAAGATCCCTTCGGTGTATACAAAATAGACCTATTTTTCTGTGCATTCCCCAGAAACTACTTAAAGTCTGATTTTGGCATCTCAAATTCCCAATCATCAAAGGAACATGGGACATTTATTCTACGGCAGATATCCACAGACAGGCTCACTCCATGGTGCTTATGAACACAAAGCACCATAGTTTCTTTACTAACGTGGAAAGTTTGTGAAGTTTGGAATCAGCAGCAAGATAGAAGGCAGGTAGCATTGCTAACTGATAGTACAAGGCTGGATTGTTCTGAAATAAGCAATCATTTCGTAACTTACTTGGGGCTTTGTGAGGTCTAAAGCTAACCTTGATTTTTACCTTCACGATATATATATACCACAGATGTGATTGGTTTTGGACTCATTTTCAAACATGCTGGTATACTTACATTTACATGCTGTTGGTATGACTTTATCTCAGTTCCTTAGCTGCTGTTGAGGAATAAGTTTCCTACATGTTCTCAGAGAAGTATGTCATGACTTAAACCTATGGACAAAGAAAGAACTGGTTTTATCAAGAGCCAAACTCTATATGGTTTTAGACTCAAAATCACAAGCACAAGTAGAATCCACAGCTGAATTCAAAGTTCTGGTCTCAGCTGTGGGATTCAGGCAAGTGGATACCCATTTAAAGGCAAGTGACAGATTATTTGGGCAAGGCATATGACGACCCTCCCCACCCCACTCTCCTCCCAGATAACAGCTCCTGCTGCAGCTATCATGTGCACATTTATTCTGTGGGTTACTGAGGCAGATTATCCAGGCCCCCGCTAGGAAAGTTCCAAGGCAAAGTGGTGATGGTGGCCAAGAGCCTGACATCTACAGAGGGGCAGATGTAGCTTTTTAGTCTTTGTATTAAGGCAGCTTTTACAGTCTTCCAGTCAGCACTGGCTTCCTTTCAATTTTTGCAGTTTCACATCTAACTGTTTCAAGGTGTAGCAACCCAGCATAACCTGTTACAGCAAATAAAGGCAGGGTATTGTTAGGTAAAATGTCATTGCAACACAGAGAAGGAGATACAATTAATCCTTGCAGAAAAAGGTCAAGTATGAATCATCAAATGCTGTAGGTTTTTAATGGATATTTTCCAACCCCTTATTTCACATAAAACAGCAGCCATTTTTTTTACTGTATACAATATCTCTTCCTTAAATTAAAGTAACAATTGATGATATTTAGACTGCTCTATTTAGACCGTCCAATTGCCTGCTGAGTTTTCTGTTATAATTTACAAAGCAAACAGGAATTTTTCAGCCCGTGATTGCATAGAACCAGCTTACCATCTGACCACTGCAGAAGACTACTTACCTGACTTCTCTCTGTCCCATCTTCAGGAACGTTTCTGTCTTGTTTAGCCATTAATTATGTTTAGCATTGTGTCTGGTCTTGTCCACCTGATAGCTCATTTGCGAGCTGTTTGACTCAGACTGTTAAGGCCTCTTTCATTTCAATTAGTGTGTTAAAACAGGGGAGAAAAGTAATATATAACAAACCTATGATTGCCTTAATAACTACTTTTCATGTTTTTCCATAGTTTCTTTTTCTGAATATATTTTGTCAGTTAAAGACACAGGAAAGAATTAAGAGTGGGCTTTTTCTGGACACCCTAATGTGACACAAACAGTGTGAGAATTTACTTCCCCTTATATTTTCATGATGGTCAAAAAA
The DNA here is from genome assembly GCA_011075105.1 of Heteronetta atricapilla. Lineage (NCBI taxonomy): Eukaryota > Metazoa > Chordata > Aves > Anseriformes > Anatidae > Heteronetta > Heteronetta atricapilla. The sequence goes on from CM021741.1 coordinate 13,033,026, forward strand.
GCACATAGAGATGTGAAGAGTTCTGTTATCACAAACCAACTTCTGGTTGAGAATGGAAAGAAAAAACAAATGACATTCAAAGAAAAGTTATAACAGATATATATTTTCCTAAATCTTAAGAATGATTCAGTCCAGTTTTAATTTTCATTTTCACTTCCAACATATGGATTCCAGTAATTCCAAAAGTTACTTGTCACGAAATCAATGCCTGCTAGCTAACTTCACAGAACAAGGCTGCATTTAGCCCCAAGAAATGCCAAACCAAATGTTTATATTGTGGAACAGAGTATACAGATAAAATCCTTATCTACTCAGGATTCTACTCAGGAAGTGATATGAGAGTTCGGGTAAGCTTTTTGGTAAAAAGTTAAATTGTACATTGAAAACCACGTTTCCACTGCTGAACGTTCTTGGGTTCCTCCTATATCACTCAAGCGTGATTACAAGCACCAATATACATACAGCTCCTTTGCAAACTGAAATCTGTCATTTTTCTTTACAGAAGCTTGAGCAGTGACTATAGCTTTTTATTTTGGTAATATTATAAGTGTGCTTTGTGGAATATTTTGTGGCAACAAATACAGATGCTGACAGTCATAAGAAAAATATTTATATTAAAAGAACATAAATTATTTCTGTGAGTTGTCCTTTCATGTGTATTAAGAGCACAAAGGCCCAACATCGTTTGTTTTCAAGACGGAATTGTGGGAACTGTAGTCCTCAGGGAGAGATGGTTACATCAGATTGCTGGAAGTCATGGCAGTTAAAAATCGTGAGAACTTCCGAGTAAACAGGAGATTTACAGAGTACAGGAAAAATACTTGGGAAGATACAGACGGTTATATCTTTCCAATGGGAGTGGAATTTTATAACAGCGGTCGCAGGGTTTGGTAGTCTGCAAACATTGCTGCTTAAACAACTGAAAGCTAGGTAGTGCTCCAGGTCTTACTGGTATACAGTTCAATGCTTCCTCATCTTAATTTTTGTTGTCCTACGAGACTAGAAAACAGTAGGCTGAATCTCCATTTCAGGAAGTGGACCTAGGAATCAGCCATACAAGCTTGAGGCAGTAAGTGATGTTTTTGTTACATGGTGCCCTAAAACAGAGGAAGAAGTATGCAAGGCTGCATACAATGCAGTTTGTTACCATAGAGATAGCTATGGTTAAAGAGTGCACTGCCAAGTAATGCTTAGTCCTAGCAAGTGCCCACTGCGCCAGGTGTGAGTACTTTAGACTGAGAAGCACTAATCACCTATTTGTGTTTTGGCATTTGCTTTTGATTGCATTTATCTGAAAGGTGAAGCCCAATAAAAGGCCAATGGAAAAAAAAAAAAAAGAAACAACAACAACAAAAAAAAAACACACACACCACTGCAGTACTAAGCCAGGCAGAATGCAACATGTCCTGATCTTTTGGGATACCTCACCAGGTAAGCAGCATAGCAATCATTTTTATATCTGTCCTAAGAACCCAGATGTTTTGTTTGAAAGCTGAAATCCAAATGATGACTATTTTGAAGTGCTTGTGGGATGCAGTTTGTATTCATAGCACTACGTGCATGACATGAAATGTTCAAATAAGTTTCTAGAAGTTTTGGAAGGGCTAGTGATGAAAAGGGGTACAGCTGAAAGGGGGGGGGAGGGGGAGGAGGAGGAGGAGGAGGGGCACAAACACAACTGTACTGTGAATAGTTCACCTGGCTCAAAGGGTAAAAGCTTCCCTTAGGCAGGGAAACAGAGTGAGACCTATATACCACTTAATTAACACTTAAACCCACAAAATATGGCCCTCAGCACTGCAGTGATTTTCTCTGAGGATACAAACATAGAGAATAAGCTTCAAACTTGCAGGCTATTGCCGTTATGTTGGCAGTCTCATACATCATTGTAACTTTCATGCCTTTACCCAATGGCTTTACAATTCTGTAGTGCAGTGTAAGCTGAAAATGTTCAAAATTGTACCAGTCAGCTGGTGAGAATTCAAATAATGTACAAGAGTTGAAAGTGAATGAGCATCTAAAACATAAGGTGTCACTTATAATCAAATCACTGTATTGCAATCTGAGTCTGAATATAATTGTTTTTAGTGTGTATGCAGTAAAACCCAAATCAGATTGGGAATGTAGTGATTTCTGGCATGAGTAACAGAGCAGAAAGCAGTATGAAAGAGAATAACAAACCAGAATTTCTTTCTCTCAGATATACTAAAATGTGAGAGAGAATATGTGTGTAGAGAACAAGGGAGAACGACAAAAAGAGAATATCAAAACTTTGAAAAACAGTTCACAAACATGGATGCTTAATGTCCTGACATGCAGTCTTTATAAATAGGATTAAAGGCCTAGCTTATACAGTTCTCAACCATTTCTATTATAAGAAGTTAACTATTAGAAAACTTAAACACCTCCTTGAATTATTTTATTCACAGGCCTTATCTGTAAAACAAGCAATTTCATTTTTCTTATAAAATGGATGACTATAAGAGTCGTGATCTGAGCCATAATATACATTTGGTCATCTAACTATGCCTCATATACAATTTCATATTTCAGATGGCCTCGCACCCAAAGGCAAGAGACAATCAAACATCCTTATGCTGCTTCTTTCTGATGTTTCAGTATTTCGTCTCTGATTTGATGATATTTGTAAGACTTCTTTGCCTGTTGCAAACTGAAGAAATTATATCTAAAGTCTTCTTCCTTTTTTTTTTTTATTAAAAAAATAATAAATGCAGCCATCACTACTGACCCATTTGAGAGAAACAGCATTGGATGAAGAAATAATTTTCTTCCCGTTTAATAGAATTTCACAGCAACAAAGGAACATAGTGGTATTTTTTTCTTCAGAAACCATTTTCCAGAACAGCTGGGTTTCTCTGCCAACATTAATTTCTGCTTGTATTAGGGAGGTATACAATGATCCTTATGATGCTAATATTGACAGTAGAAAGAGCAAGACAAAGTTGAATTTTTCTTAAAGTCTCAGATTTAAGCCTGATCTTGATTGTCAATGGATCCTTCAGTGTGAGACACCCTGTGGACGAGCCTAACTCATCATATGAGTGAGCATCCATACTGCACAACTGTGTAGCAGGCATTAAAGTATTTGCATCAAAAGTAAGTGTTTGTAAAGCACTACATAGATGCTGGTGACTCAAACAGATATCCGTGAAGCTGTATCTGACTATTATTATCCAGTTATTGGAAAAAGCAAAGTCAGAATCAATTCACAAAAAATTCAACTGCATCTTAGAAGTGGGGAGAGGTAGGGAAAGACTCTGAGGTATATCTGGAGATCTGATTCCCTGCTGGTACAAGTTCCAAGTAAGTCCAAAGCTTGGAGTAACTGTGTGGAGTAACTGGACTAACTTCGCATGAAAACCACTGTAGGAGGAAGGGCTGTACACAGAGGTAGGATACAGGGCCTTAGATGCCTAGGGGACTATCTATTTTGATGTAGCCTAAATGATGTCAAATTTATCAGAAAGTGTTATTTTGTCTCATCAGGAGACTTGAGTATGACTTTTTTTTGCTCTCTCACAGTAGTACTGAACACACTACTAAGTGCAAGTAAAGAAAGCCATTGTAATCAAAGGTACGGAAGAAGACTAGAAACAAAACATCTAGTCTGTTGCAAGATTAATTCCTCTTGAGACTTAAGAAAAAGACTTTCAGATCTTGTTTTGTAAAAACTATGCAATGAGCTTAAAGAAGTTATATAGTACTATAAATAACTTGAATTTTTGAGTAGGAATTGTCATTGTAATACATGGATCAATAAAAAGGATTTATATAGCTCCCAAGCAGATACTTCAGAACAATGGTCAATTTCTCATTACCCTTTACTCTCTGTTGTCCTATTTTATGTGCTCTTCTGTCAAAAATATTTCTAGCTTGTGTGTGTGCTTTGATGATGATGTTCCTGTAAAATGTGTTGCAGGCCAAACTTTGATTTGGGGGGGGGGGGATAGCTAGGAAATAAAATCACACCTCTGCCAATTCTCCTCTCCCCACCCACCTTTACTATGCTCTTGAACAGGTAGGTAGGTGTATCTTACTAAGGTGAATACTATTTAGCCTGTTATTTATTGAATTCTAGGCTCCTTTGGTATGGTATAGATGAACTGTATGTTCACCACATGTTTTGATGTATGTTTGAATTCTGGAAAATTTTTTTAATCATAACTTCATTCATTTAAAGGGGCATATTATGTTCCAAAATAGTGCTTTTTTTTTTTTTTTTTTTTTTTTTTTTTTTTTTTTTTTTTTTTTTTCAGGAAATGGTAGTGTGTTTATGGATGTAAGTGCAAAAAGAACTGAAGATTATCATCATGACTTAAATGATAAAGTATCTGAAAATAAACTAAAATATGACATCTGAGATAGATAATTTCCAAAGCGCATCTCATCAATAAAGAACAAATATGAGATAATTTCCAAAGCGCATCTCATCAATAAAGAACAAATATGAACCATTTATCCTTGCATTGCCTCATGCTAGTGGGAAGACAGAAAAGAAAGAAAATGTAGATACAAATATTGGATCAGTCAGTGGCAAAAATAAAAAATATATATATATATATATATATATATAAACAGGTTTAAAAAAAAAAAAAAAAGCTGTTATTTGTATGAAGTTCCTAAAGCACTAACCTGCTTATATGCCTCCTAAGTGCAATAGAGAAAGAACACATTAGTAATTTAATAGCCAGTCTTCAGAGACTCTAAGATTTCAAGACACTGTAAGAAATTTTTCTTCAGAGATTGATTCCATGAAAAGTCTAAGAGAATTGTAAGGGAGGTGTATATAATCCTGTCTCACATACACTATTAGTTTCCACTCCTGTAGTAGCTGAATGTCTCATGTTTTCTAACCATTACCCTTATAACACTCCTATTTTCAAATAATGTACTATTAACCAACTTCCACAAATAAGGAATTGAAACTGGTAGGCCAAAGGTCTTGTACAGGGCTACACAGTAAATGTAATAAAACAGGAACATGCTGAACCTAAGCAGCTCCTGTAAGAGCAGGGCAACCTTTTTCCTATTCGCAGCAAAGCAGACTATACAATAATTTGAACTAGTTAACAGAACACGCTAAAACTGAAAAGTATAACAGGAAATATGAGGTTCCATGTTTCTGTCCTTTGATTACAATCTGTTCTTTTAACATTGTTGTGATGTTCTTCAGCTTCCACTGAAGTGAAGAACCTTCCACTGAGTCTGATGTCAGTGTGACTAATTAAAGGTTGATCACCATTCAGACAAGTGATCTACCTCATTCCTTAGTAATATTTTTAAGTGAACCAATCTAGAATTTCCTACTCATTTCAAACCCTCACTTTTGTTTTTAAAATAATAATTTGCATGTCTCTGTGCTCCTGTGAAGTACCTGAGTGGAATGGAACATTATGTGGCAAGGCATTTCTGAGTAGTCCAAATGGGGAAGGCACTCTCAAGAGATGAAAAAATGACTCTGGCCTGCTTTTTCTATGAAAGGGATGCTTTGGATAATTGTTTGAAAAGCTTTTGAAATAAACCTTCAAAAATTTTAAAATCATCCTTCTATCATAAAAGGCCTTTCCTGCATCACATCAGTGAGATGGAATGAAGATGAAGGTTGCTCTGTTTAAAATTATTTCTTTTTGACATTAGTTTGAATTTGGCTTTTATTCGCTCTAAAGCAATCTCAGTGGAGATCACGTGGCAAGGGCTGCTGTTCACATGCTCAGAAATTTTATACTTCAATGATATGTTTGTAAGCAGATAGAGATAAGTAATGATTTGAGCATGCCCCGAATCCAGAATGTGCTGACCACAAGCTAGAGAATAAATACACTTATTATGGGTTAGTCACTTCTGTTCCTGAGGGAGCTGGGACTACAGATGGAGAGGATTCTAAACCTCAGCGATGTTCAGCTTAGCCCTGCACTGCATGTGCTATGAATCTGATGTATCCTTGGGTAGTTTGGCCCTGCTGAGCATATGCTCTGAAGTTGATTGGCATACACACAAAGGAGCTCTTCTACTGACAGCTGATTTGGCACGTGGAGATACTGGACAAATGACCATTATTACTTAGCTCATTTGCAAGCAAGTAATATAGGGTGCCCAGGGTGCCTTATCTTGGGGGGGGGGCCCCCCGCAAGCTGTGTCTTGAGAGGAAATAGCACATTCTCTGTAAAACTGCAAGAAAGGTTGTACATTTCTCATTTAAATCCTTGAAATGCAACATGCTTGACAACCTTGATATTCTTCCATTTTATTATAACATAATGTGTCAGGCTGTCAACCAAGTCAACAGAGTGGCTGCAACAACCTCTGTCTAGACAGATGAACTCTTTTTTTCTTTTTTCTTTTTTTCTCTGTAATGGCATGCCTCAGAAGGTTTTAGGTAATGAATTTCCATAAACTATCCATCCAGAATCATAACAATTTCTTACAGCAATGTGAATCTACAGTAATATCAGTGAATTGAATTTGTAATCCAAAGCCAGCTGAAACCAATGGAAAAGAACTAACATCAGTGGTTTTGCTCAAGATCCTGCTTCTCAATTTATACTGGTGTAAACATGCCCCTGTATGGATACTGGTTGCTGATAAAATCCGTGTAATGATCCCTAATAGCAAATCTGCTTTCATCATGTTTACTATTTTATTTGTCCCTTATAATAAGAGGTCCTAAGTATGTATTCCTCAGTGTTTTAAGGAAAAACAGGAGGCCTGGAGAGAATGTCTCCAAATTACTTCTCTTTTGCTTTTCTGTGATGATTATGGATAAAAGGATGAGATAAGAGTAGTTCCTTAAAAAAAGTAATCTTCTTTAAAGGTATGACATTTCCCCTCACATTTATGCATTATTTGTTTACCTACATATTTCTTGGTCTCTGTTCTGTGTTTTGGAAATAACAAAAATTATCAATCACCTGGAACTGTGCTGATGTTTCCATGGCAGTTTAGTAATTAGGTCTGTTCACCAGGGGCTCCCATTAGTCCAATAAAATCCTTTGTACAATTCTTTCAGACAAAGTAAAATTATTCAAGCCCCAGACACTTATTTTCTTGTTGGTAAAAACACTCAAGGCTTAAATGCCCTTCTTGTGTTCCTGTAGGTTTCTCAATATTCAAGTCTGATCTAGGAATCCAAGCTCTGACCTAAGAATGTGCTCCCCAGCAGAGAACAAGCAGTTAACAGTTCCTACTCTAAAAAAGTGCTAACAGCTGGACAGCTTTTGCTCCCAAATACTGACCAGGGCCAGTATGTTTTAACTTGTAGACACTTTTCATTAACAAGAAAGAATAACAGCTCTGTGAACAGATAACACTATTTGCACAACTATGTTGTACATCAGCATCTAAAACTGGCCTTTCTGCTGAGTTCTTATAAGGCAAAGCAGCACCTACAACTGGTGGGAATGTGGTCACTATGATAAGCTTAACCTATTACATGGATTCTTCTGCATACCTTCAATGTACCATTGAAGCTGGGATGTAACCCCTGTCTTGATCTGACTTGCCCTTAAATAAGGAAATTATATTCATGCACTTGTGGTACAAATTAAATTCCTACTATATTCTGTTTATAAACTCCTAACTGCAAGCCCTGCCACATGAAACAGATGAAGTGCATTGTTTGCTAGGAAGGAGCTGGTATGATTAAGACATGAGCATCTTCCAATACATATTGGACAGAGAACATAAAGGTGAGTTAGTTTCCATTTCGGAGCCTAAACAGGAACTGGTGACTTGGAATTTCATGTAAATTTTTGGTACTGCAGAAAATAGTAAGGCCAATACACACAATTAATCCAGCATTCAATTCTTTCTCAATGCACCTGGCGTTCTCTCATATACTACTGAATTATTTTTACACACTAAGTTCCAAAATCTTCTGTGTTCTCAAGTAACATTGAACAATTATTTTTGTTAAGACTTAAATTGCTCTTCATTGAAGATATTTAATTGTTGTTCGCAGGCACTTTGTTGAATCACAAGTCTCTGCCATAAATATAATGCATAGAAAATTGTGCTTTCCTAGATGGTATGAACATACTATATGTTTTTTCCCATAACAGTATAAATGCTGTTCTCTCTGTTCATCACTCCAAACAGACATGTGGATACTTGATGAAGTGGCTAGTGAATGAAAAATGGCATGTATATGCTATATTCACAATGGAGAAAATGGAAACTAATGGAAGTGTTCCATTAAAACTCACAAATGAAGTTTCAGAAAGCTGTTGAAAGTTCAACGTTTATAGTTTTTTGACAAGAAACACAGAACTTTTTGGAAGTCAAATGGCACTGAGGAAGAAGTAACAGATTTTACTCTGTTGAAACCTATAAGTAAAACCTGTATGCTTGCCTGTAGTACTTCCACCTTTTGCTCTTTACTCCTCCCCAAAAGTAAATCCACAAAACATTCCTGTTTCCATGTTTCTGGAGGAGTGGAAGAATGAAAAGAGGCAAATTTTAAGGAAATACAAAGTAACTCTTTCCTTTTACAGCAATCTTATGCTATCAAGCTTCATGCTACTTTGTCTCTTCATCTCCCTGTCATCTGCTCTTTTATTTATTATGGAGAAAGAAAAAGAGGATAGATAGAGGAATGCTATTTTACCTCTTGTATCAACAAAGTAATAGTATATAAAGGCTGGGTGTATTAAACAGTATGTCAAGTGGTGTTATTTGGACAATGAGGACTGTTCCTCTTAGCTTTAGTTTTGTTGTGTGGACAGCATGACATCTTTCTTGCACTGATACTGGTTGTTGAAAACATCACACACAATAAAGCTTTTGTTCATGCAAAGCCAAAGATGTAGTTTTTGGACTGTAACTTATTTTAAAAAATAGCCTTTTTAATAGGAAACACGGAGGAATGCTTCAGAGTTAGCTACCTAACCACAAGCAGCAATCTACAAAAAGGGAAATGTAAAGCCTTAAATAGAAGGACAACAATGATCTTGGCTGTGCATGACACCAGCAAGTTACACAGCAAATTCCTAAAAGGGTCTGGGAGTTACATCTAATGAAATATCACTACAAACGCTTAAGGCAGGTCTATACAGTTTCAAAAGAAAACGTGGAGAAGATACCAGCCCTGCTGTTGATCAGTTACTTATCTAATATCCTAGATGAGTAATCTCTAAAGATTGTATTTATACTCAGGCATTTGAAACATCCCAAAGCATCTTAACTGGAATTACCATTACTATGCTTTTTTGACTTTTTGTGGGGATGGATGTTTAATGTGTAACACTTAACTCCTACTTTTGAGACTTTTTGAGACTTTTTCCTAATCACAAAAACTACATGTAGTAAGTTTCATTGATTTATTTGAGAAAATCCCCATTTCATTAAAATGACAGTAGGTAAATGCAGATGTCATTTGACATACACAATAGGATGCATATGTTGTAATTCCTTGACCAATTCCCTACACTAGAATATTCTGCTGTTTGAATCTATAACGTGGTGAAGGACTGTGCTGCATGCCAAAAAGTATGTGGATCCCATGGGAGAGTATAACCAGGTAATGCTATAGCAAATGCCCTTATGTACACTGAAAACTAAATTCTTGAATATTACATTGATGTATGCAGAGCAAAATAATTGGCTTTTACTGTCTTAAGTAGGGTACGAGTGGGTGTAAAATGTCTTAAGAATGGGACAGTAGGCAAATGCTGACTCATTCTTGCTGACATTGCTTCTCTCTCACTAAAGAATTCCAAAGTAAACAAAACTTGAGGGTATTTGAATATTTGATCCCATCTGAATTAGAAATTCAAGGGTATAACCAGATCTCTTTTGGAAACTGTTGCAATCCTCACCCCTTCTTCTGTCCTGCAAGCAGTCTATTTTTGAATTCTTACCAATTAATATGATCTCTTGACTTCTAAGAAAAATGCAAATAAGGGAAAATATGATGAAGATCTCATGAAGAGATCTGAGCTGTGACTACAAAGATAAACAATGCCAAGTAGAATAAAAATGTGGTCATTTATATTTTTTTATATTCAGAGGAAAGAGATTTTCAACCCACATCATTGCCATGGAGACCTTGAATTCCTGAATACCCTGTTGTTGAACCTTTAGAGATGTAAATGGGACATGCACAATGCACAGCTCTTATTAAGATTGGAATATGCATAAATATAAAAATGAGGTATCATCTACATATATAGCCTATAATTTTCTTCATATTAACTTTTTAGTATTACTGCTAATTTTAGTCTTTTTGTATGTGTTATATTTGCTATAGTATGTGTTATATTTGCTATCAACTAAAAGAGAGGGATAACCCATTTAAAGCACTTTGAGTAACCCTGAAGCACCAGTCTCTTCTCATTTGTGCCCAGTGACAGAAAAGGATGAGTATTCAAATGTGTAACCTGAAGTTGGAGTGATGCACAAAGTTATCTTATTCAAAATCAGCGTATTTTTTTCAAATCTCTCTATGTGGAAATATATAATGTATAAATACACATTTTATATTATGTGTAACTTCTTTCTGTAACTAATATTTTGATAAGATATTGAATGCTAACAGTACTTTTTGTGGCGACACTTTCTTCAGTAGATATCGGAGGCTTACAAACGTACTGAGATATCTGTCAATATATTTGAGGGTGGTGAGGCCCTGGAAACGGTTGCCCAGAGAAGCTGTAGATGGCCCTGTCCTTGGAGGTGTTCAAGGCCAGGTAGAAGGAGGCCTTGAGCAACCTGGTCTAGTGGATGGCATCCTTGCCCATGGCATGGGGGGTTAGAAGCAGATGGCCTTTAAGTTTCCTTCCAACCCAAGCCATTCTATGATTCTATGATCTGTTCATGTGTGTCTTGACCAGATAGCTGATTATGTAATGACCGTGATTATCTCAAATCTATAAGCCAAGAATTATCATACTGTATTGCATACTTGGTTTTACTAGATTAACTCAGATGAGAGATGAGTAATGCACATTTTCTCCTTTATTTGATAATGACACATTATATTTCTAGAATTCTTGACTCTTCCTATATTTGTGTTGTTGAAATCACACAAGCAGTGTTGGGAATGCCATACATCTAGTAGAAGTTAAACAATCAGACTAATTTTGAGTTTTCTTGTGTGTGTTTCATTCAATCTTGTATTTCATTATTTCTTCTGCACTACATCTAGTATGGTAGATATTCATAAAGTGTAAGTTAACATAACATCCTTGTATTTAATTTTGTGGGTTTTTCTGTTTGTTTGTTTGTTTTTGACTACATGGTACATAGAATGGGTTAAGTCTCAAGTGTTGTTGTTGTTTTTTACTATGTCAACTGTTTTTTGTCCATATTACTTGTCCTCTAGCGCAGTGCATTTAAATCTTGACCATGATTCTTCTGTCTATTCAATAATAAAAATGCAGGTAACAACAAAATTTTCAAATACGAAACAAGCAAAACCTTAATATCACCACCTTACTCCACTCATCTCACTTGGAAATTACTTTTGGATTTGAACTTGGTTTTAATGAAAACTATTTTTAATAAAACTGAGTGTACAGAACATGCTCACTTTGGTGTGCTTGTTCACTAGTTATCTTTCAGGTTTTTTTTGTTTTTTTTTTTCCCCCTTACAGTTTGAGAGCCACATATTCATCAGCTGATTGCCTTGGTAGCATTTCAGTTCAAGCTAAAAGATTTTTCTCAAATTAAAACTAGTTGCATAGTTCTACCAGTAATGCACGTGTATCTATATATTTTTTTAATTTCTCGTTGCATTATGTCTGAATGTAAGATTTTAGTTAGATGAAATGAAAATTATATCCTTAAGCAAACAATGGGGGATTCTGCTAGCATGACCTTTAGGGTCAATCATCTCATTAGCAGTCAGCTTTTACAACTGCATGTTATTTATAGGAGAGGGATTTACAAGCTGTTAAACTAAACAACAAATTAAATTGTCCGTGAGCCATCATCATCTGATACAGAAATTCCCCTTGGGTAACAAGCTGCTGCTTTTTCAATGGAAGTTTTGGAAAAATTTAATACATTTTTTTTTTTTTTTTTTTTTTTTTGCCAGCATAACCTTTATAGTGAACAGTCCCTTTTTTATTATGACGAAAAACTGAACCATCAGTGTAAACAGCTCCAGATGCACAGTGAAAATTCAGCAGTCACAATCCACAAGCCTCATTTTAATGAATGCTCACAGGCATCTCTCTCTTCTGCTAATTGTTTTCAATCAAATTTAAAATACCACAAATAGAGAGTAGCTCAGTAGTGCATTTACAGTCTCCATTAACTAACAGTTTTTATTAAATATATATAAAAAGCAATAATCTGAGAAGACAGCTTTAGGAAAAGCTCTCCTCTCTGCATTTTGAAAATAGCAGTATTGCTTGAAAGCATCTGTCAACCCAAGCATGATATTGATAAAATAAGTAAATATGTTGTGACACCTTATGTGCAATGTCCTTAAAACTACATAGAGTGGACTTCTAACAGGCCTATTCATGCTCTTTTGCAGTAACTTAAGTGTATAAGCACTTTAGTTACTATCACAAGGACTGTTCGTTTTATCCATTTTACTGTAATGTTTCTGCCTTTTTTTTTTCAGATACTTCAGTTATAAGTACTAGTCTTCTCATACAAATTCTATTAATTGTTTTGTTTGTATTCAAATTACATTTGCTTTCATAAGTCTAAGCCATTGTTCCATTGTGTTTCAGCTTACCTCACTTTTGTGCATTGATTTTTAATATTGTCCTTATGAAAGAAACATAGCCCAGTCCTGATTTCTCATTCTTCCTTGAGAAAAAACACATCCTAATGACTCCAAATAAAATAATCTTTTGTTACTCACTGATCTTTATGTTCTCACTTTTGCTACTGCATGTGGGGAGGCAGAGAAATAGAAAGCTGTTTACAGGACTTCTGGGTGCCTTGTAGTCAACTTTCATATCCAGAGTCAAGTTTTTACTTCAAGCAAAAGCAAACCAAGATTTTTTCACACTTCAGTCTGTATTGTTAGACATGCAGAAAGAAGGGAAAAAAAAAAATAACCCCACAACCTTGATACTTCAAGTGCAAGTGAAACAGTGCTTAATCACTTCTGATAAGAACTAAATTTAATTAGAACTAAATGTAATTTATGCCATTTTAAGCAATCTGTGCCATATTCCAATCAAGTCAGCAAACCTCAGATAACTTAACTCATATGTGACCTTAATCGATATCAGACTAATTCCATGATCAGTAATTTTTGAAAAATCTGGTGATCCTGTAACTTGGAATGTTACCAATGTCAGAGGTCTGCATGCTGACCTTATGCTTAAATTAATGATAAACACCATGATGTCCTGCAGAACATACATAAATATTTACATATGCATACATAAAACTATGCTAATTCATCATGTAGTATGAACATAAACCCACTTCTTCACATTCCATGTATTCATATTCTTGAAGACCTGGTAGCAGTGACTGCCTGGCAGTCACCAGGATGGCCATTGCTCAGTTTAACTTCCATTTTGGTAACAGCTTGTCTAACACCCAGTGAAACTTCCATAGGGAGATGTGACTTTATATTGTTTGACTGTAACTATAAAGCCATCCTGTACACCTCCCACAGCACCATCTAGGGTGGGGGGGGGGAAAAAAAAAAAAAAAAGACGTGTAGATTATAGCTTATTCAATGCTGCTTCTTGAAATGTTCCAGTCTTCTTATGGCACCAATTTACTAACAAAAAATAAAAATGCTTTTCTCTGCATACAACTTAATATCCAAGTCACATGAATGAAGCCAGAGAACTTCTTAACCCCCATTTAAGTTACTATTCTGAAAATAAAACCACATTTGAGTAAGATTTACAAGCAGATTATGAAAATCAAGAGACAAGTGAAGAGTTATCTGTTCACGAACTGTGGGGGCTTACTGCTCTACTACTATGAAAAGGTAAAGCCATGTTCAGAGCGGCAAGAATTCAAGGAGGACTTGGAGTTCTCAGGGCAAGAAGGGTAGGGACACACATTTCTGATGCCTTCTGATACATTTAGCACACACTAGACAATCACACAAAATGCTATGTTCCCAACTGTGTGTCCAGGAGTCTCTTAAGTAACGGATAGCTGGTCTAGTTCCCTAACACAAACATGGAAGGGAGAAATGGGGAATAGCCCTGGGCCCTAATGCCCAGAGCAGCGAAGAGAAACATCTTTTTGCCAAGGGTTGAACACTACCTGCAGATGGCTGCTGGTAGCCTTCATCAGGGTAGAAAGATTAAGAAAGGATCCGAGTACTGTAGAATGTGATATAGTTCTGGATAGGTCTCAGATTAATTAAATTAATCAAGCTGTTAGTTAAAATTACTTTTTTTTTTTTTTTCATCATGTATCAGAAGAACGTTATCTAAACCCTGCAGTTGAGAGTCCATACTATAGAAGGTTATTTTTAATGACAGTTTGGGACTGTTGGTATATATGTATATAAAAGTAAGTAACTGGGATAAAATAAAATTACTGTGGGGCATGCTCCTTGGAGGGAATCAATAGCACTACACTGACCTTACTATAGGTAAACAGACTTTGTGGATAGGTTTTGCATGTGTGGGAAGACTTAAGATTTTTATACTAAAGTCTTGTTAGACTGCTTATGAATTGGTTGGAAGTGCTCTTTTGATGACATTATTCACCCCCTAGCATTGACTTTGTCCTTTTATTAGTGGAGAGAATCAGTGCTCACAAGAAAACAGCAAAATATGATTCACTGCTTTAAACCATTGCAAATGTTTAGAAGTGATCTTCTCTCCATTCCTGAATGATAGTATTTTGTACATAATACTAAGATTCAGAAATTAAATCTTCTAAAGGAAAGACTTCTGCTAGATACTGGACATAAGCAAACTGACAACACTGCTCTGCCCCCAGGTGATTAATTCAAGTCACTCCCAATTACTTACGGAACATCTAGTTTTCACTTCTGTTATGACTGTTGAGCCAATGGTGTTATGAGCTGGTGTATATTTTGTTGCATGCGTCATCAGCAGAATTGCAGCTGGGTCTCACTGTAGAACTTTTATTAGAAAGATGATGTATGAAGCAGAAGGAACACAGCTTGACTTTCAGATCCCAGACTGAGTTTGCTGCTCTAGCAGTTGGAGAAGTGGGAGAAACGCTTTTGACATGCAAATTTTGTATCATTTTTTGTACAAAGGCAAATGATGGATGATAAATACCATATCCCTTTATATACACTTTACACTTTGCAGACAGAACCACACTTTGATATGCAGAACCAAGAGGAAAGGAGTCAAAGGGGGGGCTATGATAGGGATGTAACTGTCTACAAATAATTGAGCAGCAAGAATCCCTGTTGTGTTATTGGCAGAGGCTGAAAATGGCATAATAAGGAGCAATAGCGTGAAATTACTGCATAAAAGGAAATATTTAAATCAGACATTAGGGAAAAAAGTGCTTAACAATGAGAAAAATTAGGTAATGGCAGTACATATTTGTAGATATATTTAAAATATCACTATGAGGTGTTCCCAAGTTTGACTTCGCCTGAAAAGCTGTTATAAAAATGGCAGTTTCATTACCCATTTGATGGCTTTCAGACACATTTACTTATTTTTATTGAGAAAAAACTTTTTTTTATACCTATAAAAACAAATAAAAGCAAAGTTTTTATAGCTATCTCCTATGGGGCACTGGGAAGTAACAAACTGAGGAGAATAAGATGAAATTTATTGGGGTTCAGTTATAATCAAGACAATTGGTATTCTTTAGAGGAAGACGACAGTGTCTTCTGGGTTCCTGAAAGAAGATCTTCATTTCAGTACTAATTTTGAAGTGATAGAAGCATGTCACTCTTGTTAAAATGCAAGTTTAATTGTACAGTTATTCTAACCAGAAGAGTTAACTTTAAAGTGTGCAGTAGCTACATTGAGACTTCTGAAAGAATACAAGAGGGTTAAGGTCTGCTGTGAGAAATCGTATCTTTAATTAAACTGGTGATACTGCTACTGAGCCTCTTTGTATAGTGCAGCATTTCAGTCGCCTGTAGGTCTCGGCCTCCTTTTGCAGGTCACAATAACAAATGGAATAATTTCCAAAGTTTGGAGTAGGATGAAATTTAAGAAAGAAAAAGTGAAAACTAACACCAGTTCACCTCTGGAAGATAAAGTAAGGTTTGTATTCAGACAGTATCTTTTGTGTGATGAACTATGGTAGAGAGAACTTCTTTTATGAAAGCATCCTGCAGCCAGGGGAACGACTCAGTTGTGTTGCTAAGTTTCATATGGGAAAGTAGAGGATGTTTGTGTCTGAGTGTTTTGTTTTTCTTTTTTAGTCTTTGGTTGCTTTTTTTTTCACATTGCACATTTTTTTCGCATTCACAAAGGGAAAAGGGCAAGTTAAGGATGGATTGCATGCTCTCTTAATGTTGGCCATAGTACAGAAGCCATCCTTAAGGCCTTCTCCTGGGAAATGTGGATTTCAAAATGGAAACATGAAACAGGTCCTTACACCAGGCCTATTTTGCAAACAACTACACAACTTTCTGCAATAGAAAGGGTGGCAGTATGAGGGAAACAATAATGTTGTTTCCTGGGTATCTGCTAGAATTCTAGAATTGGGCAGTTCGCTATTCTGCTTATTAATGAGGCTATAGTAGCATTTTATCAAAATTTGCCAGATAGTATTAATTTCTTCATTTCTTGCTTTTATTTAATTATGTAAGGAAGATTCATTTTTTGTTTGTTTGAAATTTACGGTATTTTAGGATTTAGGATTGGAGACTTAGGAACCACTAGAAATCCATTATATGCGGTATGCCCCTGCCTTTAACGTTGTAGTATACTACACGTGTTTGACCTGAACTATTTTATTATTTACCTCAGTTTATTTTAGGATAGATCAATACACACCAGCTGCTGGATTTGATACTGTTTCCAAGACATTGACTACCTCTATGGCTAAGAAAGGCAGTAGCTCCCAATCACAATGTATATTGCTTAAGATGATTTTAAATCAGCTTAAAATTAGTTAGCTGATTTGAAATTAAATTCCATTTCAACTCATTTAATGTCAAAGAATTTAAGAGAATTAATAATAGTAATACTGAAATTCTTGAATTATTCTTAAAGGCCAAATTTATCTACTATGTATTAAACTTGGAAAGAATTTTTAACTTTCCTTTTAGGTCATCATTTAGCATTTGTTAATTAGCAGGTCATAGCTTCTTTTCAAATCACAAACAAGCCTACTATTTCAGTTCACTGTAAAAAGTGACTTTGTATTATGGAGCTCCTTTGTTATTGCAGACTAGAAAATAGGCTGTATTCTGAGATTCAAACGGGTGATTTTGTTTGGTTTAGTTTGCTTTTTTCCCCATTTCAAGTATTATTGCTAGTTATGAAGAGTCCGTTTGCTGAATTCAGTCCCCAGTGGCACCTCTGTATCCTGTATTGTACAGCTATAACTGATTGGAACCTAGCAAACTATTTAAATGATCTATTGGCAACAGTACGCTTCAGTTAACTCTAAATTATTTTGGTTGTGCAGGAGTAATAGGAGTAAACTTTTCTCACTAATTAGCTAGGACTGGATACATATATGGATCAGAGCTGCTGAGAAATAAGGTGCCATTTTATCTTGTCTCTTTCCAGCATAGAGCAATGCTTTAAATAAGGCCTGACAGAACACTGCTCTTTCTGGTGTCTGGGTGGACAACTCGATACATTGCTGTGTAACATCACCATTTGTTTGCAGTTCTTCAGCCAGCTTCCAGTCCTGCTGGCTTGCATCCAAGTCATTTTGAATTGCTTTTGGAAGATTGTATAAGACAATTCTGTCCAACGGTTTATTACTATAGAGATCTTCAGCCAGATCATCCTTTTAGAAGCTTTTTATTTTTCTGTATTTTTCTATATTCCTGTATGGGGCAGCAGCACAGAAACCAATATAAACAACCTTTGGAGGACCTCTTCCAACACAGGAAATACTCTTGTGGCAGATGGGCTGCAGCATCCCCATCCCTTTTTCATGTTTGTTGTTTATTCCCTCTCTTATACCCTCTAAAATTATCATTTATTTCTTACAGTATTGCTTTATAATACTGTTACAAAGGATTAAAAACAATGGGTATAGCGAAATGTTTTATGGAAGGCTTGTTCTCTTTATAAACTCAACCAGTTTCTGGATGGCAGTGAGAGCTAGTGTGTAGGCTTTTGGGGTTCAGCCCTCAATTCTTTGCAAGGAGTTCTTTGCCAAGACTCTTTTCTCCTTGTGCCCCCATCTTCTCCTCCCTAAAATATGAGTAATGAAACTGGCTTTTGTAAATTAGAATCACAGAACCATAAAAAATGGATTGAAAGAGAGCTTAATGATCATCTAATTCTTCAACCCTCCTCCTGTCCTCCCCCCCCTCCCCCCCCCCACCGCCCAAACACCATCTCAAATTACTTTGAGATCTACAGTAAAATAAATTTAAAAAAAAAGTAATAATTAAAATCAAAAAACAAAGAACTTTGTTTGGTAACTCCCTTCCTCCCTTCCCTCCTACCTTCTCCCATCCCCTCCTTTTTTTTTTTTTTTATTTGAAAACTAGAAAGCAGACTAAAGGATGGCTTTTTTGTGTGCGTGTGATACTTAAAAACATTCTTTCTGTGAATGACATGCTAAAAGGTGCCTGGCAAAACTGTCCTTTTGAGGCTATTCTCACTGTAGAGGTTAACTAGTATTAAAAAAAATTAAAAAAAATAAAAAAAAATAGTAACACAAAACATCTCTTCATCCTAGAAGGTTCACCATCATTTGGGTCTTCTTTCCGGCAGCAAAAATAAACCTACAGATCTGTCCATCATGAAGCACTTATTATTATAATTTTTTTAATACTTCACCGGGTCACTTTTCAGTAAGATGACAATGTTTCTTGTATTGCTGAGAAAAGAAGTAATAGATTGGATAATTTTTATCTCTCTTCTTCTAAAAATGTAAAGTCGTAACTCTTCCATTTACATGTTTTCTACCTCCTGTTATTTCTAAAAGAATGAGTCAGAGAAATGGAAACATAGCTGCTGTGAATAATTTAAAAGTGGTCTGAGAATAGCTAACCATTACTTCTGGTGATGCTGCTTGTGATGGTTACAGAATGATAAGATTATCAAAAGAATTGTGGGAGACAGAAAAATGGAAGGGATGCATTAAGTCATGCAATCATTTTTGCTATTGTATGATTATACCTGACATTAGTTTTACTAATGGCTTGACTGGCTACCTTAAAAAAAGTTTGAGAAAATTATTTCCAGTTATTTCTTCAACAATATCCCTGTACCTTCTGTTTCCACTTTTTTTTTTTTTATTTTTATTTTTTATTTTTTTTAAGTTTCAACGTACTACTTCTATTTGAAGATGCTACAGGTTAAAATTGATAGTGATCATTCCTTTTCCCCTTCATACAAACAATGGAAAATACATACTTAATATTTCTTGTGTAACAAATATGTATGACAACACATATGGAGGATTCCACAGCATTTCATAAAAATTAGTGAACGTACTGAGTACGTTTCCTGCCATTTTTGCTTTCTTATCTGTTCCGTCTTTGCTCCATCTTTCACACCATGAGGAGTGAGTAGAATATATAGCCCAGAGACTGAACCTGTTATCCAGGCAAACCATTTCTGCTTTTCTCTGAAAATAGGACTGCACCATGCTTGCCCCAAATATTCTCTCAGTAGCGAAAGGATGGGATAAATTTACTTTTTTTTTTTTTTTTTTTTTTTTTTTCATCTTCAGTAACCCACAACATATTATGTAGCCTTGATTCAGTAAACATTTGATACTGAGGCTGAAGATGGGAAAGAATCCCATTTATTCCTTTGTACTTCTTTAGAAGGGTAATACCATAAAATTAAGTTTAAATTAATTTATTGTAATTTTGTTTCTGATTTCACTGTTTGATGAAAAGGAATTTTGGCTTTGCCATGAACTAGAATGTGCTGAAGAACTGTAAAAATCAAATTTCATTACGATGGGAGGATACCATTTTCCAGATTGCAATTTCAGAATGTAACTGCCATCTGAAAATTAAGCTTTCCTGTTTGCTTTTCTCCCATTAACACTGTTTTCATAAGAGATTTTAATCCTTAACTCTGACAGAGAAAAGGTCTGGAATTAGAGATATAAATGGCTCAGGGATACATACAAGCAGTGGGTAATTTTTTCTCTGTCTCCTGCCAAAACAGAACAGTGGATATTTCCCATTTGGCATCTCTTTAATTAGCTGATTCTATTGTAACTACACAATTACCTATCTATTAGCATTGCTTAAGCTCTGTAAATTTTCAAAAAAGTCTATACCTGTGAAACCGAGCCCCATCTTACAGCTCCACACTAAGCCATTTTCTGCAGCTCTGAACTAGGCAACTACCAGGATACAAGTATGTAGGGACAGCCCAGCATGAACACCCAGAGCTGTATGACTGCAGCAGTGATGGAAAATGAGATTTCATGTTTGCGTGACAGCTGACTAAACTTGGAGAAGCCGACTACCTTCTGGTCCTCTGAGAACTGAGCAGACACTGGGAAGCAGCTTGGCCACATACTCCTTGAACTGCACATGGCCTCACCAAGTCCTCTGTTACAAGAAATACCTCCTGCACTGGTGTACTTGACAAAAATCATTCAAGGACTTAAATGCCTCTTTTTATAAATTCTGAGTTTCAGCCCACAGCTGTACCTTATCTTTTATCGTCAGTGCTGCTGTTTGGGTAGAAGCAGCAGTTGGGCAGCTGCTCTGCTGCTTCTTTCTCCACAGTCTATTGAGCTTGCGTCTAATAAGCAAATATAAAACTGAGACCAATGCCCTGGAAATCCCTCTAAGCTTCACTTAGAGTCCAAGCAGTTACAGTCCTCTCAAATGATCTGTACTTTAACCCTAACTACTGCTGATTTTCCTCTAGCTTCTCTATTTATCCTTCTACCAACTTTTTTTCCTCACAGATTCAAGTAACAGTTATGTCTTCAAGGGAATTGGTCAATTGTCATTGCTCTGAGTTCTTTCTACAGGATAAAATCAATTTCAGAGAAAAAAAAATAGACAGCCACCTATCATTAAAGATTTCTGATACTGTTCTGTGTTAGAAACTACTTCAATTTCGTTTTGACTGCAGCAAATTTCAATTACAGCCGTTAACAGGTTTCCAGCATGGATGTTTCCCTGACCGAGGAGACGAGACAGGACACAGGGTGTCTGCGGCAGCTGCCTGTGCAGGCGTCTGCTTCTGCCTTTGCTGAGGGACAAAAGGTAACCTTTCCCTCTGGAGGCACGAGGGGGGGGGGGGGGGGGTTCATACATCTACTAGGAATTTTCACCTTTCTTGTCTAGGTTGGATGAATCTTAAAATTTCTCTGAGTTTTTTTCTAGATCAGAAATGATCTGGTGCCAAACTACCAGAGATAAGCCAGAGGAGGAAAAGCCAAACTGATCCATGGCATCTGAGTTCAACATGTGCACATTCCTCTAGCAGAGTTTTCCCAAGCAGTGGGATGACAAGCTGACGATGAGGGAAAAAGGCTCAGTGACTACTCCACGCCGTGCTTTGCCAGCAAATCACCAGCGCCAGGTGGCTTAGAGCCCGGGCATTCCCCTCCGTCTTAAAAAGGCCTACAGCCTTTTCCATCCGCTGCCTCACATTCGGAGTTTGCTGTGAGGAGGAAGACGCGAGCAGCCGAGGCGCCCCGGCCCCATGTGGCAGCGACCCCGCAACTTCTCCCCTCACCGGCGGTGAGGGTGGAAACACCCCGCAGCCACGGCTGAGGAGAGCCAGTGACGAAGGGGAAAGGCGAATCCACCAATCAGAAAAAAAAGCGCCCCCCAGCCCGAGCAGGATTGGCTGAATACAGAGGGCGCTGTGTCTGCCCGGGAACGCCTGCATCAAAGTTCGCCTAGCAACCCAGAACGTTCTGGAAGCTTTTAGTTTGGGCGGGAAATAGGCACTCTGGTGCCTGACGGGCTTTTCCCTGGCTGCTATCCCAGCACCGGTGTAATTATGTTGATATTACATTTGCCCGCCTTTTATCCCTTTCGTTAATTCTTTGCATTTCTTCCCTTCATAACCATGGAATTCACAGTGGTTTACTCCTTTGGGTAACCAGTGCTGTGAGCAGATGGCTGCCGTGAAGTTTTTTGTTTGTTTGTTTGTTTGTTTTTTTAAAAGTGGGAATTGCAGTCCCAGCAGCTTTAGGTTCATTGGGCAGCAGTGTTTTGCTACTGCAGCTATCAGTTAACCTTTTCTAAAAGCAGATGCACAATGGTGGTTATTTGTGGAAGAACTCAACAACTGAAAGCAAATGAGTTATAAAGTAGGTATGTGGTTTATTTTGCTGCCGGGCACATGTGGGATAGCTCCCAAAGGCATGTGCGCCCCAACGTGGCAATTTGCTCCTGTCTGCGCTTGTGCAGTGCCTTCTGGTGGTGGTTGTCAGGTGGTCGTGTGGTTGAAGGCTGATAACTCTTCATCACCACTAGTTGATCCCTGCCTTTATACAGACTCAGCTGCTCCTTGGCTCTTGTCTAAACCACAAAGTCGGTCTCAGCAGACAGGTTCCCCATTTTTGTCAGGAAACATCCTCTGTGAGGGGCCCCGAGACTCTTTGTTTCAGTTAATTTGCACAGTAATAAGCAAAGACACTCAGCAACATCTATGTTAATGCGATTAAGCAAGCCCCCATTCTTCCATTCCTGGCTTTAATAATAACTATTGTTTTATTTATAAATCATTAATGGGATTAAACAAGCCCCCATTCTTCTATCCCTGACTTCAGTGGCACCCTGTGGGTCAGGTTGGCCACCACATAACACAGCTCAGGTGGCTTCTCTGTGCCAAGATGGCTGCCAGTCACACCCCAAAGCTGATGTGGTGAGACTGCTCTCTTTAGGTACCTTCCTAAAAGATGAATGTTTATTAATTCTGTAAGTTTGCAAAAGAAGGTACTTCAACAATGAAGGGTGTTAACTGCTAGCTCCCCAGCGGAGGATGTGGCAGTTGTAGCTCTGGTGACCTGAGAGCCAGATGGCTGCATTTCTGTCCACCTTGACTCCATTGAGTGCATGGGAATGATGTTTTCTCAAACTGACCGTTGTGTTTTACCAGACTAAAAGAAGCCTAACACAGACTTCTGAATAGAAACACTTACTTGTTTCCATTCCTATACATTTCCTAAACTGAGCTGCATGGGGCAACCTTAATTTCTTTTTCTACCTGGTGTTTGACCTTTCAACTTTAAGAATATTTAAACTTTTTAATCATCTCCAAGATAACACAAAGCATATGAATGTGTGCAAAACCACACCATGCACAGAGGGCTCAGTGGAAGCAGCCCCAGGGAAGCCCAACGCAGTAGCACAGCGGCTCTGTACTTGAGCTTCAGCGCTGCCTCAGTTGAGCTGGCATCCACACATGGGTGCAGTGCAGGACAGAGCTGGGCTCCCTGTCTGAATGACTTAAAGTAGCTTTTGTTCCCCTTCTTGTGGGCAGGGCTGTGCACTTTCAGCCACCAGAATGCATAGGGCCTGCCCGGATTCTTATAAATTCCCGTAAGTTTAAACAAGCTTCTACACATTGTGATGATCTCTGTACCGAAAATAATTCTGTAATTACAATTCTTCCCGTACCAGAATGTCCATAGTTGTTTCTACCAAGCATGTAGCCTGTGGTTCTCATATTATATTTATGAGGTCAAAGTTTTACCACTCTCAATGACTCATTTTCTGTGCTGTGCTGTCGATTTAATTTAAAGCAGAGTAAACAGATAAAACCATAGATTGAGGGGTCACAGCAAAAAAGTAAATCAATAGTTTCAATATTCTAATAGGTTTTGATAACTCCCTGCAGCCTCTGTTTTCTACTCGGTTCTGCTCCCTCCTCTAAAGGATAACAGATTGGTTCTTACTTTAGTGATAACACAGGCAATTTGAGGAATGTTGAGTTCAGCCAAAAACTGACCATCTCACAGTTCAGATCATTCACTAATGGAGAAAAAGAACTCGTGGCTGTTCATTAAAGTAGCCTATCAGCTTCATTGGGGATTTTAAGTTAAGTATTCAAGGAATGGTGGGACCAAGAGATTTGGATTTTTGCCTGTTGTTAATGAAAATTTATGGAGTAATTAGACAGTTAATACACAACTTTTTCTTCTTCCTTTTTTTTTTTTTCATTTTGAAACATTTTCAAATGTAGTATAAAATACTAGTCATTTTGGTCAAGAGAGTGGGGAGTAATATATTTTTGTTTCATATCCATAGCATCTCCTTTTTTACTACTCTTTAAAAAGAGAATTTGCTAGTCTTAAACATCTTTTTTAAAAAAGTTATTGAATCATGGACTCTTTGTTTTCTATTAAAATATATTTTCTGCTTATTAAAACATTGAAGTAGCTTTTCCTTTTTAAAACATAATAAGAAGACGAATGATTATAAAAGTTGAAATGCTTTAAAGCAGTATCTTTCTCATTTCAATTCAACAGACTTAAATATTTCAGTGCTGTATAACTCCCAGAATATTTATTTTTAATGTTTGGGAACAGAGGCCTATCCCTTTTTAGAGAATCAGTTGTGAATTTGGGTTCATCTCTCACTTTTGATAAAAAACCTTGCCTTTCCCAGAGACGCATGTCCCAGATATTAACTGCTCTGTATATGCCTTCTTCATATTTAATATGTGAAATTTATATAGTGGCTCAGCCCTACCATTTATGGTAGAGAAGGAAAGGAATACTTCATTACAGGTGTTTGTTTTCTAAGCATTATTCCATATTAGAAAATAAATAGATCAAAAACTGTATTATATACTAGAGGCAAAAGGTTCTTTCTGTTGTAGGCTCCAGAACATGAAATGTTGAATTCATCATGGTAATGCTTTTCAAGTGAAACTATATTTTCATGAAACTTTTAAACAGTCGATGGAATTGACAATATTAGTTATAGTTTATATCATTACTATGAGTGTGAATTGGAAATAACTTGCTCTACATCAGTGCATGCACTTCAGCAGTATCCTCAGGCTAAGAAAGCTGCTCTAGGCCTGCAGTTTTACTAGTAAGCGGTCCTCGGGTTGGCCTCAGGAGTTTAAATTTAATCAGCCTTACCACATTTTTCATGAAGAGTGAATGTAAAGACATAGTTCACTCTTGTGCTATGGAAAAATGCGAATGGCATCTGCTTAGGTTTGTTGTAAAGAGTGACCTATTGCATGCTGCACTGTATTGTTTTTGAAGGGAAGGGATAAACTGGGAGCAACAGATGAGATAGAATGTGTACACCTAGCAAGAAAGAAAAAAACAGTTGGGATTTTGTTTAATTGCTTCCTCTCCTTCAATCAGAAAGGGAGTGGCTGGGATGAGCTCATAGATGTTGGAGGATTTAGTACCTCAGATGTTCAGTAATCTTGACAGTTTCTATGAATCTGAGAAGAAGGGCAAATGGTGTGCTACAAAGCCTTAGCACTTGAGTAATCTAAAATATTGGAACTGGATGAAAATTTAATGTTTTGAAGAAATAATGGGACAGTTTATTTTATATATACTTTTTTATATTTTTTTTTTTCCAACTTCTAAGGAAACATTCTCATTCTTTGCTTTTTGTTTCTGTTTTCCCATTTCTTTTGTGTTCTTTCCAATGCAATTCTTGTTAGACCTTGTAATAAAAGAACAGTTCTGGTTGTCTCAATGCTACAATAAAAGTGAAAGTTTGTGACAGAAATATCTGTGTTTTATTTACTTTTGCTTTTGCTCTGTGTTAGACGACATTCACCTGAAGCTTGCCTACGTGGAGGCAGAGCTGGCCGGGCCAAGACAACTTGAGAGGAGCTTCCCATGGCCTCAGGGGTGATGAGCACTGCTTCTTGCAGCTGAGGAGGCTGCATCAGCAATACCAACCTGGGAAGTGGGTACCTGCCTGTAGCGATGCAGTAGGTAGGGAAATATATTTTAGTTTTTAATGCAATTCTTCTGCTTTAAAACCGTTCTAATCTCATGCTACAATTTAGCCAGGCTACCTTGAGTTCATAAACTCTACAGTCTTTATGGACTTTGTGACAGGAGAAGGCTAATAATTCAGGTGGGCATGATATTTGGTTATTTTACCTTCTTGTCAGCAAGGTATTTATGAAAAAAAACCAAAAACCAACAACCTCTTTTTTCTCCTGATAAAAATAATAATGTAAAAAGATAAAATTCACAGCAGCCTGGAAGTGCATTTTAACTTAATATGAAGTTAAATTACAACATGTGGTAAGATGTTAGACTTAAAAGGTGATTCTGTATTCCCTATAATTTTTTGAAAACAAATACTTTGCTATTTTTAGGTACTGATACCTTAATTGACTCAATTGATGATTACGTATAATTATATCTAATTATATTTTAAAATATAACTTTCAAAGATCAAGCAAATGATATCAATGGTAAATAGGGGTAAAAAACAAAACAAACAACAACAACAAAAAAACTGTAAGCTGTAGAATATGGCTCGTGTAGTTATTTTCACCTGAGAGCATTTGGGTAAGCCAAATGAAGTAAATTCAGGTCTAGCATGAAGTATCTGTAAATGTTTATTTTTCTTACAATGCTACTCGTTTTGATAGTGAATGCTCTCTGGTATGTCCTGACTACAAGTCTGAGTTTGAGTTTAGTGAAAGTGAAAGAGGGAGAAAGTGGCATTTAAATTTTAGAGATAGGTCAGGGAGGAAATATTGTACTTTAAAAAAAATCTACCAGTGCTGTTTTTTTTTTTTTTGTTTGTTTGTTTTTTTTTTTAAAAAAGTGTTCTTGTCTTCATTGGCAGGAGTATTAATAAGCCTTGTAGATTATTGAGGTAATAATGATGAACTTTCCCTTGAGCAAATGGCTCTTATCATTGGATTTATTTTTTATTTTTTTGGAAGTATTTTTGTTGCTTCTGAGTTAGGTAGATGTGCTGATACGTTTAACTTAAATGGGAGCCTAATATTTGCTAGGAGACACTGCCTAGTCTGACATAATAGAAAGTTCAAAATGCCTTTGAGTACTTAAAATTGTAAATTCAATGTACATACACAGTTTAGAGTTCAAACTCCTAACAGTGTAAAAACATATCACATATAAGCTTGGTATATTGAGTGTCAGGTATGTGTTTGTATACTTTGTGTCTGCCTTTGTCATTGAGCAAGTCAGTGGAAGAAGAGTTTATAGCTAACCATATGTTGAAGCTGATTTATAAAAAAACAAAACAAAACAAAAAAAAAACATTGGTTACCATTATATTGTTTTGGAAACATCCTAATCTGAGAAACATAGGTTTGATTTGCTGCTTGCAGGGTTGCTGCTTTTATCAGAATTCAAGTCACAATTCAGTCAAGCAACCTAATCTTAGCGTATCAGTTGTGAATGTGGTTTGCTTTAATTTTGCTTAGTAACTCTGAGTGACATGGTTTGAAAAAATGGAAGGACCCTGATGAGGGGGTTTATTACGGCAAGAGAATCTGGTTTAGCAACTGCATGTATCATTTTTATCATAACTTACATATCATTTCACTCATGGTTTTCTGTGTGTATTCTCTTGAGGCCGTACCTCACTCCAGGCGTATTCTATCTAAACTGCAGGGAAGGTGCAAATCACCTATTGTGATTCACTCTCACCTGTGTGCAGTCTAGAACTTTAGGGGAACTAGGTTAGAAAGCAACTGCTCTGGCACATAAAGTCAGCCAGCTGTGTGCTTTTGCTGAAGAACTGGCCTGTGCTGTCAGACTTGTGGGTTAGAGGTAGCTGAGAGTAGGGTACATAATTAGTGCTTAGACTGAGGAATAATGAGGAGTTACAGAGCATATCCAGTAGTTCAGAAGCAGTAGGGAGTTCCTAAACATTTTTTGTGGATTACTGTGGGTTTGGTGTGATAGTGCATCGTAGCAGTTATTTACGACAAACAAGTTTCAGTGGTATTAACAGTCTAAAATAGTATAAGCTGGCAAAAGACATCTTAGTGAAAAAGCAGGTAATGAATCCTATAATCACTAGTAATAGGCACTAAAATGTCTTTCCCAGATTACCTTTCTACTAAGTGAAAATGTTTTCTGCTTATCAAGATCCAAAGCTTTTCAGAATTTGCTGTGAAAGTGAAAAATGATGATTCAATAAAAATCACATCTAATTGAGAAAGGTGGTGTAATAATAAAACCAACCTGAACCAGTCGCCTAAATTATGCTGTTTTCAGCATAATTTAGATCTAGATTCAGATCTAGAATTTGCAGGTGATCTCTCTATATATGAACTAGATTCTTTTTCCAAATTCATTTTAACTCTTGTGATCCTTTTAGATTAAGGCCTAGTTGTTTTTTTTTTTTTTTTTTTTTTTTTTTTTTTTTTTTTGTGTGTGGATTATACTTATACCCCATGTTACAAGAAATGCTGCTTTGATTAAAGATAATGCTTCTCAGGAAAGAAGCTCTAGATTGCAGAGACTTCCAATGTAGAGGCAGATTTGTCTCGGTGATGTGTTTTGTTATCAGTAGGAAGGGAGTTGATTTGTATTGTGCTGTATATTTAAAAACCAAACACTAGTTCTGCGGTGTCTAAAATTTAAAATGGGATGTTTTCTATCTTTCTGTATTTTCTATAGTAATGTCTGTTGACCCAATACTATCTGAAAAAGTTTATTTTACAATGTGAAACTTGAGCTGCTTTAAAGTATCTGTTAGTGACTCTTGGTAGTGATATATCATGTTATCATTGATGAATAGTAGTTGTGATGAAATGGATGTGTTGTGAAGAAAGGTACTATTAAGAATTCAAAACAGAAAAAAGCTCCCAGGACTTCAGGTCATTGCTTTCCTGCTCTTTATTGAGTGTCTTCTACACACTGAGTGTGGGATATCTTCTTTTTAGGATTTAGAAAAAAATGCATTGCTGTAGGAGAAGAGCAGAAATTTAGGAGATAATGAATTCCAAACGTTTCTCTTATTTGAGTTTAAATTTTCAGTTCATGAGAGAAACTATTTAGTTGAATGTATGTATTCTTATTTGTAAAAAAGTATAGAAAATTGTACTTTAAAGAATGTATTGCTTTCAAACAATTCCCATAAAATCAATATATGTTATCTTTCTTACAGCAGTGAAGATCTTGCTTAAAGAACAGCAAAACCTTTAAATAAATCATTTTTAAATAAGTCATTTTAAATAAGTAATTTTTTTTTCCTTTGGATTTTTTGGGTAAGATTCAGTAGAAAAGAATTTGATTCATTTAGGGAAAAGCAATCATGACTATAAAGATTGAGTAATTCAAAGATAAAAACAAAACAACAACAACCAAAAAAAAAAGTCCCCATTTTTAATTCCTAAAATTCTTGTCCCCATTGATGCTGTGAAGGAATTCCACAGGCAGCTGATACTTTCCTTTCAGATGTGTTGTTCAAGGAGTATTTAGAGACTTCAGGTATTAGCGTAGTGTGAGCCAATCTTAAATACTCTTCACAAATAGCTGTATTGGGTATTTGTGAAGGGGAGGGAGGGAGAACTATTTGTTTCCAAAAACTCTGAAGTTCCTGAAGTGCAAAATGTTTTCTTTAGGTCAATTGATTATTGACATAAGATATTCCCATTTCTTAGATGATGAACTGAAACAAGTTCTACTTGGTGAGAACAAAGGCTGTTCTATTACAGTGGATTATTAGACTTCCAAACCTAATTATCCCCTTTGGGAGTCATCACAGACCTAATGCAACTTGGATTATGGAGGCAGGTTCTTGCTTTCAACTTTGTTCAATAGATTTCTGACAAGACTGTTCTTACAGATGATTAAATTTCATCATAATGATTAGAGAGCTTTCTGCAAAGGAATCAGTGGATTGGGGGGGGGGGGGGGGGAGGTTGAAATGGAGGAGCTATTCTGTTTAACTTTGAGGTTTGTTTTTTTCCCATTATTTTTATTTAGATCTTTTTTTCAATCACAATCATCCTTCAGGTCTGATGTATGAGAAATGATTTATGCATTGATGTCTACTATCTGTATAAGGTTTGTGTTTACAAAATGAGATTGTCTTAAAAAAAGTGCTAACCCATGTCACTGCAATTGTGTAAACAAATGAAGTGATCATTGGGCAATTTAATTGTCTCATCTAGGATTTTTCTGGTGAGCTGACAAGTGGCGCGGAAGATAATGTAGATGGAGGAGCCACTTACAGTCCCAGTTGTGTGTAAAAAGACTACAGGGTCTTCGGACAAATACATGCCTGCTTAGTGTTTCCCTAAGGCAGTGGTGAAGAGATCCTAGTTGATAGGTGGGCTCTGGAGCTTCACTGATGAAGTCAGTTGATCTAACTTCAGTCATTTCCACAAATTGATTGTTAACAAAGGTTCTAAAGCACATTTAATTTTCAGAGGAGAATAATAAAAAGAGGAAAAATATTGAAATCCAAATCCTGAGCTTCAAAAACTCACCTCTGGAGTGTTATCAGTATACCCATCAGTACTTTTTCTGAGCCATACTTTTTTTTTTTTTTTAAAGGGACTTGAACAGATGAGTGGAAGAACCTATTGGATGGTTCATGCTTCCTTCATTATATTTTCTTTTTCTTGATTCATTGGTTTCCTGCTTACTAGTTCATACTAATGTTTTTAACTATTTAAGAATCACAGTGCTAAACCATTACCCTAGTCTTTCTCAATCCCTGCATGATTTGTCTTTGTACGCGTTCATGTGGGAGTAAAGTGTGGCAGTTAGATAAATGTTTCTTGTATTGTGTTAAACAATTAATGATTTCTCCTCAGGTATTTCTAAAAGTACTATGCCATTGTGCATTGATAGCGAAAAGAAAACCCTGCTGAAATAGAAAACAAAAAGCCATTTGAATTTATACTTCATTGTATATTTTTTCATCAAGGTCTTCATGGCTTTGTTAACATTAGCCCCTTAGAAGAAAGTCTCAATAGAGTATGAAGCTTTGGAAAACTAGGTGCCTTTACCAAAATTCAAATGTCTTAAAATAGAAGAGTTACGGGTTAATGTTTGAATGTGTCTGGGACAATTTTTGTATGGATGCATAGCAATATTTAAAAGTGATATGTAATAAATATTGTAGAAGTGTTTCTGAAGTTTTGGTGCCTTTGTAAAATGCAGATAAATCGTTTGCAGTAGGATTTTTAATTTAGTACTGATAGTTGTACTTATAAATGAAGACAGAAATCTTAAATACATGGTATTTTCAGAGCCACATTTGTCAACAACAGAAATTCAACATGTTTAGTGTTTTTTGTATTCTGTAGGACCTATATTGAGTACAAATTCAAAAAACTTTTTGTTTTAAAATAAATAGTTCACTAAAATATACGTGCTGATTAGTTTGCCATTTACTTTCAGTTACTAAGGCACTTGTGTTTTTCTTGAAGGGCAAAAAATTGATTGTCAGTGCTTTCTAAGATTAAAAAAGAAAAGTTAAATGATTACAATAAAAGAAAAAAATCACTGTCATGCTTTGCATGTTTCCTTAATCTGCTTCTTTAGGAATTATTAAGCTAGCTCTATAAAATAAGAAAACCTGCTCATTTTTGAAAAGAGTTTATGAAAACCTCCATTCTAGCAAGCATCTTGGGAGAGTAGAAAATGTAAATCGAGTACTTGCTGGTAAAAAATCAATGGAGGAAGTAGTACTTTTGATGATAACATAATTACTATTTTGGATGTAGGGTTTAATTTTTATTTTTAAATGTTTTAAATTTGAGGGCCTTCATATCCTTGTGTTGCTCTGCAGAACGCTGGCAGACAACTTGTCTCTTTATGTATTTGAAATTTTGAATTCTAACATTAGTTCTTTGTGTTTATCCATACAATCCACACCTCCAGTGCTGAGAGAGTTTGGCGGGGTATCTCATAGCAACAGTCCTTTCAGAATCTCCATTCAGTCATCCTTTGTGATTTGGATCTGGCTTGTTACTGAAAACAGGAAAAAAAAAAAAAACCATAAAACAAGAGCAACTTAAAGCTTCCACAGTTATTTATTATATGTAGCAGAGAGAAAGTTTGAATTCTGAAAACATTTTGTAGCATTTTTTTCACTACCATTTCAATTGTTTCCTTAGGCTCCAAGAACACAAAAAAGAATGGAGGGAAAAAAAAAAAAAAAAAGAAAAAAAAACTTGACATCTAAAACACTCGTAGCCCTGTTGTAAATATGGGTACACCTACTCTTACATTTTGAAAGCAGCATGCTGAATTTTTCTTGCATGCTTGCACAAAGTTAATGGGAGTCCAACAGCTAAATTACCATGCCAGCCTTTTGAAGCATGTTTGGTTTCCAGTACTCGTTTGGAGGGTTGCCTTCTGTGGCCTCTATCTGACTTTCTCGTCATAGAACTTTTTTACAAAAAAGATGAGTGCAGATTAAAAGTTTTGTCAGATTTACAGTTCTGTTTCAGGCCTGTCACTTGCTGGAATATAATAATTTGTTTTGTTCTTTCTTGTTTTTGTTCAGGGAGGAAGCTGCTGTGGTGATTAGTTCATCTCTGATAATTTAAGCCTTGGTTGCTTTGTGTTACAGTGCTACTGTGTGAAAAAAATAAATAGAGACCTCTCCAATAAGCAGTGTGAGAAAAAATTATTTCATGTTTGTTTCATGTATGAACAGGATATAAACTGCTGCCCAAAGGTATTCAATCTGGGTCATTCTGTCCAGATGTTTTAGTACTGTGTGTAATAGAACATAATTATTACAATAGCCTCTAGTTATTTTACCCATTAAAAGTAGTGCTGAAGGCTACCAATTTCTAAAGATGCTTTCTTGGGATTAAAACAAAACAAGGCATGCCTGCTTTATCCATAGTACAGATGCTAGGTACAACAAATACGGGAGGCATCTTATTTGTGGCTAAATCACACTTTTCAAAAGAATACACATGGAGTATTGTAAATAGATGTGTATATTCTGTGTTCAATAAATAAAAGTCCTACCCATCCTGTTGTTTCTCCACTTTAAAATCTGGTAACATCAAATACAGAAGTAAATTATCTCAGTGGTTAGCAATTACTGATATTAGATGTTATCATGGGTCTGATAAGAGAATAAAGCTGATGATTGCAGTCTGAATCCCTTTAAATAAAGTTGAGGGAAACAAAGCATAAAAAAGCCCTGGCAGAATACACATCAAGCTATTATTTCCGCTGCTATTCAGGTTGGAGTACAGGAAAGATAGTCAAGTTATTACAAATTTCAACAATACTACAGAGGAAATTTCCCTGTCCTTACACTGGATAAAGAAGAGTACAATGCAATTTACATTCCACTTCCTGATAGTGGTCTGATGAGTGAAATTTAAAGTCAGTTCTTTCAGTGAATGAACATATTAAAATAAAATTTTGAAGGCCTTTATAGGTTTATAGGATGGAACTTTGCTATTGGCACGATGGTCGAAGGAAATAGACAAGACCAAGGCTTGTAATAACTTTTATTGCACCAGGTGTTAGAGTCAGAAAAGCTAGATGAGTTTTAAAGCACATAAGCCCTTGTTGAAGTCTGAAATAGAAATAGCAGGTTTCAAAGCTAAATGCAAGTGGAGAACTATTGCTGAATTTGCCTTGGCTTTATAGAAAATTTTTCATATCCATGATGAAGTTAAATAAGATCCCTGTTCTGTGGTAAAGCTGATACTCAAACACACAGCGAGGGACTTGACTCAAGAGTTTTTATGGGCTGCATTTTTTTTTTTTAATCAAAAGAAGCAAAAAATGTGATTTTTTTGGACATGGAGCAAGAAAAAATGTGTGCGGGTGCATTTTTCAAACTCTTCCAGTTGATAGTCATGTATACAAATTCTCAGGAGGAAAACCTGCATAACTAAACCTAAAATAATACGCCTTGAATAAGATTATGTAAAGTTGTTTAACATCTGTACTCATCTTGAATTTTTGCTACTGATGAAGTATCCGACTAGTTTTCCTGTTTGAGGTCAGAACAAATATGTTTATATTTTAGAAATATGTTTTTTGAAAATATACACGTATTTCGTGAAGTGCCTTTAGAAGCAGGTCTTGCTCATAATTTGTTTGCCTAATCTATCAATTTAGTGCACCTTCAGAAATGACACTACTTGAAAATAAATTGCTTTTTCATTACAGTTGCTTAAAAAATTGAGCACTCAGTTGTTTAGTTATAGAGTACTTCCTGTGAAATACAAGGGTAGTGGAAATCTGTCATAAACATAGGGATCTGAGGTAAAATACCAAAATCATGGGTCTGCTTTCTAGTGGTATGAGACAGTGTGCTCTCACCCTTCCACGTACGTCAGATTCTCATTGTGTTGAACGTACAGTACTGAGGTTAAAGTCATGCTTCAAGAGTGATTAATGGTTAAGAGAATATTGAGAAGACTTCCTTGAATATTTAATTCAAGCAAGAACAGAATTCTAGTGTTTCTTGTTTTTCTGTTCTGTGGTTCCCTTTTAAAAATGGAGCGCTTCTTCCCTTCATTGATTGATGCTGATATCCGTGGACTTTCTGTGATAAGAATATGCAATGCAGATTTCTGAGACTGTATTAAAGAATGGCTCTCTGACTTCAATTCAAATAGCCTTACTTTGACCTAAATCCTCTGCCTTCCGCTACTGCTGTCTAGCATTTGGCTTCAGAAGCTTCTCATCAGTTTAAGTAGTAGCCTAACTTCAAATCTACTTGAGAAGAGTGGCATTTTCAGTGTATCAGGTAAAGACATGGAGACTGAGCAGAATGTCCAGCAGCGTGGCTTTTGATAGATCTGCTTGTCTGTGACAAGGTTTTCTGTATTGTTTTTCAGTGAAGAAAATTTGCTGGAATTCTTAAAAATCCATATTCTGGCAGTTGAAACTTTGATTCTGTGATTTTACTAATTAAAGTTGATACCTGTTCCCATATAGGAAACAGTTCCACTGTTCAGCTTAGTAAGGCTCCTTGTAGGTAGACTTGCCAGAGCTGTATTTATGGGAAATACCTTTTGTACCATTTTAATTGTACAGTTATTTGGCCGTTTGGCCAGAACTTTTCAAAAGTCCAGATGTATTCAAAAACTCAGAACGTCCATCTTCGATTGGAGATACCTTATGCCTACTGACAGGCTCCTGGTGTCTTTGAAAACTGTGTGCTTGCATCCTTCCTTAGTTGTGTATTAAAGGTTGTATAAATGGTGATGTACTGCCTAATTTCAGTGTTTGAGCCAGACTGGAACCCACCTGTTTAAAAGATGTCTCTCTTACAACATTAGCAATATTTTCAAAATAATTGTGGTAGTTAAACTGTATGTACAATGTAATTAAATAGAAATGTCATTTTATAGCATGGAATCTGATACACAGGCAAAGCTCAATTTCTGAGAGGAGGAGAGAACATGAAATGCAAAGCTCTTTAATTCAATGGGAAAGGTTTACAGCCCTCCCATTTTGAAATACAGAAGAGAACTGTATGATTGAAACCTTAATACACAATCCTTCTTAAAGCCAGAGGTGACTTACCTTCTTTAAATGTTCTTTAGAAGCAATCAGATAGAGAATACACATTTTCACAAAAGCAGTTTCTTTCAAAAGCAAGCCAGCAAGCTTTATAAAGCTGCTAAGCCTTATAAAGTCTGTTATTACTTGTGTCCTTTATACTCTAGGTGTTTTGGCTTTTAAAGTGATATTATCAGTTTAATTAAAAACTTATCAAAGTCTGCCTCTTACACAGAACCAAATCAGAAATTCAAAACACAAACATCTTACCAAGAAAATCAGATGCTGAAAATCATATCAAGCGTTAGGTATGTTAATCATTAAAAAAAAATAAAGAAAATAAAGGAGCAACAGAAAACTGTACAAAAACCCACCACCCTATACATTTAATGAACTAGATAATCAGAATACCTTGTTGTTAGAGCTGAAAATTTCTTTTGACCTCTGAGGAAGTGGAAGCAAGTAATCCCTTTTGATGCAAGTGAGCTTTTATTTTTATACTTAAGCATGTCTGGTAACAGAAGTCTTTTCCATTGAAGGTGCTATTAATTCTGGGCTGACATGATGCAACAGTCAGTGAAGCCCATGGAATCATTTATAAACAGAAAACTTTGGATCAGGTTTTCTGTTAGGCCTGCGCTCATGTAACTCCGGCTCTTGTCAAAGAATATTCTTTATCTCTGAGGATTATCCCTCTGCTTAGAGTAAGCACAAGAAATAAAGGGTATTTTTTCCTATGCAAATTATGGGAGAAAACTAGGAGCTTCTTGTATCAAAACATTTTCTGTTATTTTAATAAGGAACTTATTTATTATTGAATTTCAAAAATAAGTTCTTTATTATTATTATTATATCTGAATAACTTCTATCCTTTGGACACATGCAGCATTATGGATTGCTCCACTGGACTGGAAAAGCTTTCCTAGAAGTCATATGCTATACCTTCGGCACGACAGAATAAGGCAGAGGTGTTATTAGTAGGGTAGCCAAACACTTTGTTTTCTAGAACTGTCTAGTTAGGATAAATTATTATTGTGTTACATGGTGATGCCAAATATTAGTGGATGTTAGGGTGAGAAGTACCCATGTAATGAATTCTAGCATTTCAAACAAGCAGTCTTTCTGGGAATATGGAGTTGAGCACCACAGTTTATGAAGTTTGAAGTTTGATTCAGCAAACAAAATTGTGTAGCCTGAGTTGCTGAAATGATCCTTCTGGGCCTTAGGTTGCAAAGAAAGCATGGACAGATTGTGTCTCCCAGGCATTTTCAACTGCCTGGTCTGCTCCTGCAACAGGACACTTGGCCTGTTACAGGCTAAGATTAAATTTGCTGTGAAGATATTCATTCCATCTGTGGTTGTTCATAGCCAGCCTCAAACTTGTACAGTTTTAAAAGGTTATATTGCACATCCTTGCAGTAGAGTCTCAAGTTTTCTGGGAGTGATGACGTTTTTAAGAGTGGGTTCATTGTATTGTTCTACTACATCATTGCAAAAACTGCCTGCACTGGGAGGAAGAGGATAAGGGAAGAGGGTGAGGGGAGGAGAGAATAGTAGGAGTAGACCATTAATTTAAAATTAATTAATTTAAATGTATATGAACCCACACTTTCCAAATATATTAACACTATGACTAGCAAAACATCAGTGAAATTTTGAAGGAAATTATAGAATTAGTTGAAAGTTGTTTAATGTTGCGTCAAATTACGCATCTGATCTTTCATTTTTTTTCCACTTTACCCTGTCCCTTTAGCATGTTTGTAGACTAAATTTGGAACTGAAAGATGTGTTTGGCTGAAGTTAGTGTTTTACTATGAGTGTTTTAATGCCAGGGTTAAAGCCTAGAGTCTCCTCCCGAGGCCTAGAAGGATTTTTTTTTTTGTCCTCTACAACAGGAGACAACTAATAAACACCATTGGTGTGATCCAGCTTTGTCAGCTGGATGCGCAATAAAGGAAACTTAATAATGATTTGGTTATACCTTGTGTGACATTTACATAATATCTGTGGAAGCACTGTTTTTTATATGCCTGTTCAGAGACAAAGCTTGCATTGGTGTATGTCTCCATAAGCTCCATGATTTCAGTGGAATAGTAAATTTGCCCCAGGTGAAGTTGTCTCCAGTTTTTTGTTTGTTATTAAATTTTATTTATTTGTCGGTTTTATTTTTTATTAAGTTGCTTTCACTTGGGAAGTTGTTAGGTAAAACTGTATGTCATGCCTAGAAATCTATATGCAGAATGTATGGAATCACCGATCTGTTTTAAAATTTGATTATTGTGAAAGATTGTGGATATTGCTCTTTTTTTCTCTTGACATTTAAAAAATATTGATTCTCCCAGCACCCTATTATCACTAATGATATTATTAGGTGGAAACAATGTAATGGGTTCATGTAGTATTAATGCACTAATGGATACTAAATGCTATATTCCTGTTTGCTTTCAATATATTTTGGCAGTTTGTTTTTAGTGGATTAGAGTGTATGTAATATCCCAGAGTAGTTTAAAAATTTACTGCTGCAATTCTGAGGCATGATGTTGAACTGGATTGTTAGTTTTAATATAGCGAGGGAAAGTTGGAGCACGTTTAGAATTCTTTTTTTTTTGCCTTTGAAGGCAAATAGATAATTCACTCTGTTAATATATTTGTTCAGGGACTTGCATTGTGTGTGTCCCAAATCCTCTGGTGTCCATATGTACTTCTAGAAGAGTTTCTAAATTTACAACATCTGTTATTTCTAAGTTGAATTATTTGGGCATCAGCTGAATACCCAGACAAAGGGATATGAGTAGACAAACAGACACAAGTGGAGCTGAACTTCTTGGGGGGGTTTGATATGTTTAGGTTAATGCATGCACAGCCCAGACTTCAGTAGCAAGCATGAGGGATAGAACAAGACTGTTCTTGAAGAATGGGTAGGCAGAACTAAATTGCATGGTATGAGAAAGCAATGCTGGCTGTTCCCAAATGATTTCCAGCCTGTCTCTTCTGATTTTGTCTGGGAACTGAGGTAGATCTGCTTATCTTCAGGTATTCATTGGAAATTCTAGGAATTTAGAGTGAAAATATGTATACAAGAGGTTCCACCATGCTGCTAATTTTATTTTTAATGCACACGCATTCTCAATACTCTGAGCCATTCCCCTTGCTCACCTAATTATAAGCTTTCACAGTATATAGTATCCTGAACAATCTTGACATTACTGGTGAAAATACCAGCACTTAGATACTGTAGCTGGTATCCTCATATTGACATTTGTTATTGTTTGCTGTTCTGAAAATGTACTTTTTTTTTGCTAGATGTTTTAAAATAAGCAGGTAGCGTTCTCCTGAGTTGAATGGATGGTGAAGGAAGAAGAAAGGATTTCCCTAATGGTTCAACAAGAGCACGTAGTAAATAATTTATCATCATCAAGTGCCAGCCTTATCCGAAACTTGACAGTTCTTTCTTTTATGATTCAGTAGTGCCTGCGATGACCTGCTGTACACGTTGATCATCTCTGAATGTTGTAAATGCATTCTGGTGTCATTCAGCCTGAGTTCCTTTATAAAGTATTAGAAGCAGTGGACTGGTGTATCTACTGATATTCATGAACTGTATGTTAGTAAATGAATTTCTGTATTCAAAATATTAATGAGCCTTAAAATACTTTCTCTTACAATTTTTGAATTTGAATTTGTAATCATCTTGTTCTGTGAAAGAAAGCTGTTTTCTTTGTCGATTGACGTTATCACACAGTCTGGCAGACACTGTAGCAGGTAGAGTTACTTTTGTGTTGATGTCTGCCAGAAGTTAACAGAGAAAGCAACATCCTTTCTGCTAGTGAGAGCTAATATGCAGGAAGGTAATGGGTTTTAAAAATGATGCAAACCTTAATGGTGTGAGATCAATATTATTGCTACTAAAGGTAAAATGCTACTACATATATTATTAAGACCTTCTTCAGAACTGAAATTGCTTGAAGCACATTTGGATTGTTAGAGGATTCAGTATTTATCTTTACAATAAAATACTAATGGACCTGAATTTGGGGAAATAACACTCATGTTTTCTGATCATTCAGTAATATGAAGACTTATTTTAGGAGTGTAGAGATGAACGCAACGGTGTTAGATGAATCTACTGGTTGCTTTGATACTAGGTAGCATTTGAGATTTAGGGAGAGCTAAATTAGCTGATACTGGAGCTAGACAATTTTGCAAGGATTACATGCCTGTGCGTGTGTTTGTCTGATGGGAAGAGAATGAGCAAGATAATCCTGTTTTGTTCTATTAAGAGTATGTTCATAACCCTGATACCATGAGTATATGTCCCTGGTGAGGCCTCAGAAACACTGCAGAATGTTGAAGGCCTCAGGTATTTTGCCTGCCCCATTATTTGAATATTAACATATCTGTGTGATTCTAAGGTTATGTGCGTTAAGTGCAAAGCATACAACAGAGTTACCGTAGCTTGCTGTGAATCTTTTTTTATTTCTTATCTGAAGAATATTCTCCTGCCCTGCAAATTATCCTGTCTGGTTTTAATCTAGTTTGTAGTATCTTACATATTTTAATAATTTATTTAAAAATGGGGTTCAGACAGGTTGTAGAAGAACAGTTTTAACTTCCTGGTGGTTTCCCAACTGGTGTCAGTTAAAGTAAATATTGTATTCTTTTATTTATTTATTTTTTATTGGACTTGATTGTTGCTTATTTGTTAAACAGGCTGGGTAGAAAAAGATTGACATTACCTCAGATTTTCTAATTGAAAATATAGAATAATTTTAAACAGAATCGTTTTCAAGAAGTGTGGATTGAGCTGAGTTCTAGCTGAAATATATTACAAATCTATAAGTATTAATTGCAGTAAAAAGCTACTTCTATTTTTTATGTTCAGAACAGTTAAAAAAAAATACGTTTACACTGAAATGTACTAATATCCTTGTTGAGTCTCTTCACTTACAGTATACAGTATGCTGAACAACTTTGGCAATACATTCTAAAAACAGTGGTGAGTCATGATTGCAGCTATGTTACATATGTTTTCCTTATCTTTAACTTGGAGATTCTTTGAACAGTACACATTTTTTTTTGTCTGTGGCATGTGATACATATTCAGCTTTAGCATGCCCAGGCTAACACATGGAAAATGAAATAACTGCGGCATAAGTGTACAGTCTAGTTTCTGGTCCTGGACAGATGGGCAAAATTATCATTCCCTAGAGATTTAGCTTTGTGACTAGATCACTTGTCACAGTAAATATATTCAGTGTTCCATAACATTGGCACTGTCTAATATGAAGAAGTATCAATGCAGCAAAGTAATCCTACTCACAATTTTTCAAACACTTTCTTGACTGCACTGGTATGTTTAAACACATGAACAAATGTGAATTTTACATGGAGCAGCAAGGGCAAAAATAATTCTTCTGAAAAATTATGTATAAACATTGTCAGAAGGTGAGGAGCACATGGAGTTCATCCTGCTCAAGCCCATGTTTGGCATAGATCTACCAGATTGTCTGCCAGTGACTTTTTTTTCTCCCTATGTTTCTCTCTTCAGTGCCAATTGGAAACCAAAAAAATTTCTCTTGAGAAAATGTGAGATAACTTTTCCCACATTTGTGTTTATACATGCACATACAAGATAAACCTGTGAATAAATCTCCAAATTAAAAATACTTTTTCTATGTAACCTTGGCAGCAAACTGGTGAAGTTTTAGCAAAAACGGGGTAAAAAGAAGTTAAAAAAAGAAAATACAGACTTGGGAAACTGAGGCCCAATGTTCAAAATATGACTTTTACTTTCATGGGAATATTTGTGGACATAAAGTTAATTACAATTTGCTAGCTTAAAGAATGATGCTTATAAGATCACTTACAGATAAGTTAATCTCTAGTATTAAGGCAAGAAAAGATTGGAAAGGAAGACTGGAAAGTCTTGTTGAATTTAATCTGTTATTCCTGTTTAAATGTATGTGTTTGCAAATATATAAAAACACAATTCATATTGAACTGTAATATGTTTTATTGATAGTAAGTTCAAATCATTGTTCTGCAATAGGAACCCATTTTCTTTCCTTTTGTCATGGTGTTCTGTTTTTTTGTTGTTGTTGTTGTTATTGTTGTTTTCAGTTTTGTTGATGTTGCATTTGTTGCGTTATATCTGTCTCTGCCTAATAGCACCCAAAGGAAAATCAGCACCTCATGTTAACTTGTTCTCATTTTTAGGGTAGCTGGTTGGATGCTGATATGGAATCAGCTTTGTTACGCTGATCTTTATTTACTTTGGGAATTTCCTCTAATGGAGCAGTAAGAATGTCAAAAAAAAAAATCAAAGCATTTTCAATAATTCTTTAGATGCAAGAGCCTTTGGACTCTAATAATCAGAAGTTGTAAAGAACATTATTAGCTTGCATACAGTCACCTGCTTGTGGTCAACCTCTTGCAGAGTCACCCCCTTTAAAAAAAAAAAAAAGAGAGAAGTTGAGGAACTGGAAATAAAGGTGAGCTTTCAGAAAGTACTAGCAATCTGATGGGCATGTGAATGTACTGGAAATCTATGAGTCTAAACCCTATGGCTTAAGTCTGAGAGGTGCATGACATAGTTTCTAATAAAGAGGAACGGT
This sequence comes from Heteronetta atricapilla, assembly GCA_011075105.1. NCBI lineage: Eukaryota > Metazoa > Chordata > Aves > Anseriformes > Anatidae > Heteronetta > Heteronetta atricapilla. The sequence continues at coordinate 13,075,100 of CM021741.1, forward strand.
GAATGCAGGGTACGCAATACTGTAATGGAAATGGAAAGGAGAGCTACCGAAGAGTGCATTCCCTGAATATTTCAGGGCATCATTAATAGATATGTCCAACAAGGTTCCACTGGAGTCACATCCAAGCACATTTCACAGCACTGTGGCTATGCTGAGAACAAGCAAGCTTGGATTGCAATACAGAAAAATGTCAAAATAGCATCTTCAGTTGACACTTTGGATGATGGCTTCTTTTCATATTTTGGGTCTAAAACGTGTGATGTAATTTAAAGGAGATAACTCACTGCTTTCCATGTAGCTTTAGCTTAGGTCTTTGTAACTAGAATGGATGAGAACAGTGAGTTTATCCCCAAAGGATCAGTCTTGACTACCTCAGGCTGTTCATTTCAAGCTCTTGAAAATCTTCAAGGTTCTACCTGGAGGTTGGGGTGAAAGTTCAGAAACATGCAATGTATTCATCAGTCTAGCTTCATTTATAGTAACTATTATCATCTGTGCATGCACACAAAACCACAATAGAACTGCATTTTTGAATGCTCAATTAATTTTAAACCTACCCCAAATACTCTTGTGCTTCCTGCTGTGCGAGTGAGCACCATACAGACCTACTGTTGTTCCTATTTTACAAATAACAGAATTGTGCACAGGCACAATAAACACTAGAATCTACTGATAATTAGGTATCTAACAAATCTAGGTAGGCATTAATCTAGATGATTCTGTGATTCATATGTCCTTGCTGATTAGAGATCCTGCTGAATCCTGTTTATTTTGGTGTGAGCTATGTGGTTCATGTTCAGCATAGCAGTACTGTTTACTTAATAATGCCCTGTTTGCTGTCTAGAAGATGCTGGCTGCCTGTCTCTTGTGTTTCCTTTGTGTTTGACCTTGTGGTGAGGCATGTCAAAGACGTGAGGTGATAGGGAGTAAACTCTGTAGCAACATAATTAGATATTTTGCTAATTTAACTTGTGAATTGTTATGTAATGAATATTGGTTCTGAGGCATAGGTTGTGATGATGGTGGAGTGCAGGTAGCAATGGAGAATTTGCATCTTTTGCCCTGCCCTCAAGTAATCATTGGCTATATTCTGAGGTATGTCTGAAATCCTATTACATAGCTATTCATACATTAAAGCAAAAAATCTTTAAAGTGACTATGACCCAAAAGGTATGGTGGCAGGTTGTTTCTGTCTTCTGTACAGAGAAAGCTCTTGCCGGGCCAAAAGAACTGAATGTGCCTTCTCAACTCAGTCTGTTTTTGAGTGGTTACTCTGCTTCGCGTGGCTGTAAGGCTATTCATGGATGAAAAAAAAATGCATTCTGGTAGATGTTTTTCAATAAACGTGTTTTACAGGTTATTTTTCTTTTGGCTTCTTTGCAAAGTTCTGGTATAATAAAGCAGTTACTGCTATATTTAATGAGCATTGGAGTACTTGTCTGTTTATTTTGTTGGAGGCTAGATACCCTTTTCATTTTCTTTAATATCTGCTCTTTAAATAAATCTTCCTATGAACATTTGAAGAATATAGCATTTCACTTATCTGGTGTCACTTTATCTCATACTTGCAGAAAGGTGTTTAGCTTTCCTTGAATTTCTAACCCTGCAACAAAGGCAGCATAAATATTGTATTACTGTATTATAGATCTGTTTCAGTTGCAGATACCTGAATTCTGAAAATTATTACCATTGCCTTGTTTTTGTATAGCTACAACTTTCTTTTTGGAAGTACTTTTCTGTGAGTGAGCTGTAAATGCATATGTTGTATTTCAGTCGTTTATGGTCACTGGCTGATGATAGCCTTACACTTATTTATTCCCATACACTTAAAGATATTTTATGTACACTTAAGACTTTCAGAGTGTGGTGTTTAAATCTGGCAAATAGATATGACCAAAATTTTCTTTTACTACCAAAGGAAATGCTCATGGTTCACCTCTCTCTATAGTGCAGCTGTGCATAATGGGGTCTTGTGTTGTTTTGGAAGAGAACTCACATTATGTGAGTCACATAAAGGACACTTAAAAGGGGGGGGGGGGGGAAGTGCTTATAAAGCCACAACTACTTTTTACTGCTGTTTCAGCAGCAAAATGGTTGAGAGGGAGAGAATCATTTTTGTTGGCCATCTAAGGACATTTCTCCTCTTGAGTGCTGTCTTCAGCTCTCCTAGACAGAAGTGGCAAAGGTACAGGGAAGGATTTTGTCTGTAATTTCCAGATTACAATTGCAAATCACATACCTTTACCTAGAAATACAATCATTGTCATATATCTTAATTTCCTGATAGAACAGATGGCAATTGTTGGTACTAAAGGTAAGTTCTCATCAAGCGTGTGACTCTGATGTTCACTTGAAGTGAATAGCATTGCTTATTTTCAGTCTGGATCAAGATTGTAGACAAACTGTATTATTGCTTTGGTGTTTTGGAAGTCTCCAGTATTAAAGTCAAACTTTCCCTAAAGTTAGTGTAGCTTTGGCAGCTTGCACACCCTGAAACAGTGTGCAGTGTCAACAATTGCATTTAAGTTCAGTTTAATACTCATTTGTTAGAATTGCTTATTAGCCTTGTCATAAGTGTTTCATTGCTCTAAAACAATGAAATGACTGTGCTAACTTAAAGTTAATGAAAAGTGGGTGAATCTCTTCGTACAAAGAGGAGATGAGATGTAAAACAAGTGATTTCACCTTCACAGAATGACTTATAAATTTGGTAGTAGGTGAGACAGAGTAATTCTTATTCCTCTTTGAGAAAGGTGCTCAGGATCTGATTATTCCAAAAATTGCTCTTTGCCAGAACAACACCAGTTTTCATCTTTTAAGTGCAATGCCCAAGAAAATAGAACACTGATTTTGAAAATATACTTCATATTTTTGTTAGAAGTCAAATTAGAATGATCTTGATTTCAATTAGTAGACATATTAGTACACATATTTTATGGGTATATTATCTGATATTTGGGACATATGAGGGACAGTATGATTTGTTATTTCACTGTGGGATCCACTTGAAAAATCGAATGCTCAAGAATAGTAGGGCTGGTGAAACCCACTGGAGTAATTATAAAACATCTCATTGGTATGTATTGCTAGAGTTCATGTAATAAATTCATTTAGTGAAACTTCTTGTGTGAACTGCAAAAAAAAATTCTCCTCAGCAATAGGAAACTGTTTTATTCAAAATTAGTTACTGAATGTTTAGGATTAAAACACATTCATGCAGATAGCTGTAATGTATGGAATTCATGGTACAATTCTGTTTAAGTTTTAGTGACATTAAGAACCAGATCTGCAGGCTTTCATATACAAATTTGTCTTAAATTTCATTGCAAGTATCAAGTATTGAGATTACTGGAATACAGCCTGAAGAGGTAGTTAATGCATAGGTGTGCAGCGTGGGGACCGAGGAATGCTGCCGAATGCTGTGACTTAGAACTGGGTTCACTGAAACTTGTGTATCAAGTACTACTCAAGATATAGGTGAGTTCTTAAAGTCCTGATGTCTAGAGGTATGGATTTTATCTATAACTGTACTTGAATAACCTTATCAAAAAAATAAAAACAGCCTTAACTTCCATATTGTATGAAATCTGTTAGCTAGCCTAACAGGGCAACTTAAATCAGTCTTTTCTACTATTTAAAAGAACAGTCCTTGGTATTAAACAACCAAGTAGGTGAACGCTGTGTTCCTGGAAATTAAGCAGATTATATCTACAAAGCCATGGCACTTAATATCTTAAATGAGAATGTGGAAAAAAATGCATACAAGAATACCATGGCAGTAGTACTAGTCATCAGATGTGTTCCTGATTACTCTAATTCTGTAATAGTAATGGCTGTCTAAAAATACAAGAACTTAATGTTGGCAAATAAGTGTTAACAATTCACTTTTTAATTCATAATCCAGATTTTCATAATCCCCATTAATGCATAATCCAGAAGCTGGATACAGGTTGATGAGTTTCTTTGCTGTTAATAGTAATAATATATATTGTATCCCTTGGCTTTTACTTAGCAGTATTGACCTGTAGGTCTTAAAGCGCCTTGATTATCCTCATTTCACAAAGGATTGTAAGAAACAAAGGTGGAGTGACTTGTTAGAGTCATTAAGGTGATCCATAGAGCAAGAATTGAACTTCAGACTCAAGAGCCTTGTTTCTGTGCCTATTAGATTATTCTGATGTTAATGGTGTTTTAATCTTGGAAGAATAAAAACATTTATATTTTCAGATTCTGGTTTCCACTGTAACTATTGGTAGTTCCATGCATACAAAAAACTTGTTATAACTGCAGTATGCTGGACTGCAATGCAAAAAGCTCTCAAAATTAGGAAGGAATACAGACCACGAAAAGTTATAAACGCTTGCAGTATTGCAAGACTGTCCATCTGTCTTTTTAAATCGGTTCTCAAGCAGGATTATGTATTTTGTGAATGCTGTGTTTATGATGTCCTTTCAGACCTTGTCTGTGGTTAGAGAATGAGAATGTATAACCCCAGAAGCTCTTACAGACAGATGCTAGGCTTCTGAGAGAAGAAAAGGGTGTAGAAGTAATATCCTTGGCTTGTCTAGCTAGATGTATGATAAGATTGGGTATTGGATTAAATATTTTATTGTGCACTGCAAAGTGATATCTTATAAAGGCTTATTTTTTTTAATTAAAAGGCTTTTATTATGTTTTTGTAGCATGTAGTTAGTTCCTGATGGGTTGCCAGGATTAGGATAGAACGATGCAGTATAATTAGAGGCCAATCTATAATTATGTAACAAAAAACAGAACCACAGTTCTAGCTGCGCAGCGTATGGTAGCTCAAAGAGTGTTTGTTTTTGTTTGTAGTGCACAGTGATGATCTAGGCTGTGACTCTGAAATCAAGTCCATATGAATAGTGCTTGTATGAAACTCCATTTAAAACAGTGGGGCTGACACAAGGATCCTTGTACATAAATCTGATTGCAGGCTGTTAGGTCCGAAAGAGCGGTTGTGTCCTCAAGGGCTTGTCCTTTTTTCATATCTCTAATTAATTTAATCCTTAAACTTTGCTCTTTTTCAAAGTGTGTAAGCAAGATAAAAGTAGTCAGCAATTTTGAAATTAGTTTTAATTAGTTTTTTTTTTTTTTTTAATGGAAATGGTATTAATAGGAAAAATAGTCACAATAGTTTCTGTATGTATAACTTAGTCAATTATACTAACATGCCATATTAATTAACACTTATTCTGGATTCAATGATCAAATCCTTTGTTCAAAGGAAGAAGCATTGCTGGGAACCCCAGATGTACCCACATTTTGTTTTGCTGCTAGAAGAGGTTGTGTTACAATTTAGGAATTAAAAGCCTTCTGATACCAGTTTACTTAATTTTTTCTTTTTTAATGTACAATACATCATAGTTGCATGCTCTGTAAATTTTCGAGGACACCTTGGCGACCATTCCATAATACTCTTGTATGGGAATCCTACTTCAGCTAAGGCTAGATCCTAATAACAAGCTGCAGCTGTTTCTAGCTACATGTTGCTTTCACTACAGCTGGGAACAACTGAATTTCTCAGCAAGCAGTGATTAGCATTTTGATCTTGACAAGCACTTTACTGTCTGAATACCAATATCTGAATGATTGTTTTCACCAAGCAAGGCATAAACAGCTATTGCATATATGGCTTGTAGTTAGCATCTGCTTACTAGAAACATTTGATCAAATACTTGCATACTTGTTTTTTTTTTTAAGCTGTATTAGAAGTAATCTCCTCTGATTTATAGTTGTAGAAGTGTAGTTTTGTGCATGTAAGTATGCTAAGTCAAATAATTCCAGTATGAAATGCTGGAAGTCTGAAAGAGCATTTAGTGTTAGGTGTCATGATGTAATATGGTAGCAGTTCATGCCAGTGCTCCCAGCTACATGCAAATTAACAGTATTCAAGTGTAACCAGACAGCACTTATAGTCTACAGATTAGCATAGCCTGAGAAAAATCCAATTATCCCTTCCTTGGTTGTTTGCCCTCATTATATTTTTGTTTCAGGGTACATTTTTTGTTAATGTTTTAGATTTATTTATAGAAGTAATAATAGATTTATAAATAGCAAATAAGATGAATCACCAGGCACAAATATGAGAGAATGCACTTTGTCCACCTTTTCAGTAAGGAAACATCTCACAAATGAAGCCCTAAGTACCAGAGACTAGGGGAACGGAAGTTAAGTCATGCTATGTATTCATGCTTTCCTGAAAAATAAGCTTAAGCCAAGACAGCCTGTGCTCCTGGCCCCTTTTTAGCTGTTAGAGAAGCCTCCTGTCCTCCAGTCAGGGACAGAACAACCGTAAAGAGCTGTCTCATGGACAGCTGAAGAGAATAGAGGGACTGCTGCAGGTGCTTCTGTTCATGCTCTGTTCCCTTCGTGTGTCGAGGAATGCTGCTGAAATGAATATTCCGCAGCACATGACTACAGCACATTATCGAGCCAAGTATTGTAATAAATTGGGCAGTTATGAGAATTGTTCACAGAAAATTCTGTGCAAACGATCATACCCATTTATTGAATCAATATTTATGTTTGCTTAGATAACATTAGAACTGCATTAAATAGGTTAACTAAACTTAAAGACATGGGCAGACATAATTATATCATTTCTAATTAGGATGTGCAGCGTATACAGGTAGCTAGCAGCTGCTTAACAGAAGTGGGTATCTAGTTGAAGGCTGGAGAACCTTGAATTGTAGTTCAGATACATTTTATTGCAAAAAGTAAAAGATTGGGCTGGTAAACCTTCAGCTTTTAGCTTTGCAGGCTGCCAGATGCTGATGAGCCAAGCTGCTTCCCAAACCAATGTCTGACTGGCCTGAAGGATATGGAGTTGTCCCAGTACTGTAGAAACAGTGTGGTGAAGCACAGGAAATCATATAGCTTCCTCAAAGTCTCTCTGCATAGCTATAAACAAAATGTGTCCTTTTCCTCAGGCACTTTGTTGTGTGATTTTCATCTGTATCAGTGTCAGTAAGAAAGGAAAATATTTGGAAATCACTTAACAGGGAATGTTAATAGCAGGTGACTGGAAATGAGTAGCAGTGGTAAGTAATTTGTTTGCCAGTTGTTCAAGATTTGTTCCTAGGCTGTACCATCCAGCTTAGTAGATATTTGAGGAGAGCTGATGGTAGCTGAGCCCAGGGATGGGAAGGAGGCAGTTCACAATAACAAATCCAATGCAAAAAGCACAGTTAAAATATCTGTGAGGAATTTAAAATACAGATAGGAGTATCAGATAACAAAGAAGAGGTCTTAGGTTTTAGAAAACTGTGTAAAGGTTACAGGGCATGTTGATACCTGGTGGGAGAACATGCAGAGATACAGTAGAATCACAGAGGGACTATGAGAATCACTTGAAGTATAAAGAACAAAAGAGGGTTTGAGGATTTCATGAAGAAATTGAGGACCATTGTGCAGCTAATTCACATTCATTGTTATCCATAGGTTAATTAATGCTGTGAAGATAAAAGACAATACAAAAAATTGTATTTGTCTTTCTTAATAGATGAGATGAAGCATATAGGAAGTATAACTGAAGGGTTTTCGGGGGGACCCTCAAGAGCAGACATATTCTTTTATATTTGCACACTGTTGAGCTTTTTCCTGAAGTTGGAAGACCTTTGCAAGGTCTCAGCATAAATGTTATCCTGTGGATGCTTTGTAGAAATGTACTGGAACACAAATGTTTTGGAGTCCCTGTGAAAATGTGTGTTTTCTTGAGAATAGAATCAGGTATTGCAAAGAAATCTTTCACTGAGGTCAAACTGAGGGAAATGGGGGAGAAGTACTTAACAGGAAAATTCAAAATTAACAGGGTGTTAAGTTGCTGTCACAGGCCCCTGTGACATATGTGTACAGGGGGAACACATAATTTACATGCGAAAAAAGGTCAGATTTTTCTCACTGTTTTGCAACTAGAGTTTTAAATGTATAAACTGCATGTGGCCAGGAGGTCTTGTACACCTCAGGTGCTTGGGCAGTACGATAAACTGCATTGGGGTTTGTCATCAGTTCCTGTATTCTCTATTTCCACGTTCTCCCATCTAAAAAGATCTGTGTTTTAGGGTGGAATTTCACATGCTGCCCTACAGATTATTGGATCTGCATTTTCGAAAAACAAAACCCAACCAAACAGCCATACAAACACAAACCACCTATGCAACAGAAAACAGCAACTCCCCTTGCCTTTTTTTTTTCTCCTTCAGAAGTGGTAAGGTTGTCCCTTATGTGATACTAGACTTCTAGTAAATTGCTACCCTATAGGGAATGAGGGTCAGAGGCCTAAAAAAAAAAAAAGTATTTCTCAGTCCTACACTGAAGCTTCTGTTTAATTTCTGTGCATTACTTAGTTACTAATAATGCGATACAAATGGAAATGCAATTAATATATTCAGCTTCTGTTTTTTTTTTTTTTTTTTTTTTTTGAGAGGAGAATAAAACTCTAGGAGGATAATTGATTGGGGACAGAGTCCTTGAGAAACTGCAGAGGTATGACTGTGTGAAAGCGTAAATAAACTGAGAATCCAAAATAGTTACCAAGAATGTAATTACAGAAAGGTTGAGGGAGTAGTGCAGTGAGAGTCTTAATGGTGAAATGATTAAAGATAAAGACACGTATTTTCTACAGAAATGAATTGTTTGTGAAGAACCAGCAATTTAGAAGGCACCCAAAACAAAACCCTCAGGAATAACAAAGCACCAGGTGTTGATAGTGTTAATAGTGTTCAATTAGGGACTTGGAATTATCAGTCTGATTTTGTTAGTTGGGAGGGAGAAATCACTGAATACTAAGTAGTGGTCATCACTAATAGAGAAGATTTCAATTGTATAGAGAAGAGCAATTTATTGTCTTAACACAATAAGCAAATGGCTGGAACTAATATTCCCATAGGCTAAGTATTATCTTCACCATACCTGATGGAGTTGCTCATGAGTCATGGCTGGCCAGGCAGTCGTCAGTGAGATGGAAAGGTGGCAGCGTGTGTTGCTTGTGGGAATGTGATAATTGTTGATCTTATGAAGCTATTATCTTCCAAGTCATTTTGTTTTCTCTGTAAAAGTTTTATGCTTCTTTATGTTGTGTTTTTAATCTTGATTTCAGTTACAAACTACTACTGACTCAAAAGATTTTGTTCCTTATTTATGCTTACTAAAAAGCAATTCTTGCAATTCTTTAGCTTGTATAATGCTTCTTTGTGTTAATTCATGAGTCATTTTTTCCTTTGAGCTGAGGTAATTCAGCTGTGCTTTGTGGAATTGAGCTTTATATTAGGGATAGCTGAGGCTCATTAAACAGGATCCTGGATTATAGTCTATCTACCTGCAAACCCAATGTGATGACAGCTGTTGCTTTGTTCCCCATCCCACCTCCCCACCCCTCTGCAAGAATATTGTAAGTAATAAAAATGAAGATTTGAGATGACGTTTTGATGAAACATGATGGTTGAATTAAAAAATATGAAAGTAGGCTAAATAAAAGTAATGCTAGTTGCTCAGATCTATGGGAAATTCTGTACAAACACATCTAAGTAGCAGAGTTAATTTAATAATTTATAGAAATGATAAAGGTTCAGTAAGCCATGCATCAAGTTAAGATCCTACTTGCTATTGCATTTTCAGATATTATGAGTCAGCAGCTTTATAACTGTAACCATCTGAATTTCAAATGTTAAATGTATTTTTAACACGGCTCTAGAATGCATAAGAAATTATAGAAGGTCACCCTTCTGAAAAATTTAGCTGTACATGTGTAATTTGATATAGGTAGTATAATTTATTATGCACATCAAGTTTGTATTTTGCAATTTTATTATGTAAAACAGCACAACCTTCATTTTTTTCACCTTTCTGCCAACAAAGTCACCGATTGATAGTTGCATTTCAAAGGCAGAGATCTGGGTTTCTGAAAAATTCCAAACATAAAGCTAAAATTTCTCACAGATTACAAGAACAGGCATCACTTCAGGCACAACTTTATTGGAACTGCGTGTCATCTTTAACTGATAGGATTATTTGGTATCAGTTAAAGAATGTAATCAAGAGTCTGGCCTCTCAGCCAGATAGGCCATTCACTAGAAGAAAGCAGTCTGCCTATGAAATCTAATTTACTTATTTATTGGGTTGTCCAGTGACCTGGTAATACTAACAGCCTGAATATATTTGTGTACATTAGCATGAAGGTGTTTACATTTTCATGTGTAGTAATATATCTGTGAAGACTTTCAAATCCTGTTTAAGGAATAGGTGATTTAGGCCAATAATTCTTCTTTAATAAAAAGCTCCAGTTTAAATGTTTAATAAATATGTTAGACCTAAAGACAGATCACATGACATTGTCTTTATATGTGTGTGTCTGTGTGTCGCATTGTTCGGTTTTGTATTAAAGAGGAATCTTAAATTCCGTTCAAATTATGTCTTTAACTGCATGCATTTTGAACTTTGTAATATTTATTTATGATAGTTTTGGAGTTAAAATCTCTTCTGAAATATCAGCTCACAAGGTAAAATCACCAAAGAAGAAAAAATGTTTTAAAACATGTTTTAAGATTCTTGAACACACAAAGTACTTGGTTTAAAAATAAATAGATAAAAAATAAAAATCAAAAGCTGCTTTGACAATGGCTTTGTTATCTAGTCTTCATCTGATGGATCTGTAAGTAAAACAGTACAGGGACCAAAAAATCACCTAAAGTGCTATGGATGTAACTTGTATACACAATGTATAAAAAGTACTTCAAAGCTGCATACTGATTCGGTGCTGGCAAAGTTAGATAAATTAACAGTGTATTGAAAAGGGTGCCAAGAGGGCCACTTCTTCGGAGAAAAATTATCTGCACATATTTATAGCAATCAAAGGAGCAGGTGAAAGGTACTACCATTAAAATGTATTTAGATATTGCCCTTTTGAATATGTAGGGCAACACAATAAATTTTGCCAGAAACAATGCAGAGAGAAGATGTCACATTGACTGGTGAAAAAGCATCACTGTGCACGAAAATGCCTATACTGCATTAAAAGCACCGCTTGTGTCAAGTCACGCAAATGAATGTGCTGGTGAGGAAGGTCAGTTACACTACCTATAATAAAAATAACAATTAGTGTCCATTGGCAAAGTTGGCTTTATGAGTTCATGTGAGTAGCATAGAGTTTCAGTGCTGATTGTTGTTAAAAAGTATTGTCATAAGAGTGGACATGAAAAGACAAACAAGAATTTCCAAATGAGATAAGTTTTGTGACCCACAGGAAATGGTTAAGCTGGGATAAAGCCAGCTGTTAAAAAGACATGCTCTCAAATACTAAGCTGCATTATTTATGTTGACACTGACTACCAATGACAGCTTCAGAAACTGAGAATACGATAACAAAACTACAGAGATGATTTTCTGTTCAGAAGATTTCAGGCAAGAGTGAAGAAGAGTGATGTAGTGTAGAAGATTATTGGGAGAGCTAACTAGTTTTGCTATAGAAAAGAGACAAGTCATGGGGTTTTTTGTTTATTTGTTTGCTTGTTTAATTTTTTTCCCCCAGGTGCTGGGATGAACTGGGGAGAGCTAAGAGTGAAAAGTTCAGGGGAAAAAAAATGTGGAAAATCCGATAAAGAAAAGTGTGTAGTAAAAGCTGTGAAATTCAAGATCTCTTTGTACAGAACACATGTGAGTTGATAGACCGGCTTGGTATCTCTTGGGAGGTCACTTGACCTCTTTCTTGATATGAAGAAAGCTGTAGGGATAAGAGGGACCAAGACTTAAGAACTTTTGCTGGGAATTGCTAACAGCAGGGGAAAGAAATGTCGTTAGCCAGAAGGAACTGGTGAAATTTGGAGTGTTGGAGTGTGAAAGGGTTAAGTCTGAAACATAAGAATGGCACAGAGCCATAAAATATAAATTAACTAGGTTAAAATATAGCTACTGATGCATTGTCGCTAGAATGTTGTGTTTTATGAATTAGAAAACTGGCCAAATCCATGAACAAGTTTATTGTAATTACAGTCTGAGCAGTTGTTAATGAAAAGGTGGTATGGGGGAATCCTTCCCCATTGGATAGCACTTCTGACTTCAGAAAAGAATCTTGGCAACTTTTACAGTAATCAGAGTGTATTCCAGTGAGCTCATCACCATAACTAGATAGTCACCGAGGATTGTATTGACCTGTGGCATTTGTCCTTTTTCAGTCTAGGGAACCTGCTTTGGCAGGGGGGTTGGACCTGATGATCTCTTGAGGTCCCTTCCAACCCCTACAGTTCTGTGATTGTGTGATTCTGTGATGGAAGCAACGTGTCCATGGTGAAGCCATAGACACGGTGAAGCCATAGACACGGTGAAGCCATAGACACGGTGAAGCCATCATTAGGCAAGCTTTACCTGGATCACAACACTGAGAACACCTGATGCCAAAGGTATTTTTAATATTCCATTGAATAGATGTGCTAAGGGCATATACGAAAATGTCTTCAGTTTCAGTATGGCCACAGCTGACATGTAGTTCAAGCATTGTCATATTTGTAGAACTCTTTAAGCATATAAAAGGTTGTGTAAGTGCTATGTATTAAGTACTCATTTCTCCTGTTTTAATTTTAGACTGCAAAATAGCCTTCCAGAGGGATTAGTATGAAGTTCATCACTTGAGACGGTTAAAACCATACTCTTACAATACTAGAAAATGTAGCTTTGAGATTTTGTCTTGTCTTGGAGTTTCTGAGGGATTAATCCCAAACTGAAAGCCAGGAGGCTTCATCTATCCGTTACATCTGTAGTGACTGGCTGAGAAAGATGTCCAGAAAGCTGTAGATCCTTCAGTGTTTTGTTTTGGTTCTCTTACAATTGTTTCTCTCAACTGTTCTGTCTAAAAAGTTTTAGCAATAGAACAGCAGGTACTGAGTTCTGAGTGGAATACCCTGTGGCCCTTTTAGCACTGCTTCTTTTTGTCCCACATTTAGCTGTATATAAAAGTAGGCTGGACATGGCAATAATTAATGCTTTTAGATACAGTAGAAGCTTGCTTACTTTTTAGACATTTTTTACAGTAGGATAATGTGGTGCTAGTCTATCTTGACTTTTTTTTTTTTTTTTTTGTAGGAGTTCAGAGAGAGAATTTAGAAGCACAAAATAATGTAAGGCACTTCTGGGTCTGTTCACTAGTATCCAGATTCATTTTTACATCACATGGCTGTGTGATATAGAATCCACGTTTACTTGCTTTAACGTACAAGTTAGGATGTGGAGAAACAGAGGTTATAAAACAAAGCAGCAAACAAACAAAAAACCAACAAATAACAAAAACCACCAAAGGAAAAACAAACAAACCAGCAGATATATACTAAATTATAGAAATATATTCAAAAATATTGGCAAACGATTGCAAGAGAAATGATCTTACAGCACACAGATAAACATCTGTTAATAAAAGCTTAAATAGACTGTCTTCACCAAGCAAGCAAACGCAGTGCACTGAATTGATGTCCAGCCTGTTAAATCTTGTTGTGTGCCTGTTACAACAGAAACATTACTTACAAGTTGAGCAGACTGTGTAGAATGCTGTTGCTAAAACAATGATGGTTTAATCACTTAGGAATTCAATTATCTCCTGTATTTCATAAATTTCTGCCTTACATCATCAGTCAATGAGTATTTGATATGCTGAGCATGCTTCATTGAAATAACTAATTACAAAAGCTGTGATTTATTGAAATTGCTTTACTAGAGATTTAGTAGAAATATCTATTCCAAAGCAATCTGAACAGTGTGTATGTTTGCTTTTTTTAAATTCCAGCCAGTGTAATAAATTTTGTGCTTTAATTGCATGTTAACCTTTGAGAAATTGTCCTTCTGGGAAAACTTCCCACTGGAATATATAGTTTCCAAATTAGATGATGTGATGGTACAGTTGCAGGTAACTGTTATGGGGGAAGAGGCATAATCTTCATTTAAGATCATGCTAGAGCCAAAGACTTTCTGGTCTCTAGGCCTCAACTCATAATCAAGGTCTTTTTAGACTAAGTTATTTGACAGTATGTATCATCCATTTAAGAGCTAGAAGAGAATACCTTAACCTGTGTGTTGAGCCTGAAGAAGTCTGTAAATTTTCTCAGCCAGGAAGCTCTTTTTCTTCAGAATTCTTGCCAAAGAGTTTTGGATACAGTTACTGTTTAAAATTGAAAAAATAAAAAAGTTTACATTCAAAATCAAAAGTTCTTTAACATCGCTGAGCTTTACTTCCACTTTCTGGAAGTAAATCTTTATATATAAATAGTCTTCATATAAATATATACAAATCTTTATATATGTATATAAATAATATAACAAAGAAAACCACAGTAGCTGACCTTTTCATTTGAAACTACTTCAAAATTATTTGAAAATACCGTAAGGAAAGGGATAAAAATTTTAAATGCCAGCAACCTTTATTTATTGGTATTGGTTATTCTCTGAGGACATGAAGCAAGACATCAGCTCCATATTACTCCCAGGCAAGGTATGTAGACAGACATAGCAGCTGTGGATGTGTGTCAAGAATTACAGATCCTTAAGTTTCTGAGCTAAGGTAGGACTGTTTGGTCTTATTGATGAAAGTCTAAAGAGAGTTCTAAGTCTTGTGGCTGCAAAGTGTGGACTTGTAGTGATGATGTCCCCAGTTTGGCAGCAGGTAAAAGTGAGGGGAACTATTGCCATTTGACTTCCCTGTGAAATGAGTTGCAGTTTAAGAAGGCAGATGGATGGCTGGGGTTCAGCTGACAAGGGGTTGCTGAAAGAGGGTGGGATGCTGAAAGACCAAGTTTCAGGTTCTCACAGCTGGTGGATTTTCTGAAGTATGTGCTTAAGTATCAGGGGTTTTTGCATATGGAAGCTAAATCTTCCAAATAATTTCTGAGTGCTAATCTCAATCCCTTCTTAATGTAAAACTGGATTAAAATGTAAGAAACAAAAGTAATTGACTGACTAAAGAGTCTTCAAGTGTGTAGTGTTACTGTTACTATTTAAGTAACAGTATGTTATTTGTAATAACAGTTATGTTACTATATTTAAGAGCACTTGTAAAGAAATCAAACTTTTTGTTGGAAAGTGCACTTATTGAGGGGAAAATCCATAAAGATGCATCCGCTTGCCATGTAATATTTAAATTTGCAGAGCCAGTCGGTATATGGCTATCTTTCTATTGTTATATCAGACATAAGAGGAAAGCTTCGTATTTTAACTAGCCTTTAACCACATAAAGAAAAAATATGAGCTATTAAAGATGCTAACTAATTAATTTGCTACAGATTGCTTCTTAAATATTACATACCTAAACATTTTGTTACCGGTTTTAAGACCAATTTGTATGCAGGTTTTGTGTTACATAATGTCATATATTTCTAAATAATTTAAGTACAGTGAAACAATACCATTTGCTTTTAAAGTTTAAGTAGATAATCAGACTTCTGAAAATTTATATGCTTGTAAAATTTTTGGAAAACTGTGCAGCTACTTGTTGAGTAAAACCAGTCTGAAATGGGAACTGCCAAGCAAAACATTGTGTGGGAATCTGCTTTGCAAAGTCTGTAACTCCTAGCAGTGAAATCATCCTAATTTTTTAGTAATTTAACATTATATGCCTTCACCTTTCAGATTTTAAAAAGTTCCCCCCTAAAAATGTTGAACTTGTGGAAAATGTGTTTGAGATGGTGCATTCCATAATCCAGTTTTTTCCATAATCGCATAAAAGAAATTAGTAGGCTTTTTTCTGGTCTCCAGGCAAAATTCATCTGTACAGTTCTCACTACGTTGTAGCACACATGAGAGTCCAGGTATTTGTTCTGTGGCACAATTGCATACTTGTGAGTAAGGATGCATGTTTTATATTGTAAGTTGTAAATTAAAAATAATAGGGTAAGCGTGGGTGATTTGTTTAATATGCTTTTCAGAGCCAAAAAAATGTTTCTCCTTGCATTTTTTAATACAGCTGTTGCTGTGTTATCTAAACATGAGATTCATTGCTTTCAGATACGTTTAAAACTCATATTGTAAACAACGTGGTAGAGTTTTGAACTGTCCTTTGTCCCATTAAGTCCTTTATTTCTGGTTTGGTAGATCTCTTTGGTAGCATTTTTGTGGCTCATAAAAAAATTCCCTTTGAAAATAATTTAATATCAAGGACTTTAGAAGTATATCTATTTGAGGAGGACTTTAAATTACACCTCCTGACTGCAAATGAAGAAGCAATTTTAAGGAACAGTTAAGACAATCATTGTGTCATTCAATCATTCAATATATGAATTTAATACTTAACACTACAATACTTAAATTATTATTATTTTTAAAGGTCCAATCTGTAGTTTTACAGTACATCTTAGTTTAAAGTTGTGGTGAGTGTCAGCTAAATATTTATTATGATCTGTATGTAATAATTTTGTCCCACAGTTAAAATGTGGTATATATATTTTGCTACTTGATGTGGTCCTGGTTATTAGTGTTCAGAAGTACCATGAGTTATATTTCTCAGCATCAGTTCAATAACCTGTGACTATGTGAAGTAATTGGCACTCAGAGGAGAACACATCAATGGTAATAAAGAAATCATTGTTGGACTTGCTTTTGGAAAAAAAAAAAAAAAGATAAGAATAAATCCAGTAGACATAACCAAATAGAGTGACAGGTCTAAGAGGCATGCTCTTTAAAGTACAGTGGCTGAATAATAGATGTGGGTATCGGATTAAATGCAGGTTTGAACAGTTAGTACAATTAGTACAGTTAGTAAAATAACCTAAAGATAAACCAAATGGTCTTGAAAGATTATTGAATGCATTTTAAAGTACTGTTTTAAATAGGTTAAATGATGTAAGCCCTGAGCAGAATAAGTTATAAGGCTTAGTTGTACGAGCAAGTTGCCATTACATAATGAATAACTGTCTGTCAGCCGACCTGTACTAACTGTTCAAGTATATAAAGTTTCTCAATGACAAATACAAGATAACTTCTCCGTATAGTAGATTCTGGGTATTTGGTTATAATAAAGTGACTTCAGCTAGAGAAATAGAAATCTCTACATGTACTGCAATTAGGAGTTCATCAAGGAAGCTTTTCGATAGTCAAATATAAAGAAAAAGCATATAAAGAAAACTGACATGGGATAAAGGGGCAAGGGGGGCAGGTGAACCATTGTTTCACTATTAAAAAAAGGTGTCTCTTCCCATGTCACTTTACTGTTCCTCTGAGAGATGTAAAGTAAGATGTTTACAAATATTTGGAGATGAAAACCTAAGATGGGATTGTTTCTGTCCAAAGAAGTTTGGCTGGGTGCCCTCTCCCCTGGGAAAAGGTAATTTCCATTGGACTGAAATGCTTTGTACCTTCACCAGGAAGTTTTGTCAGGGGAAAAAAAATAAAAAATAAAAATAATAAAAAAAAAGATGACTGTTGTAGCCTGGTGAGGTTTATTGAATAACCTTGTCACTCAGATGCTGGAACTACATGTTCTGTTCTGTGTTGGTCCTCTGGGGAAGATGAAAGTGAACTTTCACATGTGTAATCACTGTGCTTTAGGCTCACCTGGAAAGAGAGGTGAGTGGATCCTAGATTTTTTTTTATTATTATTATGACTATTCCAGCAGACTTATTCAAAGTGGAATAGCTTCAGCAAAAGAGATCAGTGTGTTTCAGAATGTAATAGAGCCTAACTGGCATACTCTTCCAAGATGTGGAAATTTAAGGTGAAGACTTGACTCTGAATTAAAGAAAAGACTTGAAATCTTCTGAAACATTTCAGGTTTGAAACAGTTTGGGCTGAAAGATGAATTAAAGCCAGTCATCCTTCCCCATAACTTGTAGGACACATTATAACCTGCAATATTGATTATATCCTATCTAGCAAAATACTCAATTTGAGATCCTACATTGACTTCTGCAGAAGTCAAGAGGTTTAATTATTAGCTAATTGAAACATATCTGTTTTGCCATTCTGTGATAGTGTCAGAACAATAAAGTTCATTAAAGTGATAAAGAAAGACTTTTGAAATGGGAACATAAATGAAATGAAAAAGATCTGGCAGACTGTGCATGATTGGGTTTAAAGGCCAGATACATTTGATAGTAAGTTTTGAAGCATTGAATTAAGTTTCCCTCTTTTCCCTTTCCACCCAAAACGGAATTTTTTACTTGGTGCTTGACAATAACACCTTACTTACAGGCTTTTGCAGCTTTGTGAGTATTAACTTCCCAGTCTTGATCTCCAAGTTTTTTTTGTTTGCAGTTATCTCAAAAATAGAGTGCATGACTCCAGCTTCACTACCCTCTGCGAAGGGAACCATGTTCCCTTGTGTTCCCTCTGCTTTTAGCCTAACAATTGGCAGGTGCTTGAGTAAATGCTAGACAAGTTTAAAGTGAAAACAGTAATGTTATTTTAACTGAGGTAAAATTAATTTTTGATTATGAAAATGCATAAAACAACCATCTGAGCAATAGAGAGCAGATGTAGCAGTATCAATCATTGCTCCTGTGCTAGAGTTGTTGCTTACAGTTGTTTTTTTTTTTGATAAACTTCTCTTCTGCAGGTCACTGGAGATTCTGGTCAAGGCTTTATCCCTGTCTTCTAGAGTAAGATTCTGTTCCAGAACTACTTTCTTCTTCTAATGGCTGGAGACTTTCTAGCTGCAATTCAATGTTAGCAGAGATTCAAGGCATAATGTCACAAGAAATTACTTGTTCTTCTAATATGAAACAGCTTTGTGCTTTGGCCTTGCTTTTTGCGGCCTCTTTGATATGCGATTGGTAATGAAACACTCCTAAAGTTTGAGAGGAAATCTCTTTGAATAGAGAAGGATGTTGGTGTGTTAAATGCCTTTATTGGTGGTATTTTTATTTACTGCCTCAGGCAGTAAGTAGAATTGCTGTTATATATTTATTTCTCTAATGGTTTGCATGCCACATACTGGAAAAGCTCTCTTAATAAAGAGATGTGGGAGGAGGGAGTTGGAATCAAAGCAGTTTCTTTCCTTTTAATGGTATTTAAAGAACCTTCTGGTTGCACAGTAGTACATGCTGGGTCACAATGTCACAGTAATAGTTAAACTATAATGTTACATATTTGTGCTGAGCTTTGTTACCCTCTACATATGCTTGTTGGTTTATCCTTGGGTGTACCTGATGATTGACCCCCTTTTAAGATAGGTATTTTTGCAGCAAGAACCACAAAGACTGTTGTCTATTGAAGGTGTCCTGTTATATGTGTGATTTTATTTCTGGTGGTAGAAGTAGTCAGTGCATCAACAGTTTATTACGCAATTATGTACATTTTCATCATTCTTAATTTTAATGATAACATAGAGCTTAGGAATATGGTTTAGTGGGGACTGTTAGTGTTAGGTTAGAGGTTGGACTCGATCATCTTGAGGTCTCTTCCAACCTAGAAATTCTGTGATTCTGTGATAGCAAGTGTGTTACAATTAACTAAGTGCTTCAATCCTTTTCTTTTTTTTTCTTTTTTTCCTAAAGGAATCCTGGAATCTTGCAAAACTGTTATCTTTTTTTTTTTTTGTAGTATTTTTTAAAGTGGCAGTGCTATGTACTCACTGTACAAAGGCAATGCCTTTGAGCCAAGGGAGCTGTAGATATCAGATCATATCACCTGAAACAGTTTAATTTTCAGTTGTTCTCTTGGTATTGATTTATTTTTTATTTTTTCCCTTTTATATTTTGTCAACCAAAAATGACTGACAGGACTGAAAGCAAAATTCTGACAAGTCATTACAAGGTTGTCTTTTTCTAGTACAAAAACATAGATGCTGTATTAAAAAAATAAAAATAAAAAATAATTATCATCAAAATGAATCAAAAGCATCACTGAAAGTTTTTGAAAAATATTTTTGAGAGCAGTGCCATTGTAGGTTTTTTTTTGTTTGTTTCCTATTATTACTGGTGTCTTTCCGGAGTTAGATGCAGTAGTTTGGCAAGGAAGAAATATAATCTTAAAGAAATATAATCTTATTTATAATAAAATTTAGTTACACTTAACTACTTAGAGTGCAAGGAAAGGGGAGCTTTTTCTAAATGTAAGTTAGGAGGAGTACACTGAGGATTTGTACATGGAAACTAAATCCTCAGCTGCAAAAATCACTGCTGTGTTCTCTAGACTTGAGGAGAGAGATAATTTATGTTCTCACCCATGCATATTTTAAAATGCTAAGAATATATATATTCTGTAATACTTGCCTTTTACTCATTTCCCTTTTTCAAGGTTAACCATTTTTTTCACACTTACTCCTCCCGTTTCTCATGTGCATTTCCAGGTTCTCTTCTGCCCTATTTTTAGCCTAGCCTTCAACCCCTCATCTTCTATGTTAGCTGTATTCCTCTGTCTTCCTCCCAAATGCCTGTAATTGTTTTGTATTCTTAATAGTGTGTGAACTCTGAAATACACTATTACATGGTGATGTGAAGCAATAAGGAGGTCATTATGGAACAAAAGACAAGGTTAGTAATATTTAGTGTTTCCCAGATATGTGCTGATAAAATCACAGCAATGAAGGTAGGACTGCAAAAATTGGAGAACTGGTCCTGTTTCAGTTGGGTGTGTGTGATGTCATTTATTGTAGAAGGTAAAATAAATTCTGGTGTCAAGGCATACTTTTAATCTGAGAAGACTTGAAACTAGTTATATTATTGTTATGTTGTAATAAGCTTTTCCTGGCTCCAGTGGGTGTATTGTAAACATGTCTTGTGAAATTGGTATAGTAGAAGGTGGTACTCACTGTAACTAAAATACAAAAACTTGATGCTCTGTGTGGTAAAAATTTGATTAGACCTTTACATACATATTTGTCAGTTCTTGTTTGTATGACTGTAACCTAATCTCCCACTTCAGATATACCCTAGTAAGCCTTTGTCCACATGTGAACGTACTGTACCTTATAATTAGTTCGGCATATTGTGCTGTGATTGTGGAGGAGTATCAGCCATCTCTGAAGGGAATTTGGCAGTCTTGGGAGGATTTTGCCTCTAAAGCATGCAAGAGTCAGGATCATCATGCAAGTCTAATGCCATGCACATACTATATGCATTTCAGCCTTGGATATGTGATTCTAACATCAAGCTCAGAGTTTTCTTGAGCACAGATGATCCTTTTTTCTTGTTCCTGTTTCTGTCTATCATACCGACAATTCATTTCTTTGTTTATCTTAAGTGGAGCCTTAAAAATGTGGAGGTTAACATTATCTAAAAATCCCTCTCTAGATAGAACCCATAAAGATTTTGACTCAAAATCAGTTATTTTTTATTCCTAATTCAGTGATATGTAAATTGAAGGTAACCAGGGAAACCAAGAGCTTGCTACCTTGTATACTTCGCAGAGTGCTTTCTGGAAATAGAGTATTCTCCAATCTACTGTGATCAGTATGCTTTGAGAACATGATATTTGAAAATGATCTTAACCCATGTAAGAAGCAGGAAGATAGGATTCTCTTAATGTGAATGCAATCATACAGTTTTCAAAACTTATCATTTCATATGAATTAACTAGATTGCTAAAAAGAAAAAAAGAGGAAAGTGCATGTAAACTGTATTGTATATCACAAATTCAGCTTTTTTGAGCAGTATTGCAAGTGCTTGTAGATGAAGACACAACTGAAAGCGTCTTTTGTTAGGACTCAGTTGTACCTCTCAGTAAAGATGTGCACTAAGGAACATACTTTGTGGTTCCTGGCCTGTGTGTAGTCAAAGACTTTACATATGTGATCCAAGGTGTGCAGGCACTTTACCTTTTCCTGGTACTTTGGAGCAGAATCTCCTTCCATTAGTGCCTGATATTTTGTTTCTAAATTTAGATTCAGACAAATCAGTAAGGCTAAACTGCCGGTTGCTTTAGTTTTATCTTGTGGTTTTTGTTTTTGTTTGTTTTACAAGTAGAAGACTAAATCTTGAAGTGTGCACAGAAGTAAGCTGTTTCTTTCATATTATTCCCAAAGGACTGGAGGACTTTCATCACGGTGGACTTTAGAAACATCCTACATCTCCACCATACGAAAAGCCTTACTACCTGTACAAGTTAACCTTTAAGATCTGACATTTAGAATAACTTTTCCATCATTGTGCTACTTAAGAATGTGTGTTGTATAGTCTTTGAAATGAATTATGAAGCCTATGAAGATATTTGGAAAATGTTTCAAAACAAATTAAAAATTAATGGCAAGCAAAGTCAGATTTCTTTTGTGGCTTATATTCTTTCACCTGCAGATAACTAAAAACCATCAAAGGGAGAAAACATTAGATTCTAATTTGGAGTGACTTACTGTAGGAAAATAATCACTAAACCTCTAATGATATATACTTTTTGACAGCTCCCTAATCCTTACAAGTTGTTGGTAAGAGCTGCATCAAGCTAGCTGATAATCAGCACTGGCTCTTGCCTGAGTAATTCAAAGAAGTACACGACCTGTTATCTTTTAGAAGAAATTATAATTTTAAGCGCACAACTAGAGATTTTTATTTCTTTTTCAATTGGCATGTGATAGAATAACACCTACTGGTTCTGCCATTCGTATTCTATTGCATCAGATGCCCAACAGCCATACAGAATAAGCAGGTAAAAATAGCAATGAGCCTTATATGTACTGCATTTGAAAAAAGACTCCATACAACCTAGTGATTCAGTTCATTGTTTATGAGTTTGTATGTGGTAATCAATGTCATAAATATACTAAACATGAGTTTTTTAATCTTTCACTTTAAAGTGCCTTCTATTGATTTAAAAATAATAATAAAAAAAGGTTGAAAAGGGCCTATGAAATAGATTTATCATGTAGAATTGCTATAAATTATGAGAGCAGCAAGTAGGAAACATTTTTTTAATTAATTTAATATTGTTGAAACCTCCTTTTCTCGCATTTCAGAGTCTTGATAGCTTTGTTCATGTTTAAAAGGTAGGCGTGTGCTATTTGAAGTCCGTGGCATCTTCTGGGAACACCCTTCAATACTATGCAATGATCATTTTTTGGACCAGGAATGAAGAAAGAATTTGAGGGCCAAAAGCACAACTATCTGATCAGAAAGAGACAAGTTCCTTAGCTAACTGCTCAAAGGACTCCTGTGGCTCATGCAGAGATCCAGTCAGGTCAGTTGCACTGAGCAAAATTGGATAGGGTGGTATAGCCTGCAACATCTTGTGCTAGGACTGTATTCAAAGTGCAGTGTGTAGGATGAGGCTGTGCATTCAAATCTATCCAATTGAAATAGATTAGTCAAATTCCCAAGAAGCATCTATTACTTTTTTCTCTGTACGTATCTCTGTACATACAAGCAATTATAAAGCAGATCTTAGACATATATTTATGCTTTTAAGAACAAGAAGTGAAGAAAAAGATGGCTTCTTCAAATCCTTTCCCATGAAGTTCTTGTGTTTTTGTTATTGCAGTTGGTATTTATGCACTATTCCGTTGCAGTTAACTGTGGTTTATTAATGCTGCAGCATTATCTAAAGCCCATTAACATCTCATAGTGTAAGTAGGGTAGCTTCTTCACAGAATCACAGAATAGTCTAGGTTGGAAGAGACCTCTAAGATCACCGAGTCCAACCTCTGACCTAATGCTAACAAGTCCTCCACTAAACCATATCCCTAAGCTCTACATCTAGACATCTTTTAAAGACTTCCAGGGATGGTGACTCAACCACTTCCCTGGGCAGCCTATTCCAGTGACTAACAACCCTTTCAGTAAAGAAGTTTTTCCTAATATCCAACCTAAACCTCCCCTGGTGCAATTTTAGCCTATTCCCCCTCTTGATGTTCTTGATGTTCTTTTAACAGTTTGCTTATGTTCTTTTTCTGCACATATTGTAAATGACCTGTTGTTACAACATGGATACCTTTAAGTATTGTGGCTTTTGGCTGGTGGTTGCATGGGGCTTTGGATGAGAGGCATAGAAATGCATCAGAAAAAGTCCCTCTGGATATTGAAATCAGAACATCAGATTATTATTCAGTTTGGGGGAAGGCATTCCACATTTATTGCAAAATTACAGGCAGGAATTCTGTTATAGAAGCAACTCATCCCTGTCTGAAAATTAGACAACTGGTTGGCTACCAAGAACTCAAGATTAAATTGATGGTCACATACTGTTATTTTTTTAATTTAATATAGACACAAAATAATATTTAACAGTGTATACCTGATAGGTAAAGTTGAATATTAATTTCCAGGAGTCTGAGTAGAATCAGACTGAGTAAAAAACCATGGCATTTAAGTAACAGGTGAATCTTAATGCTAAGCCCTGTAAGTTTATATTTAATAAAAGTCTAGTCAACTTTGTTTTTTTTTTCCTATTTAAAAATAGCAAAATGGTTCTTTATGTAGGTGTGAAAGTAAAGAACCATTTAAAGACATTTTCATAGGATTCTGCACGTGTACCATCCTACTTAAGAGAGGAAACACAAAATGGCAGCTGGATCTCTTGATTTTTATGCAGCAGCTAAACACAGTCATAGTCATTGAAAGATAAAACCACCACCAATAAACAACGCTTTGTTTAGCTGTTAGCTGAGCATTCTATAGGTTATCCTTATCCACACTTATCCTTAAGTTAACTCTCTTTAGATGGTTAATTTGCACTTGTTTAAACTCTCGTTTAGATTTTCTTTGGCTGTGGCTTGTCACAGCAGACTACAGGGTTTTCTTTGGAGCCAATTCACCATCTTAATTAAATCTGTTTAGGCTTACTTAGCTATTATTCACTTCATAGAATAAAACATTGGAGAGTTTGCTGTCTACTTTTCAGTAGACTTATCTCCTTGAATTAAACAAAAAACGAGGTTGGTTCTCTACTTTTAAGTGCTAACATTATTACTATATTCACCAGTAACTGTTTCTTGTAAAGAGGTACAAATACTACAGTAAATTATTAACTCTAAATTTTAAGTTATATAAAGGATGTCTATCCAGTAGGTGTTCTTCAATGTTTTAGAGTAAAAGTTGCAAAGTTGTTACAAAAGTAAGAGTCAAGACAATTTTGTGATTTTTTTTTTTAAGTTGATTTTTACTTTTAAAGAACATAGGTCTGATCTGTTTTCTCACACTTTTTTTTTCTTTTTTTTTTCCACCCCTTGGAGTTTTCATTTCATGAACATAAGTTGTTGATGATACTAACACTGTATTCCATTTTTATCTTGATTTAAAATTTTCTGAAGAAATAAGTCAAAAACCAAAACATGTCCTAAAACTTATAAAATGATAATTTGAGAGACATTTCACAGATATGCCTAACGCCTCAGTTTTGTGAATGCTAGGTGGTAGTCCATGATGGGAATATCTTGTAGTTGGAATAATATATATTTAGATATACATACATACGTATATATGTAAATATGTATATATTTATGTATACGTATATATGTAAATGAAAACATCAAAGTTCATATTCTTAAATTAGGGAAAAATGTATAAAACATTTTTTAGTTTAAGGGATAGAAAGAAATGTGCTACACAGTTACTGAACATAACTTTGCTTACTCATACAGTATGAAGTTAGGATCATAGGAGATCACTGAAATATTATGTCTGTTTGTGCATCAGTAGTGTATAATTTGTCTATTTCTTATACATTTCCTAATTTTTAAGTGATAATATGCTTTTGTATTTCAGTGGAGAGCTGGAATTTTAACTGAGTAGTGAACACAGTCCTTAACCAGAATTGTAGACTTGAGCAAAGCTGCGAAAACTGAAAGAATGAATCTGATAATAACTGAAATAAAGAAAGCTAGCTAAAATGATTGACAAATGCTGGGTGGCAAAATAAGAGCAAGATGTCTATAATGTATCAAACATTAATAAGGTCTGCAATATCCATTTCAAGAGATACAGCAACACTTAGAAATATTTAAATACAGCACTTAAACATGCAAATCATACCCTGAACATATGCTACTGTTTCTACCTGTGTGTATGCTTGTCTAGGTTAAAAAAAAAACACACGATAGAATATGATTAATTAGTAGAGCCAAGAGCAGAGTAACATGTCCTATTCCTGGAAGACAGGTTTACCCAAACACGTCAGATGTGCCTGCCGTGGGCCACGGTCCTTAGAAGTACACTAATAAGGGCCTTTAGCAAATATGGAGGAAGGTCTTAAAACTGCTAGTGAGAAGTATATTTTCTTCTATTATGAATGCATTTTCATATTTCTCGTATTGGGAGTACTACTGGGTTTCATTTCTAAGGAATTTAGCAAGCTATGTCAAGCTATGTGACAGAGATTTGAATTCCTGCACTTTTTTTCCTCCATGCTAAAACTGCAGGTTGTTTTGCAGTTCTTTTTAGTGCCTTGCTTTAATCAGAATTTTCACATGGAATGCGATACATTTGAGCAATATAAATAAATCATGGTAAGTGTTCTAATTTTCTTAAATTTTCATTTTCTGAAGAGTAATTCTCTAACCAAAATTGTGCTGTTACCCTGAAGTACATGCACAGGTACCTCTACATCACATACATCTACATACACATGACCTCTACATCACTTGAGTCTCATTGAGTTTACTTTTGTCATCAAAACAGTTCCTTGGGAGGACTTAAAGCCTTGTCCTCAAAAAGGCCTTCTGTAAAGATCTATCTCACTTTCACTTTACGGTGTCTTCAGGTTGATGCACATACATGACAAGAGTAAATAAGTTCTAGAAACTAAAGAAGCACTTCAGGTTAATATTTTTAGCTAATAAGAATAGAACATAGAAATGAAAATAAATATTTCCTTGTATACTTGGTTCTGTTTGTAAATCTATTCCAGAGTTTTCTATGAGTTGTCAGCTGTTTAATTTTTCATGTTAGCTCTTGACATTTTTCTGATAAGTATGAAAGATAAATAAATCTATCATTTTTTTACTTTCAAACTCCAATTGCATTTTCAGCATAGGATGCACAGAAATAATAGATTGCTTAGCAAAGTAAATATATGAAAATGGTTGTTTAGGATTTCAGTGTAAGCAGTAATTAGAGTACTGCTTGTCAGTTGTAGAGCATTGTGAAATATTGTGGCATATTGTGACTTTATTTTCACAGAATCTGTTACATACCTGTCACGTTAATTCAACTAGAAAGCATTCTTTATGACAACTCATATAATATCATAAAGTCAACCAGTCATGTTTATTACTGAATCATTGTATGTCTCAATGTTGAAATTAAATTGGAAAAGAAAAAGTGCAGGAAGATTAAACTCAGCATAAAATGTATTTTAACGGAAGCAGATTTTTTTTCAGTTCCCTTTGCAATCACACAATTCTTAACATGTGAACTAGCTTAAAATAGGTGTATCTGCAGGAATTACTGTTTTGTCTACTTATGGCAGAAATTATCAAAGAACTGCAACAAAATACCCAACACCAAGGAAAATATAAAACTTTCATTATTATTCAATTCTTAAAGGGAAAAATGGATTATTACTTTAATTCAGTGAATCTTTCTTCTTTTTTTTTATTATTAATATTATTGGACTATATCTATGACCTAAGTGGATTTCTCATGTCGTGTAAGCTTTAGTTTTAACCCTTTTACTAAGTGAATGGATGTACCCTTGCAACTTCTGTGTTACTGAAAATGATCTTATACTGTTCTGAACATTAACTTTACTTACTGTCCTTGTGAACTGTGGAGTACATGTACGAGGAATAATGATCTATTATTTCTTGATTTGTTCAACCTTGGCATCTTGAAAGAGTGGATTTTTTTTTTTTTTTTTAACGTTAGCTTTCTTAGGCACTGCTTGAAAGGAATCCATTTTGTGTGTGATTGGAGTCTCATGGCTATCTTTGATACTAGATATGTTGGGGTCTTTTATTGCACAGTATTTTTCTCCTGTTTTCATCATTTACTGTACAATTATTGCTGGCAGTCTTGTACATTTCTCAAATAGCACCAGATGTCAACGCAAGCATTTTGAATTTGGCATATCTATGCTGCCTTATCTCCTAGGGCAGGTACAATAAAAGGTGTTGCAACATTTCTGTAAGCTGAATGTTTTTAGAAGTGTTTTTGCAATCTCTTATACTGCTTTAAATAAATTCGAACTATATGTGACTTTGTTGCTTCCTAACAGCCTAGTGGAGTTGAATTACATGGTATTACATATGGCTGGTGCTGCTGGACCTGCTCTGCACAGTTACTAGATTATTATTTCACTGTAAATATATAGTGGTTATAATTAACACTGCTTAGTGAAGCATCCCTCTACTGATTTGTTTTTATTAACATTGTGTAGAACAGTGATAGTCAATATCATTAAATAATTTTATCCTTCCTAGATAAAAGTAACAGAGTAGTTATTAATTGAATAAATAAAAAGGTTTTATGAAACTTGTTATATAGATACCTATATACTTGTATAGCTCTATTCATCTCTGAAATGGTGAAGATTTTTTCCAATAATGTTTACCACTAGCAGAAGTGTTCTCTATACCAGTTCAAAACAGAAGCCATTAACAACAGTAATAGGATCTACTAAAAGGAGTTGTTACTTACCTAAAATTAAGTTAGCATTCAAGAATGCGTTCTTTTATTTTAATCTCAGAAAGAATTTAGAATATTGCAGGATCTCAGTTCTACTTGAAACTTTTGCGTTTCAGCCTTGGAAAGTTATGTCAATGTACATGTATCACCAAACATAGTCTTCTAGTCCTTATTTTGTGCTCATTATCAAGGGACATCATCTTATTCAAGTGATGTATTAAGCAACAAGAGAAGCATTTGGGAAATGTGACTTCTTTATTTATTTCTATTTTTTAAATTTATTTTAAAATTATTTATATTTTAATTGAACATGCTTGCTATTGTGCTTCCTGATAAGCATAAGTACAGAAGACTCTGTTCGTTAAAACAACTTTCAGATAAGAGATAGAAACTGGTGGCTGTATTTTCAGGTTTCTATATTTGCTTTATTCTGGCTTGTGTCTCTGATATATACATTTAAGTGGTATTTTCTGTTGGTAACATGAAAAGGCATGAGATTGTGACAAGTGATTTTGAATATCTCCATTCTGTAACAACTGATTTTGACATCTCCTAAATACTAATCACTAGTTAAGTGCTTGCTCTCTCTTATTAATGATTAAATAATAAAAGATTATTATTAATGATTAAGAACAAGTGATGGTTAAAAGTAGTGTGGCACTAAATGTAAATACTGTATTTTTCATGTTTACCTTAATATACTCTCACATTTAGGTAAGTTGTAAGGAGGTTGTTGTGTTATTTTTTTTTTCCACTTGCTCCTTTCTGATTCCTGGAACAGTGTTGATATATTCCATGAACTCCCTGTAATTTCTTGTAAAATTAAAAGCCAATAAACTTTTGGTGTGATAAAATGAAAAAAAACTGACTATCTTAAATGTATGAGATTTTTTCAAAGTTTGGGCTGAAGTACACTGCAGTATGGTATGAATTAAGAAAATGACTGTATAGACTAAGCTTTCTCAAAGAAGAAACACTTCCACTGTGGTGATGTAGAATTAAGAAGTAAATGCTTTTTTGTACGATTTTTTGTTGTTGTTTTCTTTGGTATTAGGGGTTCTAGAGGTTGTTTACGATGATTGCTAGTTGGTGGAGAGGAACACAGCTGGTGATGTGACTTGGTGTACTGTATGACTAGAAATAATAGCACTGTAAGTCATTCTTTTGGAAGGAAAAGAAAAAAATAACTCTCTATTATAGGTGATACTTCTTCCCAGTTCTGAAATATGAGATTTAAGTTTGATGGGGGAGAAAAATGCATTGCAATACTCACTATTTTCAGTACTTGACAGTTCTCATTGTTACCAGGGGTCCCATTTCATGTATTTTATAAATATTTCAAATCAGGGTTCCTTAGATGAAGATATTAAGGTGCCATCATTTCACAACTGAATGTCATTTCTGACAGGTAATTTTCCAAGGTTCCAAACAGTTTTTTTTTTTTTTTTTCTTTTCAAGTTTTCTTATTTTGCAGTATTCCTAAATCCTCTCTGATCCTTTGAAATTTCTGTCTTCCCAGTCAGGTTTCATAAAGAATGTGGGAATGGAAGGGTGTATTAAAAAGCTCAAAAGGTTTGAATATAGAGTGAAATAAGGTGTTTGAATGCTTTTCTGTGATTTTTGGCATATCATCTACTACTATTTATTTATTTATTTATTTTTCAGTTGAGGATATATTTATATTATATGAGGCAAAGAGAGGAAATAACATCCTTAAGACCAAGGAATTTAGGAGGAATTTATCTTAAATTAAACTAGGGCCTCACTTGGAGGAAATCCTGTACTGAAATTTAAATAGGTTCAAAGGATGATATTTATCTTTACATTTTCTAGAAAATTTGAATTGGGATGAATGGAATAGTCTCATTTTTCATAAGTTAAGTATGCAATTAGAACAATTTCACGCATCTTTATTTTTGATTTTCAAGAAGCTCTGATTTTATTGTGTAACTAATGGCAGAATGTAGAAGCATTATGGTGGATTAATTTGCAACAGCTGTTGTAACAACTTCCTAATAGTTTCCTAAGTATAAAGGTAGGACCTGTTTATCTCTTTTTAATTGTGTAAAGTACATATCAACCACTAATAAATCTATCATGTCTAGCTATGCATGCAAGATCATTTAGATATAAATTGTCTTTTATAATTGACTAGCTGTGGGCTGCGAATAATTTTGACCCATCTTCTACAGGAAATATGGTAGTTGTATAGATGATACGTTGATACTTGAATTGTTCTTTGTTCACATTAATTCACATAATAATCCTGCACTTCTGGTTAAAAACAAATAAATAAAAAGATGCTACGATTTTACAGGGTATATCCTGAATATAAATATTACTTAGAGTGAGGAACAGCCTACTGAAGTTCTGTATCAATGCAATTAGTGGCATTGAGAGGAGGGATCATAGGACTTCTAGCAATTCTCTGAGAAGATCACTGGGTCTAGTTCCATCGGTCCCTTAAGGATTCCTTCCTTTCATTTATAAAAATATATTTTTAAAAAGTTAAATGATTTTGTTGCTGATATTTATCATCTGCAGCTGGTCCAAAAGGTGTTTGAGGCTTTGATAGCTCTAATGGTAGAAAACTCCTAATTTGCAACGTAAGTCTGTGAACTATGAACACTAATTTGCATTGGTCTTTATAGCAAAGACTTCTTTTAATGTTTTTGTTTATTCTTTCTCTCCCTCCCCTATCATGTGTCAGCATTATGCTTGTGTCTGTTCTATCTGCCACTCCAGAGCTTTCGCAGCACCTTCTGCAGGTGGATCCCCAGAGCCTCAGGTGCTAGAGGTCTTGATGAGGTTTTCCTGCTGGGGAGTGTCTCTTGGAGGTGGGTGGTAGGGCTGGCCCAGAGCAAGAGTGAGAGTAGTGGATGTGAAGGCTCCAGCTGCCCATAGCTCAAAGAGGCTGAGCTCTGCCTGCTAAACAGTTTTATTAGCTCTCCTGATGACAGCCGCAACAGCAACAACAAAGGCTCCCAAAACCATAGTATTTACAGGACATCATCTCCTTTGAATGCATGTAAGCATAATCCTGACACGTATATATACTCCTACATCATGCGTTTCCTTTTAGCCTTCATGCTGATGCATGAACAAATCAAAGTTTTTTTTTGTCTCCTTTCAAAAAACTCCAAACTTGATGTCATCAGCTGTCAATTTTGCTTTCCTGCATGTATTTTTCTACATATATTTAAAAGGTGTTTAAAATGTCATATCCTATTTGAAGTGATGTTTTGACGACACTTTTTTTTTTTTTTACTTAGATTACTACCAATACCTTCACTGAATAGATCTCACTTTTTTCTTTTTTCTTCTTTTTTTTTTTTTTTTTATAATGTTATTTTTGACTTCTACAAATACAGTCTGTAGCTATTAAGGGTGTATTGCTGTGGTGGCTTCTAAGGCATCCCTATTCTCTGCAGTCATTTCTGATCGATGAGACCTCTGGTGCAGCAGTGGGTTTTTCTTGTTAGTTACTAGCTGAATTGTTTTTTATACTTCTGACTTTTGTTCCATTTCTGTAACTTCAGTCATTGAGATAATGCAGTTCATTTGGTATATCTCTGTTTTACTCTTTATTGACAGTGCCCCTAACTTTGTTTTAGCAGTGCTCGTCGGTTTCTTGTGCCAGGGTATAATAGAATGAAAATACCAAAAAGATTGGTTCCGAGACAAATCCTTGTCATTGCTAACCTTCCAGTGGATTCTGTGCTTTCAGAGGATGGTTAAGCCTTACCCTGGCATTTTTCATTCTAAATAACATGAAAAAAATTGATTTTTCTCATGATGTCTGCGTATTTTTAGCTAAGTGAAAAATAATGCAGTATGTAAGGCATACAACTTTGAAGACTTAAGTCAGAAAGTCAAAGATTTTTTTCTACATATAGGAAATTCTGTATACATTATTTTCCTTTATGTATATATATATATATATACATTCATATAATACGTGAATCCAGATGTTCACATTTAGAAAAAGTTTTACTCCTTCCTTTCTGGTTGAAATGTCTCTTGAAAATATTAACTCTCCAAATTAGGTAAGAATTAAGAAGAATGCAATCAGCTATTTAAACAATGTCATACCCTGAAAGCACTAAAACAAAGAAAATTGTAAGCAGTTCATTCACGCTAGTTTTGTGCATCCTGAATATACTTTTTTCTTATTTAATTGTCACTGTGGTGAATGTACTGTTCACTGTAATATTAAGTGTCAGAATTACATATTTATACAGAGATGATGAGAAAGAAAAGACCAAGGGGAAATTGAAAATAATGAAAAAGATTACTGGCTATAGGGCTGTCTTTCACAACAGCTTTATCTATCTTCTCAGCCTTTCCTCTGTCTGAAAGCATGTAATATAGACTTTTGTTTTTGATAGTAGTCACTACGCATTTGTTGTCAGTGTGTATGGAACTCATGGTGATAAATACACGATCTCATTTCCTGCATGGGATAAAGAGTTATTGTTGTGCTATTCACATGGGTTTAGGTGAATAACACAAAATATTTACTAGGCAGTGTGGAGATGTTTGTGTGTTTTTTTTGTTTTATTGGGGGGGGGAGTAAGCTCTTTATCAGTTTTGTCATTTCATCTGTCTTCCTAGACCAAATAATTTGTTTCTTTCTAAAAATACAGTTTCAGCATCTATTATGACTTAATTCTTTTAATGTAATACATATTGTAACATTGAGATCTGTAATAGTGAAAAACTCTCACTCTCAGGATAGCTGCTTACATGCACAAACTTTGTGCAAATTCCCCTTTGCTGGAAACAATTGTCTGGTAGCTAGCAAAGCTGTTTGGTTGCCTGTTCTCTGTAATTGATTGAAGTGTAGGTTGTAGAGTAAATGTTAACAAGTGACCTAGTTGATATAGTGTGATTGCAAATTTGGTAGCAGTAGAAAGCAGCTTTTTCTCATCCTGAGTAGGCTGTTTGGTAACCATTACTTGTAGCTTCTGATTTGACTTCTGGGAAAACATTTGCAAAATGCTCTTGATGCAGCACAGAGGCAGGAGGTTCTGCAAGCAGCTTTGCTTCATTCATATTTTGTGAGGATTAGGTTTCCAAATTCACTAACTGCAGAATTGCCAACTGATCAATCAATTTGTTGATTCACTTTTGAAGACAATTTTTAGTCACTTGGTAACTAGTGGCTTATCATGTAAATATTAATTAGCTTTTTAATAAATGAACAAAACTATCATAGACCCTTGACACAGCACTGAAATTTCAGATTATATTTGCAAATTCATGGCAACTTCTGTTCATCACCATTGCAACCTGCAGCTGAATAATCTCTCCTCTAGTCATACTATTAACATGGTTTTCTGTTTAAATGTCCCACAGTAACCTTTTACTAGTCAACAAAAGCACTGATTTTTGTGACTTGGACCTCATGCTCTCTCTGACATCTGTATAAAAATCTTTTAAAATGTATGTTTATTTTGTTTTGTTGTTATTATCGTTATCCTGACTGTACCTAAACCTTAATACATACTTTGTTTGCAATGGAGATCATTATGTAAGTGCAAAGCTATTTAAACAGCTCAAAGCTGTTCTTCCCACTAAAAATTTTCAGTTATTTTAGAACTAAAGATTATAGATGACTGTAATCCAGTTAATTTTGTAATTTTGAAGAGGCTTATTTAATTGTTGATGTTCTGTGTGCAGTCTAACAAGATGTGAAAGAAGATCTGTGCTTAAGCACTAAAACAAGATCTAACAATGAAGAATTACTGAAAATACAGCTTCAAGAAGTGATGCAGCATGTATGTCACAGGGTGTTGTAAGAATATGATGAATGGCCTGTAAAGTAACTGAGTTGTTTCTTCATGTCATCAAACACAGAATCCACACCAAGCAGCACTACTATGGGATGGAAAATCTACAGTCTGACATCCTAGTAATTCTGTCCTGTAATAAATAACTAATTTGCTTCAAAAGGCAATTTGGAACTTGATAAACACTGTGAAATGTTTAAATAGAATTTAAAGCAGACAAAATCCAGCCAGTTCTCCCTTCTTTGTAACTGAAAGAAAAGCAGATAATTTATCTTGAGAATGTGTTTATCATTTTATAGGAATTTGGGTGATGATGTAAATAATATATTGATATTTCTATCTGCTCATGAAGAATATTGTCACTGGCTCTGGAGAAATTTGTGGAGAGAAAGAACATCATTCAAACCAATGACTACATGAAGACCCACCTTCCAAAGATGCCTTTGATTTTTGGTCTAGGGGCCTCAATTCCCAAGTTTTAATACATTAACAGTTTCTAAGAGTTTCTGAGGACCTGTAGTTTTCATAGGCTTCATGTGGTGATGTTGATCCTGATATTTCTGAACTGG
Organism: Heteronetta atricapilla; assembly: GCA_011075105.1. NCBI lineage: Eukaryota > Metazoa > Chordata > Aves > Anseriformes > Anatidae > Heteronetta > Heteronetta atricapilla. Next base: position 13,109,937 of record CM021741.1, read on the forward strand.
GGAGATTTTTGCATATTAGAAGCCCATAGGGTGTTAGGTTTTCTTTTCCAATGAGATTTGTCTGTCAAAGGCGCATTCATAGAAAATAAATTCAGTCATTCCTGGATTTAAATCTTTTGAAAGATTTTAATATCAGGAAAGTTGTGTTCTGTATTGCTAGTTATGTCAAGAGTTTGCTGGCTCAGTGTTTCACATTTCACTTCAGAAACAAGCAATTAATGGATTTGAGGAAATGATGCAGAATCACATCAGTTGTAGTAGAAGCCCTGTATTCATGCAGTTTATGAAATATGCAACAGACTTTTTTTTTTTTTTTTTTTTTTTTTTTTTTTTTTCCACAGAAGAGATTTGAAGTTTCCCCATCTAACAGAGAAAAAGTTCTTGTGTCTAGTAAGTCTCCTTGGAAGATTCAAAGTGGTGAAGATGCTAAATTAACTGGTAATCCCGAGATGTGTGCTTAAAAAAAAAAAAAAAAAAAAGTTTCTGAAGGAAGGAATCCTACTCATTTTGAAAGTGTGTTTTTTGTTTTGTTTTTTGTTTTTCCCCAGATTTCCATCTTACAGATGTTTATCATTTTAAAAGCCCAAGATTTTGTGTTTGATTGTCCTTGAGACTTTATTTTTCAGGCAAAAGCACCTTTCCTGGGAGGTCTTCAAAGTTCCTGTCTGTTCATCCAAGGTCGTTTTACATGATCTGAGGTTGGAATTGATTGCACTCACAGAGTTTCTTTGGAAACAGAGCATTTGAAAGTTTCTGGTAGCTTATCTAGGACTGTGTCATCATTATCTATTCATGTATACCTACCAAAGCATTTAATTCTTTTGAATCTTTAAAAGTTCTTGTCAGCATATGTTTGGCAGATGTCAGAATGGAGAAGAATGCTTTAAAAGAGGGAAAAAAAAAAAAAGATATAAAAATTGTAAAAAGTTATAGAGATTTATAGAACCATAATTTACTTTCAACAAGAAACAAAACTTTAAGGTCATTTTTTTTTTTTTTTTAATTTCTGCCTCAATTAATGTAATAAGGCCTTACAGTTTAATTTACAACAGCTAGCTAAACTCCCTGGGAGGTACTCTAGCAGTAATTAGTCATCTGAGAAAAGGCAGCAAAGTCCAAGTAACTGGCAGATTCATAAACACATCATACACATTGTATTGATAAATTTTTAGTTTTGTTCTTAGAGAAATTATGCAGTGTGAAATGAAGCACATAAATACCATTCCTAATGGTTGGGGGGTGGTGTTTGCTCACATAATTTTTATTAATACATTTCTTTACTAAGGAATGATATTTTAACCATGATTGAAAATGCTGGATGTTATCTGATCACTCTATTGCAAAATATTATCTGAAATTTTCCTGGTAAGAATGTTTTAATTGTCTTGATTTGTTAGTAGTTCAGGCAATAAGCTTCTAATTTTGTGGCTGAACTGACGTAGAGCCAGGTGGATATTGGTTTCCTTTTTGCATTGCTACATGTTCATGGGGGTATCCATCCTGCACTAGATTGTCAAACCAGGAATAGGGTCTCCCTGTGAGCTGTGAGTGAAAAACTATGGCTGAACTGAAAAGTTCTCAGCTTGGGAGAGAATGGGCAAATTAACCTCTTCTCCAAAATCTAATAAATTAATATAGGTCTATATATTGAAAACCATAGCCTTTAGGCCTTTTGTCTTTGAATGTCAGGCTTTTCATCACATCAGCATTGTGTGTGTACCTCATTTTTTCCTACATTACAGTGTAGTTCATTGCAATATACTATAACTACATATTATTCTTATTATACAAAGCCATATTAAAATCAGTGATGCATGTATCTTTCATTTCAATGTGACTTTGTATACTAAGACTGTATATATAGAGAGGAATTCTTAATGAAGTAGCAGCCAAGATTTCTTAAAAAAAAAAAAAAAAAAAAAAAAAAACAGTTAAATGACTGAGAAAATGATGTTATTGCATAATTTGCCATTTGGTCATATAGTATGTAAGGCTGGCTTTTTTTGTTTGTTTGTTCTTTTGTTGTGCAGCATTTACTATTATGCAACTCCCCTCTTAACTTTTTTTCCCATAGTCCTATCATTTTACTAAAGAGTTTGGATCTGTGCTGGATATTGGTGGTTAAATTCTATGAAGGAGAAAGGAGAACTGAGACAGGAACAGAGGCTTTTCTTGAAGGATGATGCAAAGAAAGGAAGTTCTTGAGTTGAAAAAGAAAACTAAACACCATTCCAAGGTGACACTTCGTAAAGGTTATCAAATACATAAATAAATTAAATTAATACTCTATCTCTGTAAGCTTACACTGGCTTCAGGATGCTATTTTTCACATTTTTGATCTCTAAACTTAGGATAAAACTTTAAACTTAGGATAATGGAAGAGGATCTTCTTCACTCTTCTTTTTTGTTGTTGAAGAGCTGAAACTGTAGGGAGCCTCACAGCAGTAGGTGCTGCTCCTACCATCTCTGTAAAGTGTTCCAAGTTTCACCTTAATTTGAAATAGCCTAAATCTGATGAAAAGCTTCAGGCCACATTACATTGGCTTACATTGAGAACTCATAATTAAATTTGATGTTGGAAGGAATAGATTGGGTGTTAAAGTGTACTTGGAATGTGTTTTAAAGATAAACCGTGACTCTTGAATTTTCTACAAATTCAAAGTAAATAGACTAATCCTTTGAAATTAGTGGATCAAATTCCATGTTGGACCTTCAGAATCATATTCTGTACAAACCACAAGAAGGATTATAGTTCTTATCTCACATTTTAACATTGGTGACCTGAAATCATAAATACTGTATAACAGGAGAGATCCCAGAAGCCAGGTCCTCAGTTATCTTTATTCCCTCAGATCCCCATTCTGTGGTCTCCCTTTTCTAACCAAGAGTCTGTATAGTAAATGTCAGACCTCTCACTTTTAAACTTTAACTAATATGAGATCTTTATGGAGGAAAATATAACAACTTCTTGTGCCTGTTCTACAGTGATAAATTTATGAAATTAAAAAAGAGATGTGCTTATAGCCTAGTGTAAAAACAGATACAAAACCAAACTGTCTTTTTCATACTAAGGAATATATAAGCAACCTCACATTGGTGGATAATGACTTCTGTTACCAGGTTTCATATTATTTAATAGTCAAAGACAACTAATTAGAGTAGGTGGGTTGAAAGACAGTTCTGCCATTTTGGTTTATTATAGGAAAGGTACAACTAATGAGGCATGAGCTCTAATCAAGAGCAAAAGAAACAAGCATTCTGAACATGCTTCTTTCATTTTTTTTGAGGAAAAAATATTTTTACTAATGTGTTTTAACATAAAATGTTTTAGAGAGAATTTCCAATGGGAAATGTGATCAATATCATAGTATGCAAGTTTATGATGCTTTTCCAATTATTACAAAGAGAGAAGGACAAAGGATTTGCTTAAGCACTTACAAAGGATGAATAATCAATTAAGTTAACTGTCCCAATGAAAAAAATCATATCACAAATCCTTGACGTAACATACATTAAAGTGTTCTGGATAGGAAGGCTGTAGAAATATGCAAATAACTTAAATGACTGGAAAACTTTAAATAAAAATTACCTTGCATTCAATATGAAGTAGTAGGTGTCTATATGTTTATTAAATGTGTAGTTTGGGCTCTAATTTTGGATATGAGAAAGAAGTACAAAGGTGACAAAAGTTTTTAAAACTAAGCCATTAAATGTGAATTTTCATTTCACTAGAGAAATTTCCAATATTTAAAATACATTAAATTTTATATCTATCTGTTCCTAGCTGTCTGGGTCAGAAAATGGGAGAACAATGAAAAAAGGCAATTTGATGTAATCAAATATAAAGTATTAAGTATTATAAGGTGTAATTCCAGAAAAAAATCTGATTGTCTATAAAGTTGTGTAACTGAAATCCTGAATATTAAAAGAACGAGAGGTCCCTGTCAATTTCTAACTGCATCTCTAAGCTTTCGTATTTGACCCCCCTTTTTTTCCCAGTGCATTTTCACTTATATGCAAATCAAAATAATGCATGCTTTCCCATAATAGAAAAATGAGATTCTTATTAACAACTGGTTAATCTTCAGTAATGATTATGATAATCCGCAGAGGTATGACTTAGTCTAATTTGGTGTTACGCTTTAGGATTTCTGGGAGCAGTAAGCAGTTATGTGGCAGCTGTCTTAGAACTATCTTGGGATATTTTTTGAAGAGGTGTTGTGTGCCATTATTTGGATGCTCACTTGATGCTCAGTATGGTAACAGAGGAATGTTTGCCATCTTACATGTACATGCCCTTATGTAGGTTTGGTGTGAGAGAGGTAATGATTATTATGCTTTGTTCCAAGCTGAGCTTTCATTTAAGGACTAGGATAAGTTTGATCTTAAAATTCAGGCATTTTTTGAGGTGCAGTCAGGAAATCTGTTCTAAATTTGTCAAAATAGCCAAATAGCTAAAAGAACTGATCTGTGTTTTTTGTTGTCTATAAAGTATTTTTACACAACTGGCACACACCTAGTGCTGATCGGTATCTGCTATAGAAAGGAAAAAGCATTGTTTTTTATTTTGTTTTGAAGAAGCTGTACATTTGTGTATTCCCCTTTTGTATTTAAAAAGGAGAAATAAAATAACATAATGGTCTGGCAGTGCAAAATGGAGCAGACCTTGGCCTTTTATGCCAGTAAGATAAACTTTGTACTGTTAGATAATGCTTATTAAGTTATGTTTTCTATGCTAAGGATAAGCTTTGTTGCCCTTATACATTCTCTCACTTAAACTTTCAGGGAAAAAAAAAAAAGAAATCTCCTTGCTGAGTGCCAATTGCAGATGTTAAAGCATGAGTAAATACATAACATTTCCATAACAGCAACAGCATGCATCTCTTTCACTCTGTCTCTTTGGCAGATTTCTCAAGCAGCTGTGTTGGAACCTATAGCGGAAATACTGCATGCGAAGGCAGCTACCTTATTATTCAACATAATAGATTCTTTGTAGTCACCTTATTGTCTGAGGATTTTGTGAGTGAAATTCCTTACAAATCCTTCCTGAAATCTCCAGGCAGGTTGGTATATTCTTTTGTCATGCAAATGCACTCTGAGACCTTGCCTTACTCATTTGGTAGAGAACATAAATGTTTTAAACCTTAAGGTCCCTTTAGGAACTTTTAATGATCATTTTCTGTAGCATATTGACATAATATTTTTCTTTTCAGTTGTTTCCATAAGTAAATTTTGATTTGATTTTACAAGCTTCAACTTTTCTGGAATAGTAGATACCCTCTAGCTATGAAACTGAAACCAGACATCTTCTTTTAGCAACATAATGAATTTGTATTCTGTAGGTCTTTAAAAATTATTAAAAAAATATTTAAAAAATCAAACAAAAACCAAACCAAAAAACCACCAAACAAAAAACACTGGACAACCATTGATGACTTAGCTGGGGAAAATACTGGATTGCATGTTTATGCTATCATTCAAAATACTGAAATTCAGTAGCTTGGAAAGTTGTGGGATTTTGGGGGGCAGACTTTAAAGATTTAAGTTCTTCAGTTGTCTGTAGGCTTTTTCTAAAGACTCTAGACTTTCTTCTAAGGTGCAGCTGACCAAACTTCCAGAGTGCTGATTTAGGGTTTTGTTACAGGGTATAATAACCTTTTATTTTACATGTGACCAATAGGACAAGTGTTTGAAAGACTTCTTTACATACAGTTTGTTAAATCCTTGTATACCTGCCTGGTGGTCTGAGTGCTCTATCTTCGCACTTTGTTCTTTTAATTAGAGTTGTCTCTATTCCAACAGTCTAATGGCTTTCCAAGACTTATGAATTATTCTTTTTCAAAGATACCCAGGTGCGCATTCTAACATTATGTTTTCAGTCTCATCTGGAAAGACAAACATTTATTCCTTTGAAAAATCACGAATTAATATGTGCTTAGGATTGAGACTTAGAGAAACATGGTGAATGTGCCAAGTATGTTGAAGTTTTAAGCATGTGGAAAGAACTACAAGGGAAAATCACCCCAGTGCTTTCTTCACCTGATCCCATGTTCTTAGTCTTAATGGCTTCAGGAGTGAAGCAGCATTGGAGAAGAGTGGTCTCACCTGGCTGGTGGAAAAGTGAATAGCATGCTGAATACAGCCTAGTGACACTGGTCATTCCCTGCATTTTGGTTTTTTCATCAGTTACACCGAAGTAACGTGCAAAGTCTCATGTAGAATCAGATCACCTTTTCTGATGGTGGCTGCTGTGTGACACGTCTTAGTAAATGTAAGATGCACTAAAACATCTGCATTGTTGAGTCATATTGAATTCTGTAAAGCCAAATAAAGCTAATGAGAGAGGTTTTCAGGATCAAGAGCTGTAGAAGTAATGGGATAGTGGAGTGACCATGGGAATGGTATTACTAAGAAAATGAAAAAAGTCAATAAGAATTGAATCTGTACTACATTTGAGTGCATCCTATCATTTTCTACCTTTATTTTCCAACATCTTTTAATTTGGTCCGGTTATTCCATAGCTCTTGTTAATGGTGGTATTCACATGTAACTAGAGAAGAATTTGGATTAGGATTCTGAAGAACAAATCTTAATGGTACCCATATAGTATATTAACTGCTAATAAAAGTAGGTCTTGCTAAAAGGCCTTTGTAAGGAAAATTTCATGCCAGCAGTTTTTCAGTATTAATAAGTAATGAAATTACTTCTATCAATTCAGTGTGCTAAATGGGATTGATTATCACACTGCTCATGTTAGCACACACAGCATAATATGGATCAGATTTTGAAAGGTAAGTGCATGCAACATTAAAAATCATATATATAAAATCATATATATATATATGTTTTAAACTGAAACCAGAACATTTAAGATTCAGAATAAAATCTTAATTTGGGGCACTGTAGACCAAAGTATTCAATAGAATGGAGCTGCACTTTGTAAAGCAAGTAGTCCAAAGGTGTTTCACCCTTAATTGTATTGTACTATCTCTTTCATATCATGTGTGTGAATTTCCCTAGGTATTCTTTGTTCTGAATGCAGCTTGGTAAAATTGGTGGAAGTAAATATGAGACCTAATACCACCATTCAGTTGTCTTCACATTAAATTTCAAAGCATGCAAACTGTTAAAAGATTTTATCAGTACTGACTTTTTCAGTTCTAGCATATAGCCAGTTGCAATTTGTGCCCATTGCTCATGGTTTCAGTCAGATAGCTACTTGGAAAGGGAGAGAACCTTTGAAATACGATAAAAAAAAATAACCACTCTTGCCTTAACTACAGGAAGAATAACTTGAGTCACTTTTTTCTGTCCATGCTTGACCAGGCAAACATCAAGGACACTTAACCAGTTTGCAACAAAGAAGTTTCAAAAACTAGTGGGAGGGAGAGAAGCCTGCTTAGAGTAACTGCATCCTGTTCATTTATCTGCATTGAGGACAAATATAACTGTGAATGATGTTCTTTACAGCTTGCACATTCCTTGGATGATTTCATCTCACTTCCCAAATCCTGTCCTAGTTTGCTTTGTTGCCATTCTTATTTTATATGTATGTATGTATGTATAGATACAAACAATTATCCTAATATACTAGGTTATACAATTCAGCACCTTCCATCTCTTCAAAGAGCAGTTTCCCAATTTTCTTGCTCTAAATGCTGTTTGTTGAGACCTTTGTTTCTAGTTTCAGATCTCTTCATTGTCTTGCTTGTTGACTGAATGCAATCTATTCAGATGCTACCTGTACCTTAATGCACGACTCGATCAAACTGTGTTTCTGTGCACCTGATAATACCAATACATATGTTACCCTCTATCTTTTCTGCATCTCTAATTTGTTGTATTTTTCTTCCTTCTGCTTACTGACCTTTTGCAGTTCGTACTACCAGTTCCAATCTGTTTGGTTTCCTGGGCTCTTTCAGAAGTATTTTAACACCTACTGTTTTGGGGAACAGTATAGATATCAAACTTTCAGTTCTGTTTGGAAGTCTGGTTATGTTCACAATATGCTGATCATTTTCCCCTCCTCTTCATCTTCATCACTAGTCTCTTAAAATGATAAACAGTGCAGGAATATTCCTTGGTTTTTAAATGCTGTTATAATTATATGTAAAATGAAATTGATGCAGGAAATAATGATCATAATTTTATAAAACAAACTATACCACACATGAATAAAACATGATGTTACTATGCTACAGCTTGACTTCAGTGAGTTGAACTTACCCTTTCTATATAGGAATCAGTACTCTGTCTTCTGGCACAGGAAATTAATTGTAAAATATACAGTATGGTCTTAGTAGGAAATTCTAAATAACTTACTGAATTCAAACTACAGGAGAGATTTAGGCAAGATGTGATTATCTGCATAGAAATTCTGCTAGGGTACCTGTTCTAATTATTGGAACGTCATAAAACTTAAGTATGAACTTGCTGAAAATTGCTATAGTTTGGATTTTCTGTGGAAGTAGAGTACCCAAGATTACCCTAGCCTCATGAGACAGATGCACTGAGAACCCAGCATGAAGAGTGTCTGCAGTAGAAAGCTTCTATATGAAGCACTGCATATTTTGATGTTTAAAGACAGATCTTTATTAGACAGAAGATGGTAAAAGTAGTCTCCCATACAGCCAGAATTTGGTAAGAAATCTGGGTTTGCTGGATGGATGAGAGAGGAATATAACACAGTGTTCTGCAGAAGCCTTTATATTTAGTTTTGTGTGTGTGTGTGAAACAGGTGTCCAGTTTGACCTTTAGACTATCTGTGAATTTTTAAATATATTAATATGCTGAAGCTGTGCACAATTGCATACACACTTTGGTTATGTATATTTATATGGAACTGTCATCTCCTGAATGATAAACTGTTACTTAGGTGTCTACTGTTCTTTAAGTGTTTATGTAAGCTATATTAAGAAAATTGCTATCAGAAATATCTATATAGAGCACCTGGCATGAGTGCATAAATTACTTAATGTGACTTAACATCTGACTTTAAATAGTCTCCTCTCTAGCAATCTGTACATCACAGATTTAATCCAGACAGAAAGTGCAAAACTGACAAGATAATGCACTTAGTGTAAGTTTTGCAAAACTGCGGTAGGGAGTCTGTGCAAAATGCTCGGAAATGCTGCTAGGCATGCCTCTTGGAAGGAGAGCAGATGGCCAAATCTCAGTCATCTCAAAAAACAGCATTCACCGTAGTACCTTAGTGTTTGTATGGTGACCGGCGTACTGTGAGATTTTTAGCCATCAGTGGCACTACTGCACTACTGTGGTAATATTATTAGTATCAGTAGTAACTAATATCTTGACTACTTGGTTAAGTAGGACCATCCCTGAGCAAATTGAATCCTTATGAATTACTCATGTAAACAACTGGTAATATTTAGAATACCATCTATCTTTATTTAGTGCAATTTTAAATATTTAATTTAATTGTATTTATTGCAGTGTAGGATAATAATGGTAATATTTGCTATATAGAAATATACGGATTATAAATATTTATCTTAAATTAGTTTGAAATATGAGAATGAGAGCTAGAACAAAAATTGAACCACATGCTTTATGTTAAAAAAAAATTCACCTACAATAAGAAACACTTTACTCATTCATTATCCTGTTTTAATTACACGCTCAACTAAGTATATCTGTAATACTGAAAACTAGCATCAGGATTCCAGTATACATGTTCAGCTTTAGACTTTTTGGCTGAATCATTCCTTTTAGTAGGAGCAGCAGCTGCAGCTTGGTCCCCCAAACCCAAGCCAGCGCTGTCATTTCTAGATATATATGAAGTCATCAGTATCAGAATGGGGAGGTATTATGTGTTTTAGTATATTTGCAATATATACAAATTATGTTTAAAAGAACACCTTTTATACATATCACCATGAAATATATTAAACATTTATGTGCGATATATATAAAGTTAATTATTCTACCTATTTTTTAAAAAAAAGATTTATGTTAAATTAAACCAGTGATTCCTTGAAAACAAAATTTATGCAGTTTATTATCTTGAAATTCATTATAGAAATAAGTCATTTGGGCTGGTTCTCCCATGCTGTAATGCATCCGTGTTAGATCAGAAACAGTTGATTTGATCTCTTATTTTTCGGTGCTTACTGTCCAGGAAGGGCCTTCTGCTTGGTTGCTAAGTCAACACAAATCAAACATAATCATACAAGTTTGTCCTTTATGTTTCACTGCACATGCTACACCCTATTACCTAATGTGCTTTTGTTGTTGCTGGGAGCTCTTCATCTTGGCAACTAAGGTATTTTTTGTTTCTGTACTTGATATTAAAGTCCAAACTAATCACAATGATGCACAGATTTAAGGTCATTCTAGCTTTTAAATGCTAATTGTTCTGCCAACAGTACTCATTTACAAGGTTTGTAAAGGCCATACACACATTCTATATGATTCAATAGTTGGACATTTTCTGAAACCAATTAAGAAATACAACTCGTCATTTAAAAAAAAAAGTAAAAAGCTATATGCATATTGTCTAGGCTGCTTCTTTCACTGTAAGCAGGCTTATTAAAAAGCCATTTTAAGGAATTTGTGAAGGTTTATAATCCATTTACACTTCCACTATTTTTTTTTTCCCTAAAGTAATATTGTTTCTTTAGTAGAAGGAACCACAGAAAGGTTTTTTTCTTCTTCTTCTTCTTTTTTTTTTTTTTTTTTTTTTTAATTTTCATTTTTTTCCCCACTTTTGCTCTTATTGAAACAGGTAAAAAATGGCGTAGTTGAGTTCATCTGAACTGGATGCCAAAATTGTGCTGATTTCTGAATAATTACCTCCAGGGTACTTTGCTTTCCCTTTTACTTAAGTCGCAGACCTTTGAGGTCAGCTACAGTGTCAAAAATGGAGGCATCTTGTGCGTGTAGGGAAGACAGAGAATCAGAAACTGCCTGTGTCTGGATCCTGTATCAGTGGTGGGTATTACAGAACAGAAAAGGAAGTTCCAGATCTTGTGAGTAAATTCTGTGAGAGTTTATGGTTATCGCTGCATATTGGCAAGTACCAACATGCGACTTGTACAAGACCTGTTAGAATTTCTTTTCATTGGCAAGGTAATGGATGGCATGTGCTTCTGATGTGACCTAGCGCATTCCTGGCCATCCTAAAATCTTTTTGTAAAAACTGGCAAAATTGTTTTCTCTGGCATTGTTTCATCCTATGCCAAATCTGGTTGAAATGTGGAAATAGAGATTGTAGCTTGGAGCGATGTGAGGGCTGTACGGGGGACAGCTGCATTGGTTCTGCTGTGCCACAGCTGAAATCCATGGTACAGATCCAATAGTTGTTAGGGCCTTATTCTTTGTTTTGCTGTACACTGTCCTTTTGTAGCTGTGCAAGTGAGAATAGTGATGGCAACTCAGAATAATAGCATTACTCTTCCAATGTGCAAATGACTCCAAGAGGTTGGAAGTCACTGGAGAATAAGACGCTCAATGAATAACAAAGGAGTTGTATTTTATGCTAACTTCGACTCATGACTTAGAAGTTAATGAAACCATTCAAGTTGAGTACTTTAATCTCACAAATTGGTTATCACAGCCTTGTGGCCACTTCTTGTTTTATAATAAAGCATAACACAAAATATCTGTGAAGGCTTACAAAATTAAACTAAGGGAAGTATGTGCAATTTTGAGCTCATTAGGAGCAATTCATATTTTCATCTGTCTCATTAGAGATGTTTTCATGAACTGGGAAAGTACTTTTGAATCTGTGATTTTTAATTTCCCTGCCAACTGGCATGAGCTTTTTGGGATTGTTATTTTCTTTTCATTTATTTCAAAATGTTAAAAGGAAGGAAAAAAAATCCACAGGAGAAATGAGAAGAAAAGCAAGGCACTAAGAAACAAATGAACTGCATGAATGTGATAAGAAGTACTATTTTATAGTAGGATTATTCAACATACATATATCTTTTTTTTGATACTTTGATGACAGTATATGGAAATAGAGCATACAGGTAATGGACTTAGAAGATGCAGTTCAGAATTTGAGATGCACAAGTGAAACGTATCTTGAAGAATGACACTTGACTTAATGCTGTTATATATGTTTTTTGGAAGACGTGACAGATTTCCTTAAGCCAGAAATAGCTTCAGTGTAACTGTACTTCTACTGTATGCAATAGAACTATTTGAGCTTTGATAGTGTTGGCAGTAAACAATTGACAAGCTTTTTTGTTGTTGTTTGAAGGGGAAAGACAAGCAGTCATTTCCTATGACTAATAACCAACCACAATATGTTTCCGATAGTTACACACATAAGACTATGCATCAATTGCTCTTTAGGTGTTACGTCTTCAAGGGTTTTTGAATGTAAATATTAAGAAATCTGTATTTATTACTTTTGAAGTCTAATGTACTATCCGAGAGAACCCTGGAAAAGAAAACGGTGGTCTTTTGTTTCTTTGCATGACACTGCTGTCCTCGCAGTAAGATGAACTCCTTTGTTGTGTCACTAGACCTAGCTTTAACCTTTATGTTGCATTGAGTTTGATTTCCCTGCCAAATAGCTCCTTCATTTTGGTCTTGACTCTGATCATACGATCACAGATTGCAGACGGTGATCGTGTATTTTTGATTAGATGGTCTGCAGATGAAAGCAGAACCACAATATACTTTGTAATATTTTTTTTTTCTAAACCAATCTTGGCAATTTTATGAGTCAATAATTATGATTTTCAAAATTTTGAGTTAAGTTTTTGTCTAATATAGACTGTTAATTTTCCTTATTTGTGGCATTTTTTTACTAAGAAGGCACTTGTTTAAAAGTGAGCTAAAAAATCTGAACTAGCCCCCTTCATTTCTCAAAATGATCAAAGATAAACATGACTTTTATACACCCTTCTCACTTGGCGGCCAAATTTTGGGGAAATTCTTTGCATTGGACATGTCTTCTACTTACAATGTAGTATGACATCTATATAAGCTGAACAGCATTTTGCTTGGAAATAACCATCCTGGTAGATGCTGTTGATGTGCATGTACCTGTTTCAAGCAGGCAGTGCAACAATTTCCTACATAATCAAAGTCATAGTTTCAGAAATAATTGAACCACAGAACCTCTTCGTGAAATGAAAAAGGGAAAGAAATCATTTACGTGACTTAAAAGTGATGTCAGAATGAAGTCACAAGGGCACGCTTAAGTCTTCAGTTTTCTGTCGCAAATATTTGACTGGATGCAGTCTGGATATGAAGATTGGATTGTGTTTTTTTTTTTGTTTGTTTGTTTGTTTGTTTGTTTTTTTAATGCAAATGTGTTGCTCCTATTGGTGCCAGTGGAAGTGAGAAAATAGTGGAGCTTTCTCAAACACAGTTGAAAATCTCCTTTGAAGAGAGTAACTTCAAATATCTTTTTTCTGTTTAGCCTTCAGGTTTTCTGCATAGATTGCCAGCAAGGTTATCTCTTAGTGCAAGTCAGGACAATAGTTTCTCTGATGCAGACATCTTCCTGTTAATGAGCTGAACAGAGCCTGCCAATTTATATCATGGAGATCACCAAACAGCCATTATTAATGTCATTGATTTTTGCATGTGCATCTGCATGCCCATACTGTCTATCTTATAGCAATGCACTACGTTTTTTTTCCTTGATTTCTTCATAATTTTCTATCTCCATGTGCTAACCATAGGCTGGAAAACACTGAAATATCATGTGCTAATTCCTTTATAAATGTCAGCTGTTTCTTAGTAGCAAACTATCATTTTTTGTTGTCACAAGTGCCTTCACAGTAAATCTGTCCTGAATGTTTGGCTTTAATTTGCCTGTGAACTACATTGAGGCCTCATGTAGGAGGTATTTGCTTCAGAAGAAAATACAGTGAACTCTGCATTGGGCCTGAAAACCAAACTGAAAACATGCATATGGTGGTTTGAGAAGGCTTGCAAAAAGCTGAGCCCTCCCCTCCATTGTTACTGTCTTGAGCTTCTTAAACTGTCTGATACTTTTCTGACTAACACAGATTAAAATGCCTGCTATTTCCTGAAGAAAGCAACAACAACAAAAAAGAAACAACCCTATAGACATCAATCTATCATATGCTGCAACTCAGTTTGGTATTATATACTGAGGAAATGAACTCAATAGCAATATAATCTTACTTTGCAGTATAACTGAACTGCAGAAAGCATTTCTGGAAGCACGTAGATTTAGGCATCAAGTAAAATTTAAGTATCCTGATATGGAGAAGTTTATGATGGCACAACTTCTTTCAGAGGCGCTTTTCCTATTATTAATTCATGTAAAACTCGTAAGTCTTCCTTTTTAACTGTAATTTACTTCAGCTTTCACTCTCCACAGAACAAGAGTTTGATTCCCCCCTCCCAATTCTTCATTGGAATTATTGTTTAATTGAAAATGTCACTATGATTCATTTAATAGGCATTTAATTTACTATCTATAAATCTTGTCATTATTTTTTTTACCAGAAAAATGTATGTTCTGTCTCTGAATGTGAAAATACGGTTAGCTATTAGAACTTGTGATTTTTTTAACAACTCAAATTTCAGTAGTAGCACGTGCATCTGCTGACTTCAAGGGCAAGAGGGAGAAACGTGACTTGGTGACTTTCTTAGCTCTCTAGAGGATGGCTTTACCCTTATGCAGGTTTAAATTTTTAATTTGCAAACATTTATACATACAGGTATCTTGTACTGCAGTGGCTAATCATGTGCAGAAATGCCTTTTCTTTTTGAAGCCTGTCCTGGTATACAGAATGAAGTCTAGGAACAGCTATAAGTATGGTCACATAGTTACAGCTCATAAAAAAGTACCAGCCTAATCATGTGCCTTTCTAGTTTTATGCCATCTTTTGTCTGAAAGAGAGTGACTTACAGTGTAATGACTGAACATTCATGTTGATGCATACCTGTGCATACTTGATCAAATACAAAATATTTTAATTTTTTCATTGTAAGAATACCTGAAGCTACGTTAGGAGTGGTGCTTTCTTTTCTAGTGAATGTGTATGTGATTGTCAGCACTTTCATGGTAATTCAAACTAAATAACCTTAGTTCACAGCATCTACTGAGGGTTTGCACACAGTGTTGTATGTTTTATTTGACCTCAGTTAGTGAGTAATAGCTCAATAATTTGAGTAATTTGAGCACTTGTGATACTCTATACATAATTTCAGATTAGTCTGAGATTTTATATTATTAAAAAAAAAGCTCCACTTATGGCTATTTAAATGGTAGGAAGAAATCATCGTGTATCATGGGCTTTAAAGAGGAACATACGGATTAAGATGTAAATTAAAATTTTGAACCATCTTCAGCATTTCAGTAGATACCAAGGGATAATGCCATACTGAGTTCTTTGTAGACAACTTAAGATGTTAATAAGGAGTGAAAAATAGAATGAACTGCATGCATCACAGTGTAATTAAATATAGAAACAGTTCAGGTTATGACTGCTCTTTGAATTGCTGAGAGTGACTGAGACCCTATCCCTTGGTAAAATAAAATATCAGAAATAATCCTTGCTATGTTTTTCTCTTGTTGTATCTTACCATTGTCACCATCTCATGTTTTATACAGTAAACTTAAACATTGGTATATATAATCTATTCAATAGACAAAACCATCACATATAATGAAATATAGGTGAGATAAGTCTATTAAATTTTCAAAAATAAACTGAAAATGAAATAGGCAAAATTTTGCCCACTTTCTGTGAAGGGCATGTCTGTTAAGTGAAAAATGCAATGTAGGATTCCAGTTCTCTACATTTTGCAGTGCTTCCTCAGATATATCACATGGTTGTATTTTCTATTGTTGGATGGTAATTTTTTTGTTCTCCCATGTCTTTAATTTCATAGAATAAAGAGAAGGCATGTGTGACAGCATCTCTTGACCCAGTGCTAAAAGCAAGGTCTTTGGCTTCAAAGAAGTTACAGTTTTTCACTAGTGTTTCCTTTTAGAAATAAGGAATCTACTTACTTTGGTGCAATTCAGTTTTCCCGGGGAAGGCCCAGGAAGATGTTTTTGGCAGGTTCCTGGGAGGGTAATATTTTCAATGCAGAGAAATTTAAATGAAGCTGATTTTAAATGACTGTTTGCCTTTTGTGTAGTTGTACTGAAGAACAGTGAGGGAGAGGAATCAGATGTGATCTCAAAAAAATAAAAAAATAAAAAAAAATAAAAGCATAAGAAGCGCTAGCATTAGGCTAGGAATATAACCAAGAGAACGTATGAAGTTTAATACCCAATACATCTCAAGGCAAAGTCCTCAAAAATCTTGTGAAAGAGTTTATAGCAGAGCATTCCCTTTTGAATTTTAAGAATACACAATCATTGGCTGTCAAGGAAAGGATTTATTCCTCCAAAGTGATACTTCATTGAATTTAGGCTATAAAAGCTGGAATTCCAAACCATTGTAAGGATGCCGTCTAATCCTGGAGGCATTGCCTTGATAGTGCTGTATACATCTTTTTAGGTATATTTTATGTTGGAGCATCTAGCTTTGACAGACCTGAGCAGATCAAAATTTCTCATCCATAACTCTTGGGATCCAAAAACTAGGTGTTACGTACCAGAATGCCTAAGCAACTATCTTTGTCCCTTTAGAACTGTGAGACTTTGCTAGTAGTAGAAAACTGTTTAGTTACACCTGTACATGTGCTGGTGCTGTGTAAAAGTTCAGGACAGCTGGCTTCAGAGGACAAGCCCCGAGTGCTGTGAGCAGCTAGTTGATTAAACGTAAAGGTAGTGGAGAATCTTTTGACTCTTTCATTTTCTTCAGTATACTCCAAGCTTCTGTGAAGAGATTGCACTAAAATACATCTTGTGTTTCTAGTTAGAGCTGAAAGTTGACAATATTAGTCTTTTCAGATAATACCTCCTGGCTGCATAAAAATTCTTGCGATGTCCTCTGTTTAAGTTTTAAACAGAAAGAAGGAATTACACTAAAACATACTGATTTGAAGCTGAGGTTTCTTTCTGTGTGTGTGTGTATAAATTAATGAAATTTATAAATTTGTATCACAGTAGGTGATTGTGTAAGTTCTATGCTGTGTCTTGAGCTGTTACTGTAATGAGGATAAATTAAATAATAAGGATAAATTGTTTACAAATACAATAATAAAAATAATAATAATAAAAAGGTCTTACACACTTGTCTATTGGTCAGTGTAGTATTTTCAAGTATTTTAAAATGTATAATAAGATTATTTTTACTCAGTTCTTTGATGCTTTTACTTATGTTTTTAGAGTTCTGTTTGTGTAGAGTAATCTGAAATATTTGCAACGAATTTGTATGTTTTCAAATAAATTACCTTCCTGAATGTAAGCAGTCATTTTATTTCCATGATGCTAGAGTCCCAGTTCCCAAATTTGTTACCTCATTACTGTTAATATTGCTTACATATCTTTGATTTTTATTTGCAATTATGGGCAAGATGTTTTTGAGCCAGAGAAGGATATTTCTTAGTGCAGATAAATGGAAGTCATTACATGGGTAACTGAACCTCAGATGAAATATGTAACCACACTCAAATTACATGTTAAAATCTCAGTTGGTCTGGTCTACTCTGAGGACAACGCTTTTGCTCCTTTAAATACTTAGTGTTATCTCATCAGCATTGTTTGAATGAGATTCTAATGAGGTTAGTCTCTGTTCTTAATGGACACTGCACCAGGGTTTGGTATGCTTTTCCATCCTGAATTAGATTACAGGCTCAGATCTTCCCATGTACATGTCTATTTAGCCACTGTGGAATTTGCTACTATTTTCTAAAATGAATGATGGGAATGGAAAAAGATTTTAGCTGAGATTAGGAATCAGTGAAACAGCAGGGATTCTATTTTGTTAGAATTTTATTTTATTGCCATCATTAATCCAATAATTGATTTTAGTCTAAATGGGACAAGATGATTTTTGCTTTAAAACATTCATGGACTTAGAAGTTCAGAAGTATGACTGAAGTTCAGTGTCTAGTGGCATAAAGAGCAGTTCATAAATAAGTCCTGCAGATATTGTCATAATGTACATAATTCATAAAATGTGCAATACAGATAGAAGAAAAATGGCAAGTATGAAGGTCTTGCAGAGAAAAAGCAGCAAACTTCTGTGGTTCTCTTGATCCTTTTATGAAATCTCAAACTGCCTGATACAGAAAAAAAAAACCAAACACTTTTGAATATCATTATTTGAAGTGGTATTTTGTTCAATTTTCCTTTCTGCCTAGGTAGGCTGTGTACACATATGCACAGAGATGTAAAGTAGAGAGAAATTTTCTTTAGTTTATCTTTTGGAGAAAAAGTATGATGAAAATGGCTGTTAAACCACTTGAGTATGTTCAGACAAAGTACATATTCAGCACCCTATTTCTATTGTTCTTACTAGTCTTTAGCTAGATTAGTTACTGTTTTTCATTGAGAAAGAACATGTTGAACATTCTAACAGTTTAAAGGAAAGAATATGCAATCTGTGAGAGCAGTGAAAGACAGTGCACAGGTTTCAGGTACAACTCTGAAGAAGCTTAAGAAATATATACTGGGGGGGAAGAGACGAGAGAGAAAAAACCTTGAAGTGTTGATTGGTAGTTCCCCAGTGCCTGCACTGATCTGGCTTATCAGGACAGTAGAATGGAGGGTCATCTGATACTTCTAAGCAAACAGATTTTCAGCACTGAGCAAAATTTCCAGATCTTTTTCCATGTCTGAAGGCAAAAAATATTTTCCAGTAAAAGGGAAACTTCTAAACAATTATCTTTGTTGTTTTTGATTCTGACTTGTGCTAGAACTTCCAAAGCAACATCCGTGTCTGCCGGAGTCAGATGCCTTCCTTAGAATAATGTGTGACACTTTGACATACCTTGACATACCATTATGGCTGCTCGTGTTCTTTGTCTATTTTATTCCCCCAGGTCAGCTTAAGACAGTAGAACCAGGGAGGAGGAAAAGAGAGCAGTCCATAAATAGACCTTACTCATAGCTTTTGTACTCCTTTTCTCCATCTTCCTCCTGCCCTCACTTATCTTCACTTCCCTTGTCTTCTGTTGGGAGCAGAGAGGGGAAGAAGACAGAGAGGAAATAGAAATTTGTGTTTAATTGCATGCTGAATTGTTTTCTGAACACAGGCAATATGTGCCAATGCCTTCCGATTCACTGATGAATTTCCAACTGAACTGGTTACTAGAGAATCTTGAGGAGTGGATGATGATAAACTATGGGAAAACTGAGGTCCAGGCAGAGTTCTCCTAGGGGACTTTTTGAAGTCAGAAGATTTCTTGATGGGTTTTGGAATGGAAGCTGGGAGGGCCATTAGCAGCAGGGAGGATTGGACCTTGCTAACTCCTGGAGGTGTCACGTGGATAGAGCATTCTGACAGTGTCAGTAAAGACTTGGCTAATGATGAACTAGGCATAAAAATGTTAGATTAATATAGACAGATAAATTAATTTCTGGAATCACTGGAATTACACATAGACTAATTTTCTTCATTTAAAGAATTAAAGTAGAAGCCCTCTCAAAGAAAAAAAAATCAAAAGCAGTGTTTGGCACTTCAAGAAGAGAAATAAATCTTACAACAGTGTTTACATTCATAACAGTCAAATCTGTAAGCATGATTGTAAATATGACAGTAATGCAACCATTGATTTGCATGGTAAATATTTGTAATTATTTGTATTTAAACAGTCCTCCACCTACTGATCTCTCACTATTTGCAGTCATAAATTACTAGGCATCACTTGCAGCGTGGTTGGTTAAACTTGAAATCACCAGTCATGCCTGCTTTACTTATACTCTGACTTCAACATAAATGCTTCTTTTTTCTTTTGAAATGTTTTCCTGACTTTTTTTCACTATAGACCTTTCATGTAAAACGTTAGAAGTAAGCAAACAGCAAAGTAAAAAGATTTCATTTAACTAGCAAGTCTGTTGGGTTAAAAAGTAAAACCAAACCCACCATAATTATTTCAATAATATAACAACTGCCATTGCAGGGTTGAACGACAAATTGGTTATATTGTACAGATGTTAGTTACTTTTGATTGATTACCTTTCATACCTCTTCCATAGCTACTTGTTATGAGTAATAAGGCAATTAGCAATATATAGAAATATATCCCTCAAGCAATCCACTAGATGAATTTCTAAATGTTGTTAAATGAAGGAACAAACTGGTCTGTTGCAACCATGTGCCTTTAGCATCTTGCATCTGGATTGTTCAGATCTGCTGAGCCTTTTAAGATTGTGAGGGCTCCTTCAGGCTGGATTTCTATTCTATCATTTGCCTTCAATGAAAGCCAGTAAGAAAAGGTTCAGTTGTACACAAAATAGGCTTTTAACTTCAAGAAGATAAGGAGGAGGGAGACTGACTCAGCCAGTGACTCATGGTATTTATGCTCCCTGTTTATATGTATACTGTTTATGAAATGCTGTGGACCTTTTGATAAATCTTTTGAGTATTTTTCTTGCTTACTTATTAAAAATAGATAGTATAGAAAAAATCTTTAACTTGCATTCTCAAAACGTTAAGAGCCGGTGGACTTAGACCAGTGCATTTTCAGAAATGGGGAAATATGTCCTCCTAAGTGTTCTAGGATTACATGCATGCAAGGAAATTCTCTAAGCAGGCAACCACTGCATCCCACACCCAAGGGTACTCAGGGAAGGCTGGTTGCAAATACCATAAAAAATGTCTGACTGCAGAGAAGACAAAGCCTGAGCGTGCCGTCATGCAACCCACAGCAACAAGCCCTTTTTCAGGGCTGTTAACATATCAGTAGAAAAGACTGTATGAATAGCTGGCATGAAGGGATCCAGCAGAGCAGGGAGGAGCACGGACTTCTTTACCTGGCAGATTGGCTTATGCTGGTTTACATGGCTCTGAAACTGCAACCATGTGGTAGGTAGGGATGTAGTAAAGGTGTCAGTAATAGATCAGTAAATGATTCCGTTAATTGCTGTTACTTTCGACCTTCTGATAAAACCTTCCCACCTTCCCATAGCTGCCTTCCTAGGTAAAGGTAGTTTTCTCATGATACAAACTTGAAACATATAGTTTTTTTTTTTTTTTTTTTTTTTTTTTTTTAAAAAAAAAAAAAAATGTTTAGTGTTTTCTTACACTACAGACTATGAAGATTGGTAATAGAATTTAAAGGTGCTTACAGAGATGTAAGAATCTTAGGAGTGCAGATAACAAGCTGTTTCTGGAGAACTGAGACTGCTTTCTCTGCTGTGTCACAAATTGAGCCCACACTTCAAGTCTTGTGATCACACAGACTGGGGATGGCCAGAGCGATCCTCTGCTCCTTTTTGTCCTGTCCACTTGGATTTGGGGTCTGCTGTAATTACTGTTCAAAATGCTTTCTTATACCAAAATGTAGTTAGGAGCTAGAGAAGGGACCAAATACATACAAAACAGTTTCAAGTTCTGAAATGTAGGAGCAGCTGTAAGATCTAATGTAATATTTGAGGCAGCAGCTTGACTCGTGTTTTTTTTGTTTGTTTGTTTGTTTTTTCCTCTTGGAAAATCCTTGACCAGGGCCTTGAATAGCTGAAGGTAAACAGAAAAAAGAGAATTCACAGAGCCTTCTGTTTTTGTTTACTATGCTGTAATTAAGAAGCTAAGTAAATTAAAAGGTGATATGGCAGCTTTTTTGCTGTTTTGTTTGTTTTCAAACTAGAAGCAAATATTCATGAAGAGGCAAACTAAAAATCCAGTCAATAGCATTCTAGGAAAGGGACTGGTAAACCTAAAGAGTTCATTCCATTTACTGCAGTTACAAGACAATAGAAAATAAATAAAGCTGGAGCCTGTGAAATTTGCACAGAGAAAAAGGGGATGGGGGGGAGCCCATCAGCCAAACCTACGCTGAGCTTAAGTAAGTTAAACCAGTAAGCTCCATATGGCTTTCTAGGACAGAAATTTTCTGTCATTAACAGTTCCCAGGAGTTTAAGAATAACTGCGCTATTTTGTGGACTCAGGTGGATGCACTCTGTAAGCCACTGAGGCAAAATTATAACAGGATTTAATGTTGATATTTGATTCAATATTTAAGAAGAAGAGTGTATAAGACATTATTGATGGCTGTTAAAAAGTAATCAAATTTGCATCATTGTCAGCTGTGCTTAAATCTTAATTGATCTACAGGATAACCCTCAAGTTCTGTCAGGGGGAGTTCATTTATAATGTATTAGATATTACATGTGTTTGATGAGAAAAGCCTGAGAACAAGAGGTGGAAAAAACATCTCTGTCAGTGATATTTACAACTCAAAACACATTTGAAACTTAAAATTAAGAATCCCTCTGGATTGAAAGATATCTTAAAAAAAAAAAAAAAAAAAAAATCTTCAATCTATTGAGGCAACCTCTAAAATTTTGTCTAGATATAATCTAGAGCATTTTATTTTAAATGTCAGATAATTCCTTCTTCTTACTTTTTGCCAACAGGATATTTGCACTTTTTTTCTTCTCATTTTAAGTGGATAGTGGATCAATGTAAGATGTTGCTGTCAGTCACGGAGACTCAGTCCTACTTTCTTTCTCGTTATAGTCAAAGAGAATTTTGAGTGCTCAGGAGTGGCAGGCCTAAGGTGCTATTTTCAAAAGCACATCAATGATTAATGTTCCTCAATTCTATTTTTAAAAATAAGTCAGGAATTTAGGTACATTCTTGGGGGTTACAATAATGTTTTTGTTCTTTTTGATGAAATAGACCAGCAGTGTGGACAGTACTGGTGGAGTATTGGACCAGGATTATAATGTCAATTTCCTAATTATCAATTAATTTCATTATAGTTTGCCTAAAGCAAAAAAGTCTGCATAGAACATCAGAGCAGAGTTTTCTCCAGTATTTCTGTGGTATGTTGATAAGTAAAAATTTAATTTTCCAGTGCAAATAAGTGTGAAATTAACTACATATGAAACACTTTTTTAATATATATATATATATACTGTAGAAGTATCTTTATTGGTTACTTTAAAGTTTACTCAGCAATCTGTTTTAAAAGTCACTTTGGTTAGATGCTTACAGAAAATACAGTGCAGTGGATTAATCCAGTTTGTAGGCTGTTTTCCAAAGAAGTGCTTAATAAAAAGAATTTCATGCAATATGCTATTAGAGCTTCATTTACATTAATAAGACTGTTCTCAAACTATTAAGCTACCTTCGAGATAAAAAATAAAAGAAAAAGGGACTCTGTATCCTCCATGTACAGGCACAGAGATTAGTTTCTGCTGCTCTTGTACCCTTCTGAGCTCAGTGTATGAGCGAGAGAACATTGTTTTCCTCCCAGCGGAAGAGAGAGCCTGTCATCTTGCTGCGGGAAGTTCCCCTCAAAGAAAACACTAACAGTGGAGAGAGAAGGCAGTAATTTGGTCTGCTGTACTTAGCTGCATTGCCAAGGCACTGCCGTGGAAATTAACCCAAGGTTTCAGAGAACTGAATTGAATGAGATCCGTGCTGCAAAGTGGTAATTTGCACGGTAATTCTGAGTGTGTGTACTAACGTTACACAAATTATTCATGTAGCAATCTGAAAATATCAGGGTTGGGACTGGTGCTTGTTATATGGAAAAGGGCACATGTAACTTATTGAAAGGATGAGTTGTAAATGACTTGAGCAATTCTGAGCATTTTATATTCCTAAGGGTGGATAACTAGATTCTAGAAACTACCATAGGAGATGAGAACAGCATTCATACACTTGCTGCCTGTTACCTCTGCATCTTTAAAATGATGAAGAAAAGCACAGGAGATCAATCTCCAGTTTTCTATTGTGAGGAAAGCAAATGAATGGATTGGTTATGACCTCTGAACTTCAGAGAAGCTGGCTTGACACAAATCGATGAAGTAAAGGCTAGTACGTTGTGTTTTGTAGGGAATAGTTTGGGACAGAAGAGCAAATCAAGACTTTTGAGAACTATATCATGGTTGCAGTTCTGTATTTGAGGGGCTGGCCAATTCTGGGGATAATTCTTGAGAGCAGGACTTATACAGAAAAAGCTTGCTTCATCTCACGAGCAACTGTTAATCTGGGTGTATGAATCAACTCATTTAAAGTTCCCTCATCGGTGGCATGGTTTTTGATTGCACAGAGTGTTGTGTTGTACATTGCCTTCCTTAGATATGGGAAAAAATTCCAAATGTTAATGTCTGTTTTAGCAGATGATCCCAGACATTTATCTAGATGTGACAGGAGAGTAGGAAGAAGTCTGGCTTAAGTTCTTCCCTAGAAAAACAAAATGGTCACCTAGAACTTGGTGAACTGTAAACAGCATTAACAGCATTATTTGTTACTGCATGTGTCACTGGCTGGTGTTTAGCAAACAGAGTTTTAACATGAATATTTAACCAATTTTGAATATTCGTTTCTATAATTTAGAGGGGTAAGAAATTGCTGACAGTAGCTTAATGTAACAAAAAGTCATATAAGGTCTAATGGTGAAGTGTATACATATTTTTAATAGTTACTTGTTGAGAGAAGTGGTAGTTTCTTCCTTAGTTTTCAATCTTTTAAAATTTCTGAATCTGAAATAAATGAACAAGGAATGTATTGGTTTGATGCAGAAATCCTGGGTTGAAATTATTTTATCTTCATTGTGCCTGGCTCAGACTAGCTCATGATAATTGTCTCTCACTGGTTTTAAAGTTCATTACTTTTGAAGGTATCATTTTTGTCATATTGTCTTTTTTTTTTTTTTTTTTTTTTTTTTTTTACCTAATAATATGCTTTGGTTTCTCTGTTTTGGTTTACTAATTGCTACCTTGCATTGTACTTTAAACACATTCTCCAAGATCTATAAACATGCCAGCATGTGCAAGCACAGTTGTAAAACTTTTCCCCCTTTTTAAAAACTTTTTCCTCCCATTTTTTTTCATTTTTCTGTGAAATAATCATTATATTTATTAGTAGGAAAGCTTGTTAATGATTTGCTGTAGTAGTTTTCTGGTTTTCTGTATAGCTGTTAGGCAGGATTTAGTTCATATTGTGCCATCCTCTACTCATTGCCTGTGACCCCTAAGTGAGACTGCAAAAAATTGTCACATAGCCAAACAGGATTTTGTGATTTTTAGAATAGAAAAGGAAAAAAAGGAAAAGAAAAAAAGGAAAAGAAAAAAAAAAAAAAGAAAGAAAAAAAAAAGCCTTCTAAAAGAAAGTCAAGTCAAGTCAGATCAAGTGAATGTGCGGGTGTGTTAAAGCAACATTTAACTTATGTCTGTGTTGTAACTGGTGGAACTGGCAATTCGATTAATGGCTTATTGTGTGAATTGCTGCGTTTAACACACAAAGGCTGAGATAGAATGGCTATTAAACTGGTATTGCTCTGTTACACAATTGAGTTAGTGGAAATGGTTATAATTCTTAATAACCCCCTGACATTACAGGTTTAACAGCAGCTGCTATTTTAGAGCATCTTTGCTCTATACAGCCACTGTGTTTACATTTGAATAGGTGATACACCATTTTTCTTTAGCTACACACTTATGATAGTTCCTCTATGTGTAACATGATGTTACGGATTTTGTTAACATGCATCTTGAAAGTTAAAAATGACAAAAAAGAATTTTCTGCTCGATTTTGTTAGGTCCAGCATGTTGTGTGTAAAAGCGTGGTCACAGTACCTACTAAGGGTGACTGATAGAAACCTGTTTTTCTGCTCTGTAAGACAGTTCTGAGATGCTGGAAAGAAGCTCAAGGCTGTAGCTTTGATAGTCTAGAGGAATGTGGAATTGGTGGTAAACTACAGATAGCATTCAGGAAGCAAGAAGTTTCAGCTTAATTGCTTGTCTACATACTTCAGCTTGAGACAGAGAAGAGCTTGAAGGAGGATAATAGTCATTTGAATTGAGCCTGCATTAGTAACTATTTGGAAGTTGTTTCAAATTTCAGCTCCAGATTTGGACATAAATATACCTGAAGCATCTCTGCAAAATTTAGTATAATCCGTAGGGCATTTGTGTGCTTTGGTCTCAGTCCTTGTCTGTAATCAAAACCATAGCAATTTTGATTACAGACCCAAATGAATGGGTTTATTCCACCTTTATATTATTAAATATTCTTTGTGCATATTATGTAGGTCATATAAACTGGTTAAAGCTACCTGTGCCATGGTGAGTGCCCCTGAACATCACAGAAAATGAACCTGAGATTAAAATGTACATAAATTAAACAAAATATTAGATTTTAGCTTTTGGAATATAAAAGGTATGGAAACTGAACAAATGCTGATAACTAACTTGCATAGACATTTTTAACTTGTATTGTATGAAGTATTAATAGAACTTGTAGAGAGGAATTGTTTATCTTGAGCTGTTAATGATCTGCCATTTTATTCCCTAGATTAATTCTCAAAGGTCAAAATGCAATCAATTACCCAGTAATTTGGATCCCTTAATTGGCTTGGTTGTGCTTCAAAAGCAAAACTACTGTTTAATTTCTATTATATAGTCTGAAAAAAGTGCACATGCACACACAAAGAGATTAAGATGATGTTTAGGACATTATGGATTGGTATGCAAAATAAAAATATGTATAGATCATTTCTTGCAGACTTTTCTATGATTTTTGTTTTCCCCTTAGACATTGAGAATTCAGAAACACTAAAATGCAGTGTCCTTACTAAGTCACTTTCTGGAGGAAAAAAAAAAAGTTCAACTAACTTCTTTGCATATTGGAGAACTCTGAAACAAAGGAGTAAATGAAAATTAGAAATTAGCCAATATTTCTATTGGCTTGAACAAGAAATGCATCAGACCATGGTGGGTGTTATAACAATCCCATGAATGAAATATGGCAAGTGATTTCACTAAGTAATTAAAAAAAAAAAAAAAAGGAAACAAGTATTAGTATTTCTCTTTACTTGCCATACTCATTCACAGACTTAGTTAAAGTTTGGATTGAATATACACATGTTGACAACTTTATGATAAAAATGTCAATAATTTTCTGAAATCATGGAAACTTTGGAGGGCTTATTTAATGCTGTATTAGAAAATTTGCAGAGGAAGAGTCACTAGTAATCTCATAATTTCAAATTATGTTGCTTTGCATTTGGAATTCAAAATCATATTAATATTAATTGCTAGTCCTCTCCTAATATTCTATTAAAAATTTAAAATGCTTACATTGCTGTTAAAGTATAACTTCTTAAAAAAATCTTTTTAATTCAAGGTTTAGATTTTTCAAGTTAGAAGGCAAAATATTTTAATTACAGAGACCTGCTTGTTTGATGCATTTTTTCCCTTGAGACTGCTTTAAAATTACTGAAGCACTGAAAATCTTGTTGACCTCTTTTTACATTATATAAGCACCTTTTGATTACTTCTTGACAAAGATGACACTCAACAGGCTCTATTCCTTTGTGTTATTTATGTTGATGTATTTTGGGGGGAAAATACGTATTTTTAAGAGGAAAATTATTGTTGAGAAGTAATATGTTAGAGCCATAGTCTGCTGTATTTAATTTGCATGTTGGTGTGTTTAATAAAAGTTTTCAAGAACAGAGCATCATATTGAACCTGCTAAAAATGATAAAAGGGAATTAGTTAACCAATAATTGATGAAATCATACCAAAAAAATTGTGTGACATTGAATAGAAAAAGTACCATAGCAATCTTGTATTTTATTTGCATTTAGTTGCTGTTAAGCACAGTATTAAATATTATCCTGTGGTTTTTTGTTTGTTTGTTTATTTGAAAGCTTTGAATTTGCCTTGGGGAATAAGAGTTTGACCATTATTGTGCGCTGAAATTCATTTTATTTTTTTCTAGATCCAAGAAAGCTTAAGTTTCTTGGATTGGTGAAAATAAATCACTCGTAGCCACATAAAAAAATATGTTCTGAAGTTGTGTCTGTTCACATATGCAAATATTTCTCATAAGTCTTATATAACCTTTTTATTTTGAATCTTTTGGAGTTTGAGAATTTCACAAAATTAAATTTCAGGACTGAATTTTTATTATGGATATAAGTTATGTCTTTAAATCACAATCCTGTTGTGTTGCATTTGACTGCAGTCTCTCAGCAGATACAGGAATAGCAGATGGCTTGAAAATATTGTACTTGTACTACAATTTTTATTTTCCCTTGTTTTCTATCATGTATCTGCCCTGCCATTTTGCCATAGAAAGTCTTTAACCTCAGGGAAAAATGGACATTTATCTAAACTGCAGTTCAGAAAGGTCCACTTAAGGTGCTAAATTTCACACCTAAGTGGGTGTCCTTTTTTTTTTTTTTTTTTTTTTTTCAAGTAATTCCTATCAAATATACTTATGCACAGATATATTTGCCTGATGAAAACATTCTCTCAGACTTCTCTCCAATGCAGCAGGAAGAGATGAGCCAGATGTTAGAACTCAGTATGCACAGTGGTGACCATAATACTGCGTGCCCGGGGACAGTCCTTGGAGGCAAGTAAATGAAACTGAAAAACTGTGTGTTCATCTTGAGCTGCTGATACTGTAAAGGAAGTGCAGGCCTGATTTTTCTCAGTGACGGAGATTCTGGGGAATGGCTTCTAATGCAAATTAATCTTCTTTATATGCGGCTAGCTACTTTCATCCTTGGTGGCCATTTCCTGAGAGGAAAGAACATCTGTCAGTACTGATAAAATCATGTCTGTCCCACTGAGGCCACAGTCAAGGGCTCTCTGACAACATTCTTCCTGGCCTCAGTAATCTACCTCTACGGAACATCTTGCAGGTTTAGGAACAAGGGTGAAGTTAATCTCAGTTACTGGAGAGCTTTCAGAGACGTTGGCATTTGTCTGGAGGAAAAGTAAAATGAACCTCTAATACTGAAGTGTGTTGCCAAATTCAGGCTGAATACAAAAGTCCACTGGATTTGGTGTCTTAACAATTTTGTGTCTTTGTGTCTTGCATCCATTTAAAAAATAATACATTTTGATATTGCTGTGCTGAACAAGAATTGGTACAGTTTCATATTCAGACTTAGAATTTCAATTTTGCACCATCATTGTTTTTAAAAGTTTCCTTTATAACACCCCCTTCATACATACTGAGCATTATTTCTGAAATTGATGATACGTTATCTAAATCATAATATATAAAAATATATATCCATGTACATTCATCTATAGTATATTAGTATAAACAGGATTTATCTTAAGTAATGGAAAAAGAATAAATGCTCTGTATAATATGAAATACAAGCTTGTTTGAAAATTTTAAAGCTTTAAATACTTGAAAATATGATGGTATAATTATGACAGTGTAATTACTAGCAGACATAACTATATTATTGTTAAAATGTGAAAATCTAAAACTAACTGCAAGCTTTAAGAATCAAAGTTCTGAAACATGTAATGGGTGTAACAGAACAGAGAATCATGTGGAAGTCCTTAAGTAGATAAGTAGAAGAAAAATACCTAAGAATTATATTAATAACTTTGCTTTTCCTTCCAATGACAAATAAATTCCTTATTTTCCTCATACAAATGAAGACAAACTCTTTCACTTTGAGAATAACTCCTACACTCAATCTTTTTTATGTGTCGTGGCATGACTGTTAAATATTGAGGCAAGCACAGCATTTAGGATTGACTTGAAAGTGTT
Source organism: Heteronetta atricapilla (assembly GCA_011075105.1). Taxonomy (NCBI): domain Eukaryota; kingdom Metazoa; phylum Chordata; class Aves; order Anseriformes; family Anatidae; genus Heteronetta; species Heteronetta atricapilla. Next base: position 13,139,499 of record CM021741.1, read on the forward strand.
CAGGAAGGAAAAAAGCTTAGTGAACTAATTCAGGAAAAATCATATTTATCTGAGCCAATTTTTGTAGCTTGACACTTTATGATTTACTTCTAAGCTCCTAAAAGAGCTTAAGAAACCTTTTCCTTCTGGTTTATCTGGTTTTATTTAATTATTTATCTCCTATGTGCCATTTAATCCTGCCTGAAATTTCTGCAATTAATATTGATGCAAACATGTGTATTGACTATGGCAAACCTAAAGATGTATGAGATTAGAAATAATTATGGACTTCACAGAGTTGTTTAGTACATGATTATGTTAGTACATCTCTCAAAGAAATGAGTGATATTGTATAGTTTTCTGTGAAATACAGCTGGTAATGTGCAGTAGTACTGATGTGAGAGAGTTGAGGATTTTTAGTATCTTGTTAGCTTTAAGTATGTTCCAAGTCAGTCACACACACAGAGAGAAAAATTCAGTCTGTTTGCTATTCAGAGTCAGTTGGTATTGCCACTGAAGATACTTCAGTTGTGCAGAAGCTTGAACAGTGGTTGAATCCTTTATGAAATCTCAAGGGAGAAAACCATTTAGGTGTAAGAAAAACGTCTGAAGCAGTAAATAAACAACCACCCAGAAATGGGCAGTTTACTGAGCATATAGGCTCATACGTGGAAACCTTTAGCGAGACAGCATGCTGAAGTCCCATGTATTGAAATGTTAATTTCAAGTGTGCTGATGTATACCAATGTTAATTAAACCTGCTCTTACAGAGCAGAACTATACATGGGAAGAAATAGTGGTCTCTGATAAGTGGTCAAATGCACAACAGCTCGTTTGGTACAGTTATCTTTCAGAAACAGCTTCTAACAGTGCATGATTTGATCAGTAAACCTGTTATGAGTTTAAATGAAGTTGAATATCTCTTTTCCTCCACCCTCAATTTTAAGTTAGTAACATAAGTCTTGTGAAAGCAAGTAATTAAGCAGTAATAAACAGGACTTTGAAGACATGAACAGAGAAGGTTCTGTCCTAATGCTGCGTGAAACTGCTTAAGAGATCAGTGGCAAAGCATAAAATAAAATGGTTATGATGGCTTTTCTTGGATACAAATTCTAAAATACGGTGGGTTTTTGTTTTTTAGTATCCAGAGACAAGCCTTTCAATATGTAAACTATGCTTATAAGAAAGACTGAAAAAGACCAGGGCCTGTAGCAGGCCACAGTTTTACAGTGAAAGAATATAGATTTAGATTGGATAAAAGGAATATTTTTTTATTATTTTTTTTACAATGAGGTTAGTGAGCCACTGGAACAGATTTTCTTCAAGCAACCTGTGACTGCAGGGGGTTGGACTCGATGGTATTTAGGGGTCCCTTAAAACCTCAACCTTTATGTGATTCTGTGAATCTATGAAAAGCTGTTCATATCCAGTACATCCAAAGTATTGTTTTTTTTTTTTTTTAAAAAAAAAAAAAAAGTAAAAATATGTTTATTTATAAGTCCGCTTTTGTTAAAATTTGGGAATTCATTTGTGCAGGATAGTGTATTACCAGTGTGTTTATCTGAAAGAAAAATACAAATACCTGTTTTCTCAGAGTAATGCACACAACCATTGATGCAGGCACCATTTATAATGTTTAATTGGGAGGGATATGCTTAAATGTCAGCTCCTGCCAACTGGCTCACAGTAATCTTCTTTCCAATTAGAACTGTTATAACACTTGACAAAGGTGTATAAAACACTTGTTAGGTAATTATTGTTTTTATGAAGCTGCTTCTAAATACTTCCTTGAGTTATCAATTGGTTAGATAATTAATTATCCAGTATGTGTTATATTGAAGAAAAACACTTTTTCTGTAGATTTTCAGTATACCAATTTTCATACAACTGTTTTTGGCATACCTGTTCAGAAATGCCTAGAGGAACCACCATCCATGTCATCCCAGTCTCCAGCCTACTCTAGTACTTCTGGAGTACCTACTGCAAGTTATGTTAGATGCCTACCTCTGTATTAATTGCTATCAATATATTACAAATTTTTACAAATGGACACGTCAATAGAAAAATTAGAAGTTTTTATTTCCTAGTTAGAAAGCTTTTAACTGAGGTTTTAAATAGATTTCTGTCTACGTATAATTCCTTTGATTCAATTTGCAGGCTTATTTGTAACAGATGTGAGATGCATTGTGCCACAAACAAAAACATTACTAATCAACTATAGGGAGCTTTTGTCAAGGAGAGCCCACTTTCAAACCTCAGTTTTCTTAATTGTGAAATGAATGTTGTCATTGCTTTATTCCAAAAGTATTGTCAAGAGTAACCCATAATTTTTGTTACATCTTGTGAACACAGGTACATCTTTTGTAGAAAAAATAGACAATTATGATTTTTAAATGATTCCTGTCCCTACAGAGATTGAATGCTTATGTCATTTTGTTATTTGGACAGACAAATGATGCGTTCATTGTTAGTGATGTCAGATGTGATTTGACATTATTTTGGGGGAATGTGTGTAGCTTTCGTGGCTTTTATGTGAAGGTGACTCTCAAAGTGTTCACTGTGTACTGATGAGCACCAGTTCAGAAATCTTAGCTGGGAAGACAGAATTGGGAGGTTTACTTCTGCCATCTTCCCCATTAGTCCTCATTTTGTGATTTTGTATTTAAAATTACTTTCATGTTTTATGCTGTTATATTTTTTATAGATGCCTCTGTATTGTTCAAATTCTCCAACCTATGTGGAAGCATTGTGGTTGTACCTAGTATACTACATCATATTTTGTTAACTTTTACAGACTAACTTTTATGATCCTAAAATTTGCAAATTTGCTACTATTACTCTGATTACTCCGTGACAATGTCCTATTCCATATAGAGCCTCTTTTTTTTTTTTTTTTCTTAAAAAACTGACAGATTTGAACATTGAAGTATTGGCCTTTCAAAGTAGCATGTGTGGATATAAAGTGGTTTGCAGCAGCTTTGCAGTAAGTGTCATGTTCCAGAGATATTTTCAATACCAATAGTAGTAATACAAGACATGTAGATAAATCTTGCAGTTCGTGCTGTTGAATGTTTTACAAGAATTCGTTGAGGTTCAAGTTTTGTCCCCATAAAAATAAATAAATAAAATGCCACCAATTTTCTGGAATCCCATCACAGGCTTTTTTGTAATTATCAGTACTTGAGATTTTAGCTAAAACTGTACAAAGATTACATTAGCATAAAATGTTGTGTTCTTTTGATTGAGTATATTATTTGAGAGAAAATATTCAGCAGTACTAAAGGTAGGAATAAGAAATTATTACCTGCCAGGTGATAAATAGTACTCTGTTGATGAGAAATATTTTTTTTAAATGCTAATTACTCAGTTGAAGTTGACACCTAATCCAGTTAAAAATATGCCACAAATCCAGCTTTGAAAATTCAGTATATAAGTAATGGGGCTGTTTGAACTGTAGCAATTACTCATTCCACATTAGCGGGTTCTCCTTTAAAATTTACCTGTCACATCATATTTTGCCACATCATGTAGTTCCACTTCATTACGCATTGGCATGTAATCCTGATTGGTAAACTGTAGCGAGGTGATCAGAGTCCCACTTTGACTTTGGTGCTTGTGATTGAAAAGAAACCCAAACACTGCAATGCAAATAAAATGTTTTACTGATTATACAGCTACATTTCGTAGCTTTTATACCAGGACCTCTCTGCACAGAATCTCTTTCACGTTGCTTAACCCCTCATATGCTCCTCATAAATTATTCTACTTTGTTTTAAAAGTGTACTGGAATTACTGCATACCTAAAGTACAGTGGTGCCTGGCTGGATATGAATTTATCTTGCCATTAATAGTGGCTTTCTGCAATTGGCTGGATTGAATGCAAATGGGTTTATCAGGTTTCCACAGACATGAAAGTACTGAACATCTGACAATATCACAACTTGTACTGATGTCTTTTGTGTGTTTAGCTTCTTTTTAAATCAGTGATGCTTCTGACATGCAGTGACTTCAGGACTGGACCTTCAAGAAATTCTCTGTTTATATAAACCTGAGAAACATCTTCCTACAAAAGTAAATACAAATCCTTTCCTTTGATGCAGCTGTATTTTGCTGATCTTGAGTAGGGAGAAATTTTAGTGTATGTTAAACAGGTAGCAGTTCTCTAAGGAGTCCAGCTATAGAGCACTATGCTTTTTGTTTGTTTGTTTCTAAAGAGAGGCCAGAAGGGAAAATATTGATGGGATACCCTTATTTCCTCCTTCAGACCACTCAGAACTTTTGTCCTTAGATATGGAACTGAGGTGAACATGGAAGACTTCTAGGATATCTTGGAATATGGCTAATGGAATAGAAATGCTATGGAGCATTCTCCACAGCTCCATAGTTTTTCAGTGTATCTTCTGTATGGATTCTTTGGAGAACAGTCACCATGCAGGTGTTTAATAATAGGCAAAATTAACTTCTCAGCTGCAGTTTTTAGGACTCAAATGCAAAAACCCTTTTTGAAGAGTACATTCATGACACTTTCTCTGCTTGGACATAGAGAATTTGTAGGAAGAAAAAGGGGTCTTGTGGCTCATTAGAAACATTTCTTTTTTTCATTGATTTTTCTACTATTTGGGTTCTTTAATTTGTCCACAGGCTTTCTTTCTCTATAAAGGTAATGAATTACTGGGCTTTAAACATACAAGGTTGTAAGATCTTCCATAATCCATTGAGATGAGGAAGTTTTGCTTAGTCTCTGAATTTTCTGCATTTGAAAGGGTATTGCATATTTAGTATGCAATCAGAACTTGGGAAAAACATTTTGTCTAATAAAATGTGGTTAGGGCCGTGTCTTGTGACATAAGAACCTATACAGCAAAGTGTGAAGACCTGCACAGCATGTGTGAAAGGGAGATATGATAGATTCTGATTCTGCTAACAAAAGATGTTTTATGAATGACGTCTGGAATAACATCACTTTGAAAACAGCATGAAGAACAGACCTGTGCTTGAGATTTGGGTTACTTAATGGGAAATACTTCTGAAAAGCAGATGACTTGCTGAAAATGGGTGAGAGAAATAATTATGTTGACTGTTTGAGAAAATTGTGGAGATATGAATGAAGTTAGGAATGCTTTTGGCCCCTGTCTCTTGCCTGATTTTTGTTTTTGTTTGTTTGTTTAGTGGAGATTGCATCAGCTGTTTTTCTCCTTGATGCAAAAAGAGACCTCATATAGGCATAGCTAGGTCTGCCTGATTGAGCATTTGATGACTAGAGAGGTATGGCTTACAAATCCTGGTTTGCTTTGGGATTTTATTTATTTATTTTGAAAGCTCCACATGAACTAACAAGTAATTATGCCAAATACTGCCTCTTTGTAGTTTCCCTTTGTGTCACTGTAAATCTCCATGAGTCAATTGCTGCTAATACTTGGTTCTGTTGTGTGAGATTGAAGACCAAACACTTCTTGTTGAGGACCTGTGGGAGACATTTACTAGCCAAAGAGTATTTTGTCCTTGGGACTTGCACAGAGATTCTCCTTTATGAGTAACTTGGTACCTGAGTGCAACTGTCTGTGTTGGAACTTGTTTCGTAGCAGTCTTGTTCTGTGAAATGGACCTCTTCCTTTGCAGAATGGCTTTATATATAAATGTATGTTTTCTGAATACAAACTTGTTAGCAGTTGAAAACTGTTCTCAAAATCTGTTTTGTGTGTTCTTTCTTCATAAGTAGAATAGCACCTTACAACCATTAAAAATAAATAAATAAAAAATCCCTCACTATTTCAGTTTTGTTGGAAGCAAATGGGAATCATAGATAATCTGATGTTTTTTTGTTGTACAAATTAACAGGCAATATAATGTAAGAATTATTCCCATAAGTAATAAAACTATAGAAAGTCAGCAATGAGTATTTCTGATCTGCAGAAGCATATGTGCAACTAATATATTTCCCATTTGTGTAGTCATTTAGCTAGTTTAGAGATGGTAACACAAAGCTCTAAAGCAAGCTGAATTAGTAGGGTTGTAAACTTCAGCAATCATCTGCAGCGCTCGTACCTGAGCTAGCTAAGCTGGAGTTCTTACAAGCACCTGTGCATCTGCTGTGGCTTTCAGTGAAGGCATGCTTTGAGAGGAGAAGCACCAGGGCTTGGAAGTGTGTGCTCGGGATTGTATTCCTGCTGAGCCCACGCTCCTCTGGGACTTTTGTGAGCCCTTGGTAGTTGTGTACGCTTAATTTGGAATGCCATTGAGGAGGAGCTTGGCAGAAAATGCTGGGCTGCTTGTCTCTGCACCAGCGCTCTGTTTTGCTTTTTATTGCAAAACCCTATTTGATTACCTCATTGAGGTCATTTAGCTTCTTTCATCAGTATTTATGAAGCACATGATACTGTGATCATAGAGAAAGGAGGAATTATGATAGATCATGTTCCAGTGATTTGCAGTGATTTGTGCCATGTATAATAGCGCGAATACTGAATGTGCACTGCCTCTCTCTCTGCTTTGTCCAGGTGTTTCCTGCCTTTTTTTTTTTTTTTTTTTTTTTTTTCATGTGTGTCTGAATTCCTCATGCTGTAGCTCAGGTACAGGCATTTTTGGCAATATAAGAACATTTACTCTGGCCAAAAAATAATAAATAAAATAAATGAAAAGGAAACAAAGACATTGCCCGATGTGTACTGTATAATGAGTTGCTGTCCTCATTTTTCACTTGAAACCAATCGTTATGGTACTGAAGTGAACAGTGCCTCATCTGTACATATATATCATTTTTGCAAAGGATGCTCTAGAGAGGATGTAGATCAATATGAATTCATTTTTTTTGTGGTAATGGAAAATATTTGAAGTGTTTGGTTATCAGGCACAAAGATGACTTCTGGAGGTATAAGCTTGGGTTTCGACCCTCTGCCTGACAATTTCAGGCATGTGCCAACCTAGAGTTTTTTGTATGCCCTGGCAAATATTCTGAAAAGGCCCAAGTTACTTACACTGTTGGGAACATAGAACAATAGCAGCTAAATACATTTACATAAATACACCTAATTCTCGGCATATCTGTTTAGATTCTGCTGTGTTTTGTTCAGAGTTTATTTTTGAGCTACCAATACTTGGAAAAATTAAAGCAGTTTAATGAGCATATATGCAGTTCAAAATACCTTCCCTCTCCACCCCCCATGCTAAACAGATAAATATTGTGGTCAGAGAACTCATTAGAACAAAAATGTGTAACTATTTTCTAATATATGAAGAGCATACAGAGACACTAAGAAATTCAGTTTAGAAGTAATAGGCATAAGTCCTAAAATAATTGTTTTTTTTTTAATTACAACACTCATTTTCTGCTAGATGCATACAATATTATCTTATTATCATAAACATTCAGAAATAGACATATTTACACAAAGATAATTCTATTGGGAAGGCACTTTCAAGCTACTTAAAAACCTCAAAGTAAAGCATGAAAGAATAATACAACATTTAAGTGGAAATGCTGACAAAATCAGAAGTACACTGCAGTGGGGATAGAACAAGTAATTGCTGTCTTATCATTACGGGGTTTGGACAATGAGGATACTGGAGACAAAGAATAAAGACGAGAATTTCAAGTCCTCTATTAGAGGTGAAGAAAATACTGAGCTGTTCTCTGTGTGGTACAGGCAGTGTAAGACTGCATTTTAACTTTTGCAGCCAATCAAATAGTTTCTAATAAAGTTCCTTGTGAAGTAATATACTTCGTAAAAATTCTTTTTGTGATAAGCTGTTGAAAAACTTTGGCCTAAAGACAATTACGCTTTTTTGATATCCCTGGCATATGTGAAGAGTGTGCCAAATAACTAATGAGAGATGCTAATTTTATCAATGTTCCATTTTGAAGTTGCATCTTATTTAAACCTGAACTCTGTTTTAAATCTCTCTCTGGTAGAGAAGGTGGTAAACATTAATTACTTATTTTGTTATTTGGCATTTATTGACAAGAATTAAAACAGCTTCAAGTGGACTTTTCAGATAATTTTGTAGCTTAAATAGTAGCTATTATGATTATAATTTTGATTTTTTGTGTTTTATTTTTGTAACTATATCTTGGCATTCAAGAGGTTGCTTCTGCAGATTAGTGATTATTATTTGGGATTTCCAAAGGTCTAGTTTATATATCCCTTCTCTACTTTTCAAAAGCTTAAAATATAGAAATGTTGGTTAAATTACAATTTATCACTTGTGTCACTGAAGATGAAAATTGGCTTGAGCTTACCTTAGAAGATCATCATACAGCAAAGGGGAGTAACTTTAAAAGAAATGTGAAACTTTCAGGTTAGATTTCATAAATCTGGATATCATTTATAAACATTCAGCTATAGGTAATAAAGTATCTCATAAACACTGAGGAAGACCCTGTGGAAATGTGTAGTGGAGAAACAAGCTGAACACTATATGAAAATATTCTACAGTTCTCAGGAATATTTTCTGTCCAGTTGTGGTTTTTTGTTTGATAGTTTTGTCTTATGTTTAAGTGAAGAAAATCTGAAGAGGAAAGAAAGGGAAGTCCTCTAGTGATTATTATTTTTGTTTCCTTTATATTTTCTTCAGGTTCAGAAGGCTTTGTCAAGTTATTATTCAATATAGAATTCCAAAGAGGTTGAAAAAAAAATGAAAAAAAAAAAAAAAACAAATTTAATGTTAAACAAAGTGTTTAAAGAGACAAAACCAGCCAAGCTGGTTTCAGCTGCCTACATTCAACAAGATGGAGTTTGGCCTTAAGGCACTCAGGTTCTGATCCAAACCGCTGTGGAAAAAATCCCTCATGGTCTAATTATCAGCAACTCTAAGCACTGAGAGTGCTTACTGAGTTCTCTTTAATGAGGGGAAATCAGTAGGATTAATACAGAAATGGCCTTAAAACATGCACGTTTTCTTTGAAAATTAAGACCTTTTTCTCAAAGTTCAGTGTACTCATTCTTCTGTTGTTCTATAATAGAAATATAACTTTTTATCAGTATTTGTTATATTTATATAAGAAGTATGGAAGTTTTTTTCAAACATTTAAAAGAAAGATTAGGAGGGGAGACTGACACGGGGAAATAGATAATCAAAGTGTTTTTCCTTACAGAAAAATATATTTATGAATATGGATATTGACTTATGATGTTTTTTGGTGATGTAAGTATGTTTCTCAGTGATTTGAAGGAGATAAGTAATATCTCCTTCAGAACTGTAATATTTAGTAGGAAATGCTATCTTTTCTGACAGAGTAGGGTTGCTTTTTGACCATGGCATGCAGTCAGATTCAGATTCACTACCTGATGCAAACAGGTAAGATAAGCAGGGAATATTGATGTTCTCACTTGAACTGCAACCTGGCTGATCAAGTGGGAAAGAAATGCCTCCCCTGTGGAATAAGCAGGCATTTAGCTAAATAGCAGCCTGGTGCCTAACAGGAGGAGGGTGTGATGGCCTTCCTTTGAGCAGCTAAGGATTTGCATAGGTTCTGGAGTTAAGAGAAAACGGAGCATAAATTCTTCAACTTGCATCTTTAAAATGCTTTGACCTCAATGCCTACATGTAAAGAAAGAATAGAAGGATTAGAAGCAACTATCCACGTAGCTGTGAAGATTAATTTTTGAATTGGTCATCATCATTAAGCGTTTTAAAATTCTCTCTTGTGCTTCAGAAAGTTCTAGCTAATGAGGGAATAAAGATTGGAAGTGAGCTTGGGAAAGCATAATGACCCATTCCAAATTAAAAGTGATCATGAAGTCATTCACTGTTGACCCAGTGATATTAGAGTAGCAGCGCTTCCCTGGAAGTGTCAGTTTGTTGCCTGTGCCTTTCATTTAGACCTGTAACTGGCTCTGGATACCCTGCTCTGAATGCTGCAGCCTGGGCGTTTGGAGTCCTCCATTTACCCCACTGGTGCGGCAACTGACAGCTGACTGCCACTGGAGTGGTGGCGCAAGATGGTCTGTTTCATCACAGAACCAGCCAAAGAGAGGTGTCATGTTTGTTTAATCCAGAAGCAGTTGTCCATTCACTCTTCTCTCAACCCCCCAGTCCCATTTCTTTCTCAGCACAGGTCTCCAAGTACAGTCTGATGAGGTGTCTTTGCAAATCGTTTCTTATCAGGCGAGGGTATCTTGGAAAGGACAGTACCTCCCTCCCAGTGCCATTGTGAAAACCCATCAATGTCTACATGTCTAGAAATGCATCAAAAAGCTGAGATTTAATTTGATGAATCCCTATTTAATTGGAATATTCACAGTGAAATTCTATAGGTAACTGGAAACTTGTTAAATTAATCTAGACCTTTCAATTTGTTGATTTCTACCAAAATATATTTTTTGTATTACTTTCTCTGAGTTCAACTATAGGATGCTTCAAGTAAAAACTCTGTGAGGCATTGTGCCTGTAGCATTGGGTAGCATTGGTTTTAAAGCTATTAAATGAGTTCAAAGGAAACAAATTTATGGAAATAAATTAGAGGTTAAAGGATTTAATTGAAGGCTTATTGAAAGTAATTGAAATTAACAAAAGCTATTGATAGAGATCAGAGGTAATTAAATTAGTGGGAAGAAATTGGACTTAATTAAGATTTAGTTGAGAAATAATAGAATTGAATGAATTACAGTGAGACAATTGATAAGCTGTATATCGATTTAAGATTGATATTAATGATTTTCAGGAACGAAAGGCTGTTAGCTAGGAAAATACATAACAAAGGTAATAAATGCATATGACCATTTCTTTACTTTTTTAATGGAAATATTGATATTATGGTTTCGCGACTACTACAGTAATAAACTATCTGAATGCAAAGTATAATTTTGATAAATATAGATTCATAAGCTGTAAGCAGAGAATAAAAAAATAAAATCCATGCTTCTCCAATTTCTGTTATAATTGGTACTGAAAGAAATGAAGTATTGCTAGATACAACGCTACTGGCCTAGTTATAATTCTCAGTATCATCTTTTAAACAAAATAATCTATCATGATTATGGTATGACATTTGCTGGTGGTATTGTATGCAAGGGCTATAAATTCTTATTTCAAAGTGACCCTAGCTTTATATGGCAAATATGAGAACTAACAAGTAGTTTGGTTGTTTTGGATTACAGATGTATAGAGTCTGAAAAATTCCAAAAAGGGAAGATGGCTTGTTACTGCTGTCCTCTTAGGAGCCCGTACCAAAAGTGAGGAGACTTGTAAACATAAGAATACGGCTGTGAGTGTGAAGTTGATTGGATGTATTCATGTTTGCCTGAGAACTGGTCAAGAAAGTTGTAGGAACTGAGTTGCATTGACTTTTGGAAGTCTCATATATCCCCTGACCACAGTGATTTGGGTTTCAACATCAGAAACCACCTGGGGAAAAATGGGCTTTCCTCCCTCTAAGTCCTCCTTTTTTCACCATTAGAATCTACCAGTGCTTGTCCTAAAGCATTTGTTTTGGCTGGTAAGCCATTCCAGTTATCCTCACATGTTGCTGGAATGTTTTGTGTTGAGTGGATAGGCTCTGTGTATGGATTTTCAAACCGTGTATGGATTTTCAGATAACTAGTGCTTGAGACTTATCCATGCTGTTTGTATGTGTGTAGTGTGGGAGTCAAATGCGAAAAGTGTTGCACTGACGCAGGAAGCATGATGACAACAGTTATTTGAATAAATTCCTGCTGTCTCCTTGTTTTCTAGTTTAAAGCATTTGTTTTATCTAATCCCTGTCTACAAGGTGGTAGTCTCTGGAATTATGTGGTATAAAGCAATATATCTGGAAGCTCAACCTCGGACATGTTTTATACAGGGAAAGTGTAAAGGTGTATGGAGTTAAATTGTCTATTTCTGGTTTCCTAGGAACCCATATTTTGAAAAGCAGTAATTACAGCCATTAATTCCAAAGTTTATCTGATACTGATGTTGAAAAAGGGATTTGGAGCATCTCTTCAGTATATATAAATAAAATTAATTTCATTTAAAATAAGATTTGTTTTTACCTTCCATGGGTTTGATAATATTACCTCTTTCAAATGTTTTCAGAAGACAGTAATTGGTAGTGCTTCTAACAAAACACATAAACAGTCTCCAAGGGAGGCAATTCCATAACAGGTTCTAAATCTGCTTCTATGAAACCAGATTTTCCTAAGTTAATTCTCAAAATTAAAATAATCATATATTCTTCAGAGTGAAATACACTTCTGCTTTTGAAAAATAAACTTCTATTCCCCTTTTGGATTTTTGTATGGTATCTATTTGTATATTACAGACACACATGTATGTAAAACATTTGTAATGGAAGATGCTGTAGCTTGTTAAGTATTGCATTTTTCTTGAATAAGGTTTTAATTACACTGTTCCCTGAAGGCTATACAAACATTAAAAAAGAGTATGGGAGGAAAGAAGGGGGGTTATGTCCTTGTGTGTAATTTGCATGCTTCACCTTTAACATAACAAGGAAAATGCATAGATTTTTTAAAAATTCTCTAATTATATATGAATATGTGCATTGAAAAATCTTTTATGAATCTATCATTCATCAAAGATGTAGTAATTTCTTTTGTAGACAGGGCTTTCCAGTCTAGCTGGTGTGTTAATTCACTGGCTAGTTTTATTTACCTACAGGTGAGGCATTCTGAAAGGAGCATTAATCTTGCCTGGAAGGACCGACCTGCTGGCAGCCAATTCATCAGCAACACTCCCTGGAAGCTGCTGGTCCACACTTTCCGTCAGTGGTGGGTGGCAAGGTACCATTTCTTTTTAGGAGAAGATTTTAATATGAATGCTTTGTTAAAGTAATTATTATGGTTTCTAATTATAAAAGATACTGTGGCTCTGGATTTTTATGGTCTTGTTAGGTGCCAAATGATTTGTCAGATTTTGTCACTGCAAATGCCAACTTCAGGGTTCTGCATTTTGGTTCCCTCCTGAGGTTTAGGGTTTTCTGGTTTTGTTGCTCTTCTGTTTGTTTCTAGGACATACGTGAAGTTCTGGCTCCCTGAATGCAGCAGTTCTTGTCCGTAGTTCAAATCCAATTTTTATTAACTAACTTAAAAGGTCTCTACAGACTTTGCTTATTCTCAGTGGTTGTTCAGACCATATTAGATGCTTCCTTGCTGTTTCTTTATCAGCTTCTATCACACAATGTGTGAGAAAGCTTCTCTTTAACACAACGTGAAGCTTCAGAAAATAATATACAGGTAACTTTCTCAAGCCTAAGAGTTATTTTTTTTTTAAAGAACTTAGTCTGAATTCTGCCACAACTCTTTACTAGTACACTCCAAAGCTAATCTACAATGTATAAAGATGTTAATATACGAATGTATATATATATATAATTTGCATAAAAATGGGTTAGTGACTCAGAGTTGGGTGTTTTAAAATAATTTATTTTTAAAAGTAGTGTTACATGTTCAAGAATGCTGGAATATTATGAAATAAATAAGAAGGAGTTTACTTGGGTTTCACACAAAGAATGTTTTTTACCAGCTCATACTAATTGAATGTTCTGCATTGAAAGGGACAAGGTCATATACAATCCTCAGGGTCTTACAGAGGGTAAGAGTGAATTTGATCAATGACATATAATGTGTTAGAACCATAAAATTATCTTCTGGTGATCAGATTTTTCTTAATGGTCAAGATGTGTTTTTTTGTTTGTTTTGTTTATTATAATAATAACAATTATGCATTTTTATAAGATAATTTCTCTACTGAGAATACGGGAAGCTCTGCCCAGTGTAAGCCAAAATAAAACACCCACTAGCTAACAAAGGAGGCTTTGTGGCATCATGTGATGTAGCTCATTTCAAACCCTGAACTCTTGCAAACTGACAGGAATCTCGATAAAAAAATAATTCTGGCCTTTTTGTTCTTTTATGTGTGTGTGGTCACCATGTGGTGGCAAGTTTAATGTCAGCCTATGATGGGAAGTGTATCTGTTGGCATTATTCATTTTCACTATCTTTAGATTCTTATTTAAATCCTAAAATATGTTGAGGAACAAATTAATAACATTACTCTATTAATTCAGCTTTGTTGAACAGTACATGTTGCATTTTACTGTTTCATTTGTGTTTCTTTCCAGGATTTAAGCTGAGAAGGAATTGTTTTACAATTCTGGGGAATAATTTTTCCCCAGGAGAAAATTCTTGTCATTTTTAGAATGTCCCAAGAAGGGCTGAACTATTTCATTGTTGCTAGAGGATGTGTTGGTGTAATACCAAAAAATTAAACCTTAGATGATCAATCTGCGAATAGGCAGCATGTCTTATAAAAATAAGTATTCATTATTTCTCTGACCAGCAGGGCCATTCATATAAATTATCTTTCTTTAGAAAAATTAATGTTGTATATTTTCCTTACTAAGGGTATCTGCTGTTTTGTAAGTACATAACAACTTTCTTTGAATTTGACCATATGAAATTGCTTCGTATTTCCTCAACAATTACAGTTCAACTCTGGCTTTATTTTTAATTCACAGACGGAAAGTGATATTGACTGTAATTTCCCTGGAAAACTATGCCTTAGTTACTGCTGACTGACATTTCTGTGCTCATTTTAGCTGCAAAAGCTTCAAAATTAACTCACCATTTTTAATAACAAATAAACAGATCTGAACAAATCAAAATGTGGATGAGTTAGATGGAAACTGCAAAAACTAAGCATTTGAATGTGAATTCAAGGGTAGGCTATACTCTTCCTGTTGCTTTGATCAGGCATTTCTAGACATGCTGCTTCCTCTGTAATGTTCCTATATTACATTTCTAAAGTTGTTTGATTCTGAGGGTTATAAATGAATAAATGTTTATATTTTTAGATTAACTGAGCTGAGTTTTATGAAAGATAACAGTGGATTTAGAAATACAGTTCAGAGCCAACAGCTAATGAAAAAGAAGTTTTGGAGTAAGCCATAGTGTATTTTTTTCTGACATTTCATGCTATTTAAATATAATTTTCAGTGAGTTACACCAATGTGTTGGTTATCCTAAGCAAATAACTGCTGAAGATTAATTGTCATATCTAAGCTCTGTACTTTCTCTAATTTAATATCCTTTTGCTTACATAAAGTAAGCCAATAATCACAACCTTTTATTGGTACAGCCTGCAGTTCCCTGTATCCTTCTCACCTGGTTCTGTATACATTCTGGACTGTGATCAGAAGTGTAGTTCTTCTAGCAAAGCAATTCACTTCTTTGTCTTTTGCTATACTATGCTTTGGTAAGTTTAAGCTTAATTTTGCATATCTTTGCTAGGAATTTCACTCATGTGAGGTACTGAATCCTCTCATACTACCAACTGTAGAAAGTCACGAATAAGCAACTGAGTTAGCTGGTCATAACTTTCAGCTCTGGTGGGGGAGGCTATGCCTTTGCTTCATCTTTTAGTTTATGGAAAGAAATAGAGTTCTTCTGCATATGTATTATAAATGCTGGTTACCAGTAGGAAACATATCGCTGCCTTGTTTATTAACCTCTTAACACTGACATGCTGAACCAACAAATTACCTTCTTGATCTTGCAGCAGGTCCTGTGCTAACAGAATTTATGTCTTTCACAGAATCCAGGCAAGATTTCTGCTATTCTTGTATGTTTTAATGATCCATTATGCATTACCAGCAGGGCTTGTTAACAGTTTTTAATGTTGCTCTTTCTCTGTCTGGCCTCTCCCACTGCAAATGGCATTTTAAGAATTCTGTGAAGAGCAGTGCATGCTTTTTGGTGCAGGTATTTTAATAGGGAAGAGAAATACCAAACTGTGTTAAGTAAAGTGAGGAATACCATTTAACTTTTACATTTACTAAAATATGAGGAAACTTTTTTATATTAAATGTTTTTTTGTTTTGTTTTGTTTTTCTTATCAATATCCTGTTAAAAACAGTTTTGTCAGATAGTAGTAGAAAAATGGTGTTTCATAGGTTGATGAGTAATCTTTCATCCTTTCATCTGTGGGACATAAGCTGAAATCCAACAGTGTGATAGGCAGTGATAAAATCATACCCAGATGATCACTTAGTGGTCTTAAGGAAAAACACAGTTCTCAGTCTGTTTCTCATAGATAAATAATTACTGTACAAAAAGCCATTCCCTCACAACTCATGCTAATGCACACTGTGTGGCAGCAGGGAAACAGAACTGTCTATGAAAGTAGAAAACCATCTTTCTACCTCTTCAGCTGCTTGTGTGTGCCTTGCATCACCATGGCAAGGGCTGCAGCTCAGCTACTGCGCAGTAGCAGCAGGCCTACAGAAACTGCTTCAGGAATCTCCCTGGCAGTTGCAAACACCAGACTGGTTTGAATAATTCAAGCCAGAAACCTGCCATTCTGATGTTATTAAGTCTATATTAGTGTGATTGTGATGTATTTACCCTTGTTTCATAATTCTGATACATCTGCTTGATTAAACATTTAAGTAAATGAGAAAGGGTAAATAATTATTGAGCTTAACAAATGTATACAGGAAAAAAATCAGCTGACCTTCAGTTCCAACACTTCAGTTTCTCTTGACATTTCCTTTATTTTGAGCTATTACATCTGCCCTAGCAAACACATTTATAAGTAGTTTCACAAGCAAAGTCAACATTTAGTCAGACAATATAAAGCTAACAATGGAACGATTGCTTGTAAAACTAAAATGATTTGGTTTAGCAGAGACTGAACAAGCTGTCTGCCATGTAACTATTGCCTAGCCTAACTTACCACATGCCTAGCGCATTTTGGTATAGGTGTTTTATTCAGTGTGGAGTCTCAACAGAAGGTACAGAATACCCAGGGAATAAATTGTTTTCTAGGGGAGTAGCTGGGGCAAGATTATATGTTGTCTTCTCCAATGTGAGCTGTAGTTCAATTGAATTTTTAGAGAAGGAATCTTTAAAAATTACAGTGTCATACAGGGGTATATTTTATATTTTTGAAATTACTTGATTAACTCTAAAGCAACGGGTAATAACTGTCTCATTACTTCAGTCTGTCTGTGTCCAGATAACCAATGGAATATGGTTATATTCTTAGATATATACTTAGACTGTTTTCAGAAGTATGTTGCACAGCCCGTATTTTGCCCTGCAGAACAGGACAGAAGGGGCAGTTGAAATTTCTTGTCCAGCACCTGATTGTCTTGATTACATTACTTGGTAGAGGGTAGCAAATAGTGTCTCTGAGCTTTCTGTCTGTTTTAAAATCAAAATAGGTAACTTAATGGAATTAATGTTGCAAAGCATTTTTGGAAAGGACTTACTGGTGAGTACTTGAAGAATTTCACTTTACCTTTAAGTGCTTTATCTCTTCTCTGTTGCACTTACATTCTAGTTGAACAACCGATAGTAGAAATACTGGATTTTTGTTAGTCTGAAGGTAAAGCTTGGAGTGAAATGAAAAAAAATGGATTTAAAGAATTAAAAAGTTTTAAATTAGCCTACCTACACAGAAAAACTGCATTACAGAAGACCAGATGCATCAAACAAATAAGTAGCTAATTTAATATCTAGAAACATGATATAGATCACCACAGTTTTGTGTTAAGAAGTATATAGATTTACAGAATTTAGACAGTAAATTTATCATAGAGGAAATTCTTCATAGTTGCAGACTTTAATTTCATTAATAACTTTGCTTTAGGAAAAAAATAAAAGAATACAGAACATTATGAACTGAAAATATGAATCAAAACATGAACTTAAGCTATTACTGTTTTTCTGGTTATGTCAAAAGTTGTCACAGGTCATCAACACATAGAACAAATTCTCTATGATCTTTTAGTTGTACATGCTTGGAAGACCTAATGCCATTCACTTCAATGTCAGAAAAGTTTGGCTCTGGTGCTTGTTATCTTTCACAGGATAGCAGGTGTTCAATCAAAGTTGTTAATGTATTTTCTGTGGCTCTCATATACTTTAAAAGCAGGTAATTAGAATTATCCACAGATACTTTGTAACTATGAATAATTCATTTCCTGTGCATCAATAAAATAATTGTTGCATATTATCATTCTTAGCTTTCTACTTCACTAAAATTGCTCACATCATGTCACTGTCATAGTAATGTGCCTTTTTATTTTTCATATTAATGAAAATTACCAGTAGAATGAGACAAATTGTAATAAGATTTAATGTTACCTTAAAGCCTTTCCTGTTGCATTGCACTGAAAGGGTACCATGTCTGGATTCTGGTTGATCATAGATGGATATCCTTACCCACTCTGGCCTCCTTATGATTATTTTAGAAATAAAGTATTCAAAACTATTTTAGACCTCTTGTTTAGCTTAATTAGCTCAATTCCCAGTTTGTTTTGTAAAATTCAGAAAGTTTTTCTTTCACATTTTTAAAGCTCGTTGCCAATCTTGCTACTTTGTTTGCTTAGGAATTCACTACAGTCTTGATCTGAAATGATTTCACACATGAATGGTCTAGTGTGCTCATTAAAAGCATATCTGTATTTTATATTAAACAAGTGTTTAAATCCTTGCTAGCTTAAGATCAACTTTCATTTGAGTTTACTTTTGATCACTTTCAGAAAAAGGAGTGTAACATATTGGTTTTTATTTTTGCTTATGCTGTTGTTGGCCTTGATTGCTAATTGTTCTTTGATACTCTCAGAGCAGTTAAACAAGGGCTCTGATCCCTATTCTTGCTTATTAAAGCCATAGGGCTTTTCTGATTAATATTAAATTACTTGCATGAATCATGACTTGTAGGATCAGGCATGAAGGTAAAGGGATACTTTGCAATTTGGGGCCAGTACAGCATGCTAAACATATACTGCATATTCATTTGCTACTTTCATGGTGTTTTTTTTTTTTGTTTGTTTGTTTGTTTTTTCAAAAAAAATGCATTAAAATTACTACATTTAGATTGATCTTAAATGTTGAGTGATTTGAAGTGAAAATGATTAATCTTTCATAGATTTACTTAGGTTTAACAAATTATAGGGAAAAATATATCAAAATAGACTGTATTTTCTAGTAAAAAAATATCTAGAAGTTACTCATAGTTGTAAGGAAAAAAATATAAAAAATGAAGCTCATCAGAATTATTCAGGCATCCTTTAGAAATAAAGTGTGACAAGATCTGTTTGGCGGCAAGACTGGACATTTAGATTTAACGAAACAGTAAATGAATTTTTTTGTTGTTGTTGTTATGGCAAGGTGAATGAACTTTTTATTTACAATCTAAAATGTTAAAATATTTCTTACATTAGGAAATGTTACCATTCAACTTGAAGCAATTATTTGGTGCTCACGGAACGCTTTACGCCTTATCTATATGTGGCTTGGCATACATGCGCTACCTGCTGTTATTTACTGTTGTTTTAATTTCAAATCGGTTGTCAGAAATGTACATTCCTTTTCTATTCTTCAGTGTGCTGTAAACTGAAACTCAGTTTTAGTTGGTGCTTGTTTGAAGCAGATAGATATAATCGTGCTATGTGTAAACATCCAATTTAATGTGAAAATCATCTTAATAAAATACCATGGAAAGCACTAGGGGTGAGACGGGAGGTTTTGTACTGGGGCAAGTAACATCACTGCTTCACGGTTCTTTCCCTCTTACTAATTTTCCCAGTTTTGTGCTATGGATACATGTATTTTGCACTTGAGCATGTGTCAAAATTGATTTATTCTTAATTCTGCTGCTACTTAAACATCTTTTCAGGCATGTCCACATCAGTGTAATCAGTGACAGTGATGTCCACATAAGTGGATCTTTTTAAAAACTATTTTCATTTTGCCTTGATACAGTCATACTGTCAGGTTATTAAATAGCCCATGAAATGGAGCAGGTATCGATCTCCTCAAATGGCGTGTAGCAGGCACTGCCAAGCACTGACAGCATCCTTCCTTCAGGCTGCCGGGGCTCGCCACGGTGCCTGCTTCACCTGGCACTGCCTGAAAACCCCGGACCCCATTTGTTTGTGTCCTTGATAGCATGGCAGGTTGGGCAGCCCAGGATACAGGGCATGGCATGGAGGGGGGCTCCGTTCTGGCAGAATTTTTCTAGGTGCTCGGGTAGCGTGGCAGGAGCTCGTCCTGACTGCACAATTGCCATTAGGAAAGGAATTAGACTGGGATGAATCTGGGGAGATTTATTTTAACCTTTTTGCTAAGGGAAAACTTTTAAGGATTTGTTTTGCTGTCCTTTCAGTGGTTTCAGGTCTTAGCAGCCTCTTAGTTATGTGTATTGTCTACTTTAATTTCAAAAATACAGTGGTTTTGTTTTGCTTTATTTTTCAATAACATTTGCGTATTTGGTACAGAAGTGTCCAGGTAAAGTCGAATGGCTGGTGATGTGGTGCTCTGATTTTTTTATTTATTTTTTTTTCCTGATGTTCAAGTCTATGAAACAATGAAATAAGAGAAGAAATTGTGTATGCTGTAATGTTCATTCAAACAGAAAGAAATTGAAAAACAACTGCACCTGGGGAAAGAGATTTGGAAAGACACCTGGAGATGTTCCAAATGTGTGCTTTCTTAATAATTAGCACATCATACACCTAGTTAGCATCTCATAAATAACCATAAAGTAGTCATTTAATGAATCATTTTACTTTGTACTGTCAGAGGTTACAGAAAAATCAAAATACCTTGTTTATTTTAAGAACAAGGTGTGTCTCTTCTTTAAGCATAGTTTAAAAATGCAGTAGCAAAATTGATTGTATTAGAGATCAGGTGTATTTTGTAGTTGTGTTTTATTATGTATATTTTTAATACTGCACAGCATGAGTTAACCTCACTCAGTGGCATCAGTAATCAATACATTGTTATTTTGTACCCAGGATCTGGTTTGGGCACATTGTAGAGGATGGTAAGCCCAGGGGCGTTTTTGAACTGCAGACTGTATGTATGAGGTCCTTTGTGGGAATCCATTTAGTCACTCAACTTTCATAGAAATCAGGCATTTATTTCAAAGATCCAGGAAAAAAAAGAGGCTTAAAACTTAAAAAAAACTTAAAACTCTCCAGTAACTGTTTTGTTCTGTTGCTAAGCTATATTTGTACAGACTAAAAATACTAAATTATGTATAACTTAAAGCAAAGTTCTCATTGGAATTAATGAGAGCCTTCCAGGAGAAATAAACATTGGTAGTCAGCTTTGCAAATTATTTATTTTTTCCTTTCCTTTGTAAGCAGAGAAAACTGAACAGTGATGCTGCAGACCAAAGGAAAAAATGAAGCTGAAATCTAGACAAAATCTCATATCCTCTTTTTCTTTTATTAAGGATTATTTATAATGATTATGATTACTCTATCACATAAAATATGCATAATTAAATGTCGTGATGGTCCTCTATTTGAAATTAATAAAAAACAGAGACATAGAGCACATCAGTAAGGAACTTTTCTTGTTTGATTAAAATACATAGTCAGTTTTGTAGGAACGAGGCATATGCATTGGTTAGAGAAGCAAAAAAGATAGGGTCTAAAAGCTGGGTGCTTGGAATCCTTTGGGCTGGCAGCAAGTCTGCAGCACGGCTGTCTTCATCTGGGAACGGTCACATCAGAGACCTGACTGAGAACCAGGTAAATCCCATTTTGATACTAATGTATCTATGCTGAAATCTGTCTCATGAGGTTGACCCCTTTTCTCTGTTCACTTTTTGCCCTCTTCCCTCTCTCTGCAGGCATTCTTTCTGTAGCACACATGAGCAAAAGGCATTTTCTATGTACCGACAGTTTACTGTAGTCAGAGATGAGTATAAATGCTGTAGGTAGTAATTCTGTTTCATCTTTTAATGACAGATATAAATTAATGAATTTGTGAAGTAATTTGGGTGGCATCTTGAGGCTTGTTGATTGTTGGAGCTATAGAGTTTTATGTTATTATGTGGATTTTTTGTATTTTTTTTTTCTTATTTTTAAAGAAAAAGAGAAAGTAAAAAAGAAACCTAAAAGCCTTTTGGAGAAAGCTTGGAATAAATGATCTGAAAAGCATCCTTCTAGGCCCTTTGACATCCATCAGCCTTCTTGAAGTGATAAGTACCAATAAAACATCTATGGAAAGAAAAACTTAGAATTATCTCATGTGGTGAGTACAGAGGAGGTATTTTCGGATGTCTTAATGTAGTTTTCCATCCTGCAATGTATCATTAGATGTTGTCAACAGCAAGGAAAACTGCCAATCATCTTAACAACTAACTACTTTTAAAAATCCATCCAGTGACTTTAATTATGATTAGGTATTTATGAAATTAAGTAACACCAAATACACAAATTCCTTCTGGTAATGAGCAAGGTATTTTCTCCATATTGTTATGATTTGGTCTTTCAAGCACTTCAAGCGTATGTGTGCTTTTGAATCTAATAGGAATTACTTATGTAGCCAAAGTATTTTAATTAAATTTAAAAATAAAACCCGAAAAGGCCTGTGAGCCCCCCCTTTGGCTCTTTAGCAAGCACCTGTACTCTTTACCCTCTAGTCTTATTGAATGTTCTTTCTGTAGCTCACCTTGCATTGAACTTCTCTACTGTGCTCTTCAGTTTGTTTTGGTCTTTGCTGAATTAAATGCGTTTATATTAAGGTGTTTACTGATATTCTATTTGATTTATTCCCTCATCTTCATCCGGTTTACTATATCTTCCTGGACCCAGGCATAATTTTTGAGGTCTGTGTGCTTTCCAAAGCATCTAGGTAGAGACTGAAGTCCTATCTGTATCAATGGATGTACGGAAAAGTGGATATGATGCCTGTGGTACTTCCAGCTCCTAAGGTCTTGAGGGCTGAGAGAAATCAGTGGCCTGCTTAGGGGGAATGCAGAAGCTTGGAAAACAGAGTGCTTGAGACAAGGGAAACCTCTCCGGACTCTACCAACTTAAGATCTCCTAAGTCCTTCACATTTAAACTTTTGTTGATGCTGGTACCAACTTGGCTAGTGCACTTGACAAGGCAGGAAGCCTGGAATATTTAAATTTTGCTTGGGCAAAAAAGGCATGTTCTGGACGTGTTAAAATCATCTGGTTTGAGTGCAACTGATCATACTAAAAGTGTTCTTACCTGCTGCTAAACCCTGGGGACAGGCATTTTCACCAGAAGAGCTATGTCAGACGAGCCTACCGTATGGTTAATATGGGGGATAGAATCATCGATCAAACTGAATCTGTTTCCAGACAGTATTTTCTGTTAGAATAAAGATGTATGCTTGTGTCTTCTGGTGGCTAGGAAACTTGCACAGTAGTAGACATGCTGCAATTCCTGATCAGTAGTATAAACTTGATCTTTTAAATTATTTTTTTAGTATGTAAATGTTTACTGCAGTATTGATTTCTTTCCATCTAACTAATGTAAAGTAACTCACTGCTATGTCTTGTCTGTTTGGATTTTGGTTTTGGTGTTGGTTTTGTTTGATTGTTCGTTTGCCTACTAACTGGTTAATGATTTTACAGAAATAGGGAAACCTTGAGTGAGAGCAGCCATACAATATCCATAGCCTAGGAATTTGAGCTTGAGATAATATATTCAACATCCTGCTCAAAATTAGTAGCAACAGGGAGTTGCTACTCCCTGCTCTAAATTAGTAGGAACAGGTGAGCATCCTACCCCAACTCATGTGTGCTTTACTGCAATTGTTTAAAGTAGTTATTCATCTTATCTTTTTCTTTTAATTAGCAGAAAATAGAAACAAATAATAAACTTTAGTGTAAAGACTTTTGGAAGACAAAACTGGACGGACTGCAGGAATGTTTCCACCAGTTATAACTTAGTTTTTTTTTTTTTTTTTTTTTTTTTTTAATGAATTGTTAATATACCTTCTGAACAGGCATTCTTAAACTGAAATATTGCAACATTTAAGAAAACTTGAGGATCTGGTCAGGAATAGAAGAACACAGCCAGAAGCATTAGATATTGGACGCAGATAGGTGTAAAACAGCTGAAAAATGTGTATGGCTAAAAACACACTGTTAGGTCCCTGAGGAATTTAGAGACCTAACTTCTGTATAGGTCTTTAATCAATGAGAGCAATCAGCTGTTAACATGTCTTGCAGCTAAGAACTCAGTAACATTTGCTAGGTACTGCAGTATCTTTGAAAATCTGTCTCCCCATCCTCTGACATATGGAATCATCCTCCTCCTCCACAATTGTGCTGTTACTTTTGGCAGTGCGGGTATTACTGCCTTTTTTAGTATCATTCTTCCTCCCTTTGTAGAAGCTCCTGCTTCTTTTACTGTTACCATCCACTCTGAACTCCTAGAACATGAGTTAGAGTGCATCCATCTTTTGTCTGGACATATGACTTCTCACTTTATTCCTCTCTCTCCCTGTTCTCCCGTCTGCCATTTTCCACCATGTTGGAGTCAGGCTTCATTTTTACATATGGAAGCACTTCAAAACTCTTTTTTTTTTTTTTTTTTTTTTTTTTTTTTTTTTACCTTCCTTGCTTTTCTCCAAAGAAATTCCGCTGGCATAAATAGACAAATTCTAGACTATTTTAACTCGGCGGGATGGGAGCAGTGAAGTAACTCAATGGTTTTTCGTATCCTTACCTGTATTTTTATGTTTTGCTGTTTAAAAAAATATTAAAAAAAAAAAAAAGTAGTTTCATTATGCTCTAAGAAATCAATTAACCTGAGTGAGCTGTCAGAGGTTTTTGATGTTATTATGTAGGCAGTGAGTGGTCTAATAAAAGCTTCTTTAGGCCTCAGTATTACAGACCAATAGGGAAACAACAACAAGCAAACCCCCTCAAACTTATTATTTTCATTTAATATTCTAAATTACATAGAAGATTCCACTATTAGGCAGGCCTGCGTTAGTGTAGTTATATCACAGAATCACAGAACAGTCTAGGTTGGAAGAGACCTCCAAGATCACCGAGTCCAAACTCTGACCTAATGCAAACAAGTCCTCCACTAAACCATATCCCTAAGCTCTTCATCTAAATGTCTTTTAAAGACCTCCGGGAATGGTGACTCAACCACTTCCCTGGGCAGCCTATTCCGGTCCCTAACAACCCTTTCAGTAAAGAAGTTCTTCCTAATACCCAACCTAAACCTCCCCTGACGCAACTTTAGCCCATTCCCCCTCGTCCTGTCACCAGGCACATGGGAGAACAGACCAACCCCCACCTCGCTACAGCCTCCTTTAAGGTGCTTGTAGAGTGCGATAAGGTTGGCCCTGAGCTTCCTCTTCTCCAGGCTAAATAGTCCCAGCTCTCTCAGCCACTCCTCGTAAGACTTGTTCTCCAGACCCTTCACCTGCTTTGTTGCCCTTCTCTGGACTTGCTCGAGCACCTCCATGTCCTTCTTGTAGTGAGGGGCCCAAAACTGAACACAGTACTGGAGGTGCGGCCTCACCAGAGCTGAGTACAGAGGGACAATCACTTCCCTGGACCTGCTGGCCATGCTGTTTCTTATACAAGCCAGGATGCTGTTGGCCTTCTTGGCCGCCTGAGCATACATTGATCAGGCATTTTTATGTCCAGAAGACCCTTCAATACATATTTATAAGGAGCTAAAATTTATGTTAATACATTTGTGTGTGTGTGGTTTCTTTCTCCCTTGTGTGTTCTCCTGCTCTTTTTTTTTTTTAATAAATAGACTACTATGTTTAAAATTACCCTGCTTATCTCTAATGATTACACTGATGTTTAACCCCTTAATTTAATGGAAAATTCTCCAAAAAGGTTGCGTATGCCTAATAGTGGTTTTGGGCTAGCTAAAAGTATGCATTTCTATCGCTCAGTCATCAGACAACACTAGCACACTCATTTGCTTGCACTTGCTAGGCTAGTAAATTTATATTACCTTGTTAAATCATCCAAATTCAGTGGTAGAAGAAAACAATCTCAAAATAAAACTATGTACTGCTTCTTTGCAATGAATAATAGTGAAAGAACTCAGTAATG
Source organism: Heteronetta atricapilla (assembly GCA_011075105.1). Lineage (NCBI taxonomy): Eukaryota > Metazoa > Chordata > Aves > Anseriformes > Anatidae > Heteronetta > Heteronetta atricapilla. The sequence continues at coordinate 13,165,282 of CM021741.1, forward strand.
TACATATTTTTGTTTCAATTACACAACCTAAGATGCAGAGTGTAATAGAATGATTTTACAACAAGCCTTGGCTCTAAAACAAATGGACAATAGGAAAAGAAAGAAGTTTTAAAATGTTATTTGTCTCTGTGTAAATGATATATTTGAATTTTAAATGACTTTGCTCTTTAAAGTTATATAAACAGTAGGTTATAGCCACTCATGTATGTGTAATAAGATTTTACAGTGTTAAATGAGATTAAACAAGTCTTTCATTTGTGGTTAATGGTTGAATTATTAATTGTGCTTGCTTGCATCTATAGGGATTATTTGGAGAATGGAATTTAGACTGTGCTGTCCTAAGTAATATAGACTGTCTGTTTTTAATTCACTGCTGAATTAACTATACTCAAAATCTGAGGAAAAGGCTCTGGCCATCAGCCAGCAGCAATTGCCACAAGTCAAAAGAGCTGCAAGAAGCAGGTCGCATTTAAGAAGTACAGAATGCTAAGGCTCAATTATTTAAATCAAAAAACCTAGTGCAGATGATCAAACAAGCAGTTGAGAGTATTTGATTGGGAGCACATGGAAACCATCTGTTCCTCTATAAGCTAAACCATAGTAATAAATACAGGCAATCATCTGTAGTTAACTGGCTACATTTTAGTTAGTGCACTATAATGCCATTCACTAACTGAATCGCTAAAGAATACTTCAGATTGTGTAGAAAAAATGTATATATGCATCTACAAAATGCACCACAAATAAGTGAAGGGTCTTGCTTAGTTATTCTTCAGGATAGACAAATAATATGAAATTAGTATGAATAACTTATCTTTTTTTTTTTTTTAACAAATCTTAGGCTACAAAAATTGGGTTGGTACATGTAGAAAGAACAGTCTTCTTGACAATCTATCCATTTAAAAAGACATTTTTATTGGAGAGTTCTGAACAATGTTATTTCACACATAGTGTGTAGGAATGGTGGAGAAATGGCTTAATATTTTGTTTTCCTTTAAAAAAATTGTTTGGTCTTTGGAACTGGAAATGATTGATAGTAAAGTGTAATGTTGATAGCAAGGCTTTTTCACTATGGTTGTAATTAATTGATGTGAATTATTTTACATCTCTGCACCAAGTCTGCATTTTCCATGACTGTTTGTTATACGAAAGGTTTCTGATAATTGAATTCTTTACCCCTAACTGGGATAATTAAATAAAGGAAATGCACATAGGATTTGTCCTGCCATCATTTTTTCAAACTGCAGTGTGTATTTACTCCATCTCACACCCCATGTCAACCTCTCTCCAGAAATAGGAGCACGTTTGATGTGCACATACAGAGCCATCTGCTGTCTTATGGAAAGTTGTCTTCCAAACAGATTGGACTTGCCTTTCGTTTGTGTAGTGATTTCAGTGAACAAATGCAGTGGTCAAGCATATGAAACTACATGGGAGAAGTGTTCTACAGTTCTACAGTTGCCTTTTTTTTTTTTTTTTCCTTTAATAAGTGTAGCTTTTAAGTGTTACTTAAAGGTATTAGTACTGCAAAACTTAAAGAAATGTGTATTCCTTGCCACCAAAATCCTTCCATCTGCATGATTTCTTTTAAAATGTTAATTTACACTGATAAGAGGTGTTAGTAGAAGCTCTGTTAATAATCAGGCTTGATTGCCATAGCAGAGCACAGAGATGACTACTTCTCAATCCATTTAAGTATGGATCTACTTGTTAAATTAATCCTCTCTTCATATCCTTCTTTCCATGCAGTATTTGCTCTTCTGCTCAGCAACTCTAGCTGTTGGACAGCTGTGCCACAGCTCTTCTCAGGAACCTGGGATGAACAGCTGTTGCATCCATAGTCTATATACATATGCTATGTCTTGAAGCATCCCTGTAGGCCATTTTGATAGATGCATGCTGTCCAGTGCATGTGCCTAAATTTACATCCAGTAGTTTTTGGATACAAACATGACAGCATGCATGCATCAGTCCTCTGATGCAGTTTTGGCTGTGCAGTCCTCAGATTAGAAGAGAAGAATTTGAGCTCTGATATCCTCACATTTTAGTATCCTAACATGTTTGAAATGTGCAGTTCTGTTTCTTCTGTCTTTAGGAGCTAAATTTTCTAGCTGGCTCAAAAATCTTCTAGACATTTTTAAAGCCTTAGAAGATGAAAACACACATGCACACACATACAGACCTCACTCCCCATATTGATAAAAACTTCTGAACACAGAAATGCAAATGACTAAACCCCAATTCCCTAAGCAATCCTGTTTTCTCTCATATTTCCACAATGTGAATGTGCATGTAATGTTTGTTTTTATTTTTATTTTATTTTTCCCTTCTTTTTCTTCTAATGTCTTTAAGCTCTCTCTGAGATAGAGCTAAATTCAGAAACAGATGAAGAATGTTGCCAACTAATGTTAGGGCAGATTGAAACTCTTTTAGCTTTGGGAGCAGAGATCAAAGGAGTACCGCTCCTAATTGTTCCCAGTGGAAAAACAGCATGCTTACTCAGATCCCAAATTTACCTGGGAGACATCTGATTTCTGGTACAGGAGAATAGTTTTCTGAACGTGCTGTGACTTAATTGCAGTTTCTGAGCCTTGCAAGATAGCTCACAATGTGGAGAGCATGAGCGGATATTCAAATGCGCGACACAGCCAGGTGCTTGGAAGGAACCATTGGTTTGGAGACCAAAGAGAGCAAACTATTGCTGAGAGTGGAGTGGTTCAACATTTACTTATGAACGGAGAGAGCTGGTGTAAAACAGTAGTTAACAAGAAAGAAAGGCAAAGCCTGCCCAACAGAGGGTGTTGGAAACGACGTGCAGTATGTGAGAAATTTTTGTTTGTAGGATGAAGTTTGGCAAGAATTTCTGACAACTTCAGTCTTTGTGCAGAAGTGGTCAAAAGCCTCTGAAGTTTCAGCATCCTCATCCTCATCCTATGAGTCATTGCTCTCTTGGCTTTGGTTCTTAGGACTGTTTTATTTCCTTAATATTAAGCAATGTTAAGAACTGCATTGTGCTTAGTTCTAACCAAAGTTTAGGTAAAGCTGTACATAGAAAATGCAAGTTGAAAGTCAGAAAATATATTCACGGCCTTCTTTCTGGAGAGTTTTGTATGAAAACACGTTTCTTTCTTCTTCTCTTTGGTAACCTCATTTTCTTTCATATTTCCAACTATGAAGTTGCACCAAGGAGGAGGCCTCTTCTAAACCTCTAAAATAGCTAAAACCAAGCAGCATCATATATTTGATAGAAACTGAAATTACCTATAAAGAATTATTTAGGTAGTCCTTCATAGTAGTTTTCACTAGTCAGAGTAACTAAAAATGGAAAATTTCATGTGATGGTACTGTTGCAGATTTGCAATAATAATTTTTCACTAACTGTTTTATTTTAGTACATTTCAGATATCTTTGTTCAGTTACAAAAAGTTCTGAATCAATTAATTACAAGTACAGCTGGGCAAACTAAAGCACTTAATTTTGATGACCCTAGAAATAATGCACAACATAAGCACTTCTCTGGAATTTACGGAGGTAGCAGTACACTGCACAGTTCTTTTTGTAACCACAGCTAGCTAACTAATTACAGTGCACTGTATTTGTGCTGTCACTAAATGGTTTCACAGTGTGCAGCCACATCAGTTCTCTTCTTGAATTTGGCAACTTCAATTATGGCTGATAAAAGCTGACTTGTTCAGAAATTCTAAACTATGGGAAATGTGCTATTAAATTCTCCAGGGATCCTGTTTTAATTCAAAACTGAGTTCTCTTGTATCCAAAATGTGAGTTTTCAATGTAAAACTGGATGGAAAATGTCAATTATTAAGCAGAGTTCAAACCTTAGAATGTAGAGTGCCCTTCTGGCTTATGTAGGAACTGCTTTATTTCACAGTAATATTGCTGGAAGATTCCAAGAAGGCATTTCAACAATCTAAAATACATTTTCTTATTTTTATTTGTGAGTGTAGGTGAGAATTTTGCTTTTTTTTGTGAGATGAATGAATGTAATGTCTTCTTACAAGCAGTGTCCATTAAAATATGGTAGACAGGAAAGTATAGGTGTATATTACTGACAAACTTTTAAAAATAAACTCTACATTTGTGGAAGATGGCAGAAAACAGTTCTGTCTAGTAGAGTGAACTGCATCTAAGGATCTGTTCTGGAGCTGTAGTTCAGACCGAAAGCACGTGGAATTTTTTATTATTGCCTGCATGTTATGTTAGTGCCTAACGAATAGGTATCAGTGGACACCTATTGTGGGAGACATCAGAGGAGAATGAAGTAGGTAAGGAAGGGCGAGAGTGGAAAATTCAAGCAACAACTAAGGAGGTGCGAGGGCAAAGGAAGGAATATTTGGGTTACTGACTGGCCAGCTGACACTGACAGAATCCAGACCAAATGTACGTCAGTCCTGGGCTGCTTCAGCCTTTCTCACCATTTCTTCTTGGTGTGCTCTGTATGGTTGCAAGTTGAGGTAGAAATATATTGTTAAAGAACAGTATTGAAATTAATGAATAATACACCTGCTGATATACAAGAATTTCAGTGTACTATATGAAAGTGTATTTTAGTATCATTTGGTGAAAAACAAGCTGAGTTGTTAGATGGGATTTCTTAATAGCTGATTTACTAGTATCTTAAAGTAGCAGGTCTACAATGTTGCAACAGTAGTTGTTCAATATTAAATGATAAAAAAATGCAGAACTGGTTATTAATTACTTTTGCTTTATACATTCATTTATGCGGTTTGTGATTCTCAGTCTTCAAAAAATATTGTCTCCGCATTGTTTTGCCTAATTTATTCAGACTTAATTAGAGAGTCTGCTTTCAAAAACTGTACATTTCAATTATACTTGAGCAAGCATGAAAGTGATGGGTTAAATGTGAAGAAAACAGAAGCAAAAGTTGAAAATGCAATGAAAAAAACTTTGAAAATTGTAATTAGCTACATGGAGCAAACATTTTTTATAAAAAGTATATTTTATATACATGTGTGTGTGTATATATATATATATATATATATATATATATATAATTAAAACTGTACATTAAGCACAACATACCCACTACTTGAAATGATCTGACCTAATCAATACTAGCTTTTCTTAGGTTGTCAGGGAAGAGAAATAAAATTGGGTGATGACAGTTTAATAAAGTAGGAACAACAATTAGTTTTACAGTGATGGAAGGAAACAGAGGTATTTTTCTGTATTGCTTATGCAGTTAGCATGAATCCTGAAACTCCAGTATTCAGGTAAATGACCAAATTCTACTTTCAGTATAGAAAATAGGAGAGAGAAGGAAATTTTGTTTTCCTACCACCCTGTGTTTTGGAGCTACAAGCAATAAGCTTTTACACACGGAACTGCAAACTCGTCTCATGGGCTCTCTGCGAGCTCTCATGCTCTTGCTTTCTACATTTTGACTCTTGTACAGTTTGTCTGCACCTTCCAGTATTCTGTGGAATTCTTGCAGAAAATAAAGTAATAGTACAAACTAGGATCATTCATCACTGAGGAAAGGGAAATAAACAGCGACTGTTGCAGTAGTGCAGTCCCTAGGAGGAAGACAGAATTACGTAGGGGAGGGAGATATAAAGCTGGCTGATGGGCTTTGAGAGGTATCTTCTTTATTAAGAAGTAGTAGCACAGATTCTGGATAGGTTAAGGAGCATGTAAGAAATGGAAACAACAAAAGAAAATGTCCTCTTCCTCCTTGCATGTGCTTGCTTGGTGTTGACACATCTTGCTAAGCATGTTACAAGACGTAGGAACGCATTGTGTTTCAGGCCATTTCACCAGTGTAATCTCCTGATAAGCTTTCTAACATCTGTTCTGAACTTGACATATATTTTCTGTGCTATCCTTGAGGCAAAATTCTCTTCTCCAGTCCTCACTGCAGCTCTCTTATCTACACAGATATTTTTTTTTCTTTTTTTCTTTTTTATTTTTTTTATGAGTTTATACTCATTTTGCTGGCTGAACATCCATTGACGTAAATTTTTGTGTGCCAACAGAGCACGGAATACATTTAATGATTCCTCACTTTGTCACTTCAGTCTGAGAAAGAAGAAGGTGCTTCTTACTGATATTTGTTGTTGTTGTTGTTTGTTACCTTCACAACATATCCAACAGGTTGCACATTCATTTTTGGAAAAGCAAATGACCAAACATTGACATGTTACATGTATTACCATCATTTTTGAGTGGCTGCACCTTACCAATTTTAGAGCATTTGATTAGAAAACAAATTTCTGCATGTAAATTTAAATTTAAATATTTATTTTGTTTGTGGGGAATTGTTTTATTACTTTAATTTGTAAAGTATGTTTGTCTTAAACAGAATTGCAGATATCTTTTTTCAGTCAACTTGCATACATTTATGAATTTTATGGTGACTGAAATATGGCACAGATGCATTTTTTTGTAACTCCAAGTCTCCTAGATATTTACAGGATATGCTTGTTCTTCCCTGTGTTCTTCACTATGATCCTAAAAAAAAATATTTTTTTTCCACATTACTCCAAAGGAGCACCTGGTTTTCCCACCTGAAACTTAAAGATTTTAAGGAGGATTTTGTTGTAGATCTGATCTCCTAGGTCTAGTCTGCTAACATATTTACCTAACTATGCCTCAGAAGCATGCCTCTTAGGCATTTTATTACAATTATTTGAAAGATGCTGCAGGGGTTGTTAACACTTTAGTTTGTTTTATTTTGTTTGGAATGGTTTGATTTGGTTGTAGTTTTTGTTGCTTTGAGTGAAGTAACATTGCCCAGTTGGATATACTGGGGAATATCCAGTATAGGAGGGATCCATAGGGTAAGGAGGGATTCCTTAGGAATTCCTTCAGAAAGGGGAAGGAGGTTTATGAGAAAGCAGAACAGAGAATCAGAAAAGATTGTCAATTTATGAGTAAATATTGGCAGACTTTAAAGACTTTGTTTTAAAGCAAGCATACATTAAAGCAGTAGCAGAGAGATCTGCTAAAAGAGTTAGTGGAAATTTATTGGACATACAGTTCTAGTCTTTAAAGTACCAATTTATGTGCTAGCTGTTTGGATGAGGAAATACTCAGGGCACATGATGTTAGTAGCGTTTAATTATAGTTTTTATTCAAACTACTTACGATTTTTGGTGTACCTATTAATTGTGAATATAGTGATAATTAGTATCAAGGCCACATTTTTTTTCTAGGATATGTACTAAAAAGAAGATCCATCTCCTGACAAACCCATTTCTGTTTAATAGCTAAAATAGATTGTCAAAATATAAGATTAGATTAGATCTCAAACATGGAATACTCACTAGTATTCCAACTATTAGAAATTGCAACAGCAATCAGGAATATTTTTTCCGAAGTATGTTTAGTAATAGGGAGTTTATTCATGTCAATGGTAACTCCTAGACAGAAAAATAGCACTGTATAATATGAAATGAGGGAAAACAAGTTGTTGAATAGGTTCATAAAAAAGTACCCCCTTAACTTCGCAGATGGTGTTTATTTTGGATGTGTCCAACCCCAAATTCATATCTCAATAACATTTTTAATAAGATAATGATTTAAGGTTTTAGGACCCCAGTACGTTCTTAGAAGTTGTTACATCTACTGAAGGCTTCTCCAATAACTTACATGTTTTTAATTCATTAGGTCCACTTCTGCCTTGTAGTTAAGTCCAGTACACTTGCATTGTAGGGGTGGGTGGAAAGACCAATGGTCTCTATTCTCTGCATGAAGGACTGTATCAGCACACAGCAGTTCTTTGTTACAGTGCAATGCATACTCACTCTGGAGAAGTCTTAGACGCTACCAGACCTTCATGTGGAAATGACAGTCATGACCATGTTAGCTGAAAATTTCTGCTGTAGACTGAATTAGTTGGTGGTTGTCGGTTTTCCTTAAAGCAGCATTTCAGTTATAAAGGCATTTGCAACTTATAAAGTATCTGAAAGTGTTTGCAGTGAGCTTGTGATCCTAGGATCAAATGGACTACATCAGTGCTTCAGTTCTTTAGGCATTCAGAATTCCTTTTTTGACACTCTTGTAATTTAAATATAGCTCAAATGATAATATTTCATTTCATATGGTGTAAAACAGAAACAGTTCATGGTAGAGATCTTCTCTATTCAGATATCCAGAGGCAAATGCCTTTCGAACACTGGACTCTTACTAGAATCTTAATTGATGCCAACCCTTCCGCTTTAGTAAATTTATAACTGGTAGGGTTGTACCATCAGTAAATGTAGATCTTTGACCTTGAAACTGAATGGATGTTATATAGCAGTGAGATAGTGTTCTCCTATGTATTATTCTACAGTATGGCCATTGTGCATAAGATGGCTGTATACCTGGTAAAATAGCATAAATTGTATGCATACTTGGAGGATACTGTGTAAAGCCATGTTGTTCTAGGTACTTTCTCCTTTTGGCTGAACATAGCATGCAGAGAATAATTCAAGTTTTATGTGCAATTTGTAAGAAGGAAAGGTCCTTTCTTTTTTTTTGAGGAGTTAAACAGGCTCTTTTTACAGTACCTGTAGCATGATGTTAAATGGAAATGAAGCTTGTTCTTTTTGTTCTAGTTCCTCTCAGAAAGAAAAGACAGTATAATCATCAGTTCTTGTTAATGGTAACCAGAAGGGTACTCACCAAGTTTACCAGTGGATCAGTGGAAACAAAAATTCAACACGCTGTAATTTGATACTTCTAAGGTTTTGTTATTGTTATTTGTTTATGGGTTTGCCTTGTTTTGCTTTTGATGTATTCCTATGACTTAACTGTCATTTGCTGTGGTATTAAAAGTTGGCAGCCACTAAAAGATAGAGATTCTGTTAATCTGCCCATCTTCAGTACTTTTGCTTTTAAACTTGAATTGATTAGTTAATTAATTCATCTATGCAAAGGAAACCCTGTTAATGTAGTACACTCTAAGTGTGATTTCCTTCAGGTTTCTTAAAGAGATTATATGAATTTAAGAGCTGTCATGCACAATATCTTCTAAATGCAGAATGGTAGATTTTTCACTAAATGTTTGGGGAAAGGGTACTGAAAATGGTGGATAAACAGAGTGATCCCTCCCCTGTGTATTCTTCGAGCTTCTGACAAACAATGGCAAGGATTTATTGAGTTGGAAATTGTATACAAAAACTTTCATTGCACTTAATTGTGACTGGTGGAGAATCTTCTAGGAATTATAGCTCGTACTTTTTTGAAATATTCTTATGTTTCGCCATGTCTTGTGGCAATGAATTTCACAATTTAATTATGTATCATATTAAAAAATCACTTTAAGCATTATTTTATTTTGTGACTTTTAATATGCTATCTAATAATTGCATTAGAGGTTTCTCAGTTCCTGTACAGTGAGAAACTGAACAATCAGTCTACATTTATTTTCCTCAACATCATTCACGATTTTGTACATCTTCTTAGTATTCTAATGTCTCTCTTTCACACTGAAGACTCCTACTCCATCAGTTTATGGTGTTCTCATTCCTAATCTCCTTATTCCCTTTCTCTGTGCTTATTTATTTACTTATTTTGATTCTCTCATTTGTTTTTTGAGACGAGGCACCAGAATGACATGCAGAATGTGATGCAATGCATCCATGGATATAAACAGGAGAATCCCTGGTAAGCTATAGGGATATTTAGCGACCTAAAAATACTTTGTATTTCTCTTATAAAAATTATAGGGGGTAGACTTTTGCAGAATGCTGACCATGGTGACTTAAAGATCTCTTTTCTGAATAGATTTAGTTTGGTTCAGTGATTATCTCTACATGTATGGCTTAGCTCAGTTTCTTTAGTGTGAATCACGTTGGATTTACTGACATGGGACTTTATTGCCCAGTTGGTTACTGTCACAAGCTTTTCCTACAACTCTTGGTAGAGTTAATATGACAAAAATAGATATGTTGAGTATGGAACATCACAAGAATGTCTATAGCAGTGGTTACTGTTGCTGGATTATTTTACTCTCTCAAACTCATCTGTATTTAGTAAACACATAATGCTTACATTACTATGAATCTCAAGTAAACAATAAGAGAACTTCTAACATGCCTGCCAGAGCTGGGAATGCCCTACTTGTCAGCGCATGGTCTGCTCAGGAAGATGAACATGTGCTCTTGTGCTCTCCTAGAATGACTTACATGGTTCAAAATATTTAGGTGGGGTTTTTTTCTTTCTCTCTTTTTTTTTTTTTTTTTTTTTTCTCAGTGGAGATGTCTTTTTCCCTGCTTTTCTAGGTTTGTGCAGACAGATGTCTTTATGGCTAGAATTCTTTGTCTTGGTGGTGAATTGCTGCAATAGTTTACTGTCTCTACATCTTATTATGGAGTTCCTGCTGTGCTGACACTTACCATCAATAATACTGTACATATTACAATGCACATGCAAAGCTATTGCAAAGAGCTGTAGAAGAGCAATTGTTTGATGGATTGTGTAGGAAACCCTTATACGGCTGTACTCATTTAAGATGCACAACTTTTTTATGAAAAGCACAAGCATATATGTACTCTAAATAAGTGCCTGAAAGTATCTTAGAAGTACTGTACTACCAAAACGTAATCATTTTGAATTTCATAAATCATAATCATTCAGACTGGACATTAGGAAAAAATTCTTTATGGTGAAGATGGTCAAACACTGGAACAGGTGTCCATCAGTCACAGGTGAGGTTGTTGATGTGTTGAAGAGATGTTTGGACATATGCCCTCAGCAGTATGCTCTAACTTTTGGTTAGCCCTGAAGCTTACTTGGACTCAATTGTAGTTCCCTTCCAACTGACCAATCCTATCTTCCTCTTCTCTTCCTCTTCTCTTCCTCTTCTCTTCCTCTTCTCT